>OX336901.1:3274812-3357312 GCA_946959425.1 Argyrosomus regius | reverse complement strand
CTAAAGAGGTCAAGGTTCAAAGTAACACCACCCTGATGTATTAATGATCATGTTGGAGAAAAACGTGTCAGGAAAGAAAATGAGAGCTCAGAGGAGAAACAAACACACACACAGAATGTGCAACTAGGTCATGGTTATTATAGCAGCTCACAGGATACACTGTAAATTCAACCTGTCCAGTGTGTGTGTGTGTGTGTGTGTGTGTGTGTGTGTG
Source organism: Argyrosomus regius (assembly GCA_946959425.1). Classification (NCBI taxonomy): domain Eukaryota; kingdom Metazoa; phylum Chordata; class Actinopteri; family Sciaenidae; genus Argyrosomus; species Argyrosomus regius. Next base: position 3,357,098 of record OX336901.1, on the reverse strand, counting down.
TGCAGCCTCGGGGGACGGACAGTATAAAGGTCACACCAAAGTGAATCACATCTTGACACATCTAGAACACACACACACATGAGCACACACTGGTGTCTCTTTATTAAGAGGTGCAATGTTCTAATCATAGGAATACCAACTACTGGATTTTCTAACGATTAAATTCTTGCCATGTTATTATTAATAATCACTAATAATTATTTTGCAATGCGAAACACAGAAAAGCAGCAATGTCATATTGACAGATTTCACAGATTTCTGATGAGTTTATAAAATGTGATGCACTGTCATAGATTTAACTCAAACTGTTTAAAACTCAATTAAGTGAAACAGTAAAAGGCATTTTTTCTGAATTATAAGCACTCACATGTGATACTTTAATAACATTTTACTAATGTAATTCTTTACATACTGAAATAACAAAAGACAGATTGATGACTGTGAGGTAGTGTGGAATCATGGGAGTTGTTGTCTTCATCGTTACACAGTCACCATTTCCGAGTGATTGACTCAGGCAGAAATCATGTTTACTGACGAGGTAATGTACAGGTAATGTGTTCATATTTTTTTTCATGTCACTGACTTCCTTCCTCGCTCTATAACGTATCTCTGGAAGTTATAGCAACTAAACAAGGGTTAACAATAATAGGGTTAAAATGGATCTGACACCATTGACAGAAGACCAACAGAAGCATGCTGCTTTCATGTGGAAATGTTAAATATTATACCTTTAAGTGAGACTTTTAATACAGGACTTGTAATGAACTATTTCTATGCTGCAGTATTGCTACTTTTACTTTGTCACCACTGGCTTTCAAAATAAATTTTCTGTTGTCTCTTTCATTCAGTTTAACAGTTACATAACTTTTTTTTAACCTGTCTTCAGAAGGACGTAACAATACATCTTTAGTAAGTTATTACTTTTGTCAAACTCCTTTAAGTCTGCTGATTGGCCTGTTTGAAGTAATGCAGGGTGAGAGTTGGCTGGTGAAGGGACGGTGGGAGGTCTTTTCATAGCAGCACTATGATGTATGGAGTTTTATCTTGAATAACTCAACGCTGCAGGCTTTACTTCACCGTATGATTGATTTATTGAGCTGCAGCAAAGAGAATGACATTGGAGGTTAATTGGTGCTGTAGCTCAATATATCTTCTCTGCTGTAGCCTTCCAGGGTTTGGTTGGTGCGTTCACGAGCACACTGAAGATTCAGCCTTAAACTTTCAGGCGAGAGGTTACTCCCTCGCTGTGTTCACGCTGTCATGTGAACACATAATCAGCTTGTTGTGGTCAAAACTGTGCTAACATGAATGTATTTTGTTTCTAAACCAAACAACACGGCCAAAAGTAGCGGAGAGGCCAAATGTTAAGTGAATACATGATGTAAACACGGCTATTAGAGAAATGAGGCAGTGTTTTAAGCAGATCACTGAGTCTAATTGGTTTGCAGGTAAACACGCTCAGTGGTGGTGTAGTTAAACATGAAGCAGGTCAGTGCTGAAACACAGCCTGCATGCTCAGCAGAAGTGTTCCCTGGATAAAAAAACAAGAGAAAAACTGAAATGTGAAGTGCACATTGGCTCAAAATAATGTTGACACCTGCGGCCCTGTCTGGAAAGATGTGAGTGTAAGCTGTATTTCTCTGAGAAAGTTGAGCGGCTCACATTCACAGCCAACAGTAGCAACATTATAACCACAACTTCATGCCTTTGCGCTCATTACATTTGGGCTAAATTATGTTCAGGATGATGTTTTTGTGGCTCAGTGGGTCGCATTTCATGCCCGTCACTTCCCCACTCCTTCATCTCATATTTCTGCTCTGTTATACACAGCTGTCACCCTTAAATTAAGTGAAACTTCCCATTAAAAGAACGGCAGAATACATTTGAATCCTCGATGACTGACATGGCAAGCATTCTGGTTTGTTTTCTGCTGCTGTGGGTTTACAAATTGGACTCTCTGCTTCTGCTATTGATTTCTCCCTGTATGTGTATGCTCGTGCTAAATGGTGGCTTTACAGAAATTCTTTTTTTTAGGAGAGACTGAAATCAGAATCTTTATGTTCATAATGGATGTTTCAAATCATTCACACATGTTCTGCTATTAAACTCCACTGCAGCTGCTGGAAATGTCTCAACATGATCAATATGCTCTCTAAGAAGCTCATAAAGTTTATTATGCAGTTTTCATAGTTTTTATGCCATTATCTTTTACTTTTACTTTAACATTTTACTGATTAACACAGGATGCTCCAACATGTCCAACATGACAGGAGCAGCAGTCAGATGATCTATCAGTTTGTTTTGAAGGCAAATATTAAAATTATGACTCAGTCTGTCGATTGAGTAATGCACATTCACGCTTGCAGAGCAGGTTCCTGGTTCAACTTTGATCTACAGAAAATACTTCAGTTCTTCACACACATTTTTTTTAATGCAGTGAGGGATTCAAATGCTCTCACTTTAGGTTTCACGTGACGTCACAGAGACTACGTCCATGTTTTGTACAGTCTACGAGTTTAACACAGTCCTGTTAGAGTCTGCCAGTTCTCAGCAATAAACTTGGTGACTATATTACAAATATATAAACCAGGAATGATGCCAAAACTGTAAGACACTAAGACTGAAACGATTTTCCTTTAATGTCAATTTTTTCTTTTGATTAAATATTAGACAGATATCTGCAAACAACAGGGAAAACTTTTCAAGGGAGAAACTGACAGCAGATAAAAAATGTATTGAACTGTTCATGTTGAAAAAAATTCTCACCTGGGAGCCGCTCAGCTCAAGCCAGATTTCTGAACATGAACAAACAGGGATTAAGAGGCTTCCTTCAGGGCTCCTCTACAGCGCAGAGCTTACACACACATACACACACACACACACACACACACACACATCCCGGTGTTTTTCCTTGGCAGATGAGGGACTTAAACTAGCAACCTTCCAATCACACGCTGGCCTCTCCAGGCTTCGGGCATTTCAGCTGCTGACATGTCGCTCTCTGCGAGGTGGCTTGTTAGAGCAGATCACAGCCTCCACACTCGCTCTAAACACGGCATAATGAGAATCCTACGGGTATTAATTATGGCTGAGAGAAGGCAGTATGTGAAAGTACACGCACACACACACACACACACTCCCATATTACCAAGAGTGGACTAATATTCTACACTGACCATGTGTGCACCACAGCTTCTGGTCTTCTGTTTCAGGTATTTTTTCATAAGTGCAAATATGCTGTTTTATATATATTTTTAAATTTACAAGAGCTAAACCAAGCTGAACTATCAACACTGCAGGAATACAGTGAGGGCTGCTGCATATTTTAGAGCTTACATATGAAAAAAATGACATAAACTAAGTCTCACACACAAACACACACACCTTCTACTGTAACTTCATTATGTTTTAGTTTGACGGCTCTCACAGGAATCTTGTTTACAACCATTAGTGACCGATATGAGAGCATGAGAGCGAAAGAGAGGTGAGGTGAGGAGAGGTGAGGTGAGGTGAGCAATATTTCCTCACCCATCTTAATGGATAATATTTTTTTCCGGCAACCCAGTACCACACTTTCACACTCACTGCTCCTCAGTACAGCCAGAGTCTTGTAAAAACCACCATGTGTAGAATTATGTGCAGATTACGGCATCTTTCATGTGATTCCCTGATTCCTTTCTTTCCTCTCGGTTCACACTGAGTAGAGCTACAACATTTTCTGTGCTACAAACTCATAACTCCAGGTTGACCCACCTGGTTGATGGCGGGGACCCCCTCTGTTCCTATGCATGGACCCAGCGTGAGGACGGGAAGCTCCTGGCCCTCGACCCTGCGAGACTCCAGACAGTTCTGCCGCTGTTTGATCACCCCAGACTGAGAGTCAGAGTCGTCTGGGACCCTGACGGAGGAAACATGAGATAAAATTCATATAGATATTACAAATACCAAACAACACCAGGACTGCAAAGGTAAGTGAGAAAATCAGATTTAACTTTGGTCATGTGAGTGAGCTGACACTGTAATCTTTGTATCGTTGTAATTTTAAGATACACTAACCGCCTTGCTGAGATGAGACAGAAGACCTCAATCATCTCAGCTCAGATATCACAGCCAAAACGACACGCTGCACCTTTAACAAATCTGCTGAAGGCCACGATTCTCTAAACTCATTACTTCAGAAAGTTTCTTCACAATCTTCTTCTTTGATAAACTTTCTCAAGTCTTTCGTGTTAAATTCTCGGCCGCGCTATAAACTCGGGCTTAAGCCCTGTAGCATTAATTCAATCTGCTATCTCTCTCTGTTTTAATAACCCGTTAAAGGTTATTCTGCGTTTTAAAGGGTCAGGTCTGTCCTCCCTTGAGAGCAAGCCTGTTAATTCCATTCTGGGGGATTAACACCAGCCTCCAGTGGATAAATGGGTATTTAAGTGTGTGTGTGAGTGTTGAAGTGTGTGTGTAAAAGTGAGAGGAAGCATTTAAATGAGATGTGCCCTAAAGGTATTTGTATTGGCATGCATGTGGCGTGTAAATATTATATGTATGTAGAGTATGCATATAAAAGAGTGACTGCTGGAGGTTTGTAATGTTATAAAGTGTTAATGTGTGAGTGTGTGTGTGTGTGAGTGTGTGCATGTGCAGATAGGGCTGTGGAACCAGGGCTCCTGGGAGCTCAGCCAATCATGACGGAGGGAGACATTTAACACAAAGAAACTGAATGAGGTGTTCAAAGACATAAAGATGGGCTGTGTGTGTGTGTGTGTGTGTCTATACTCACTGTAGACATGAATTTTAACATTTAAACAGACAACACAAACCACCACACAGGTGAACAGTATTACCACCATCCCCACACTATTACCTGTGTGCTTTATTGCAGTGTAGACCCACCATGACGTCATCCATTAGTTTGTGTATAAATGACATGTCAAGCACAAAGGAGCCACACCTTAAAGCATACCCTGTTTTATCGTCTATTTTACTCTTAATGGGTCCATAATTTACTAAATGAACATCATGCTGTGTGGAAGAAGACTTGAAGATAGAGATTGAAACCATAAACTCATGAAGAAACTGTTTAGTGAGATCATAAACTAACTGAGAAGTAAGGTCATTTCCTCATTAGACTCAATACAATCTGACTTCTTTTTGCAGATATTGTAGCCGCCTCCTGCTGGCCATTAGACATAATGCAGGTTTAAGGCACTTCACAGAGCCGGATGCTCCAGCCTCTGACCTCACAGTTTGTATTGCCACCTAAAATCAAGAGACAGATTAAATTAATCTACAGAAACCTGATTGTGTCACATCTGTCAAACTCCATCGCTGAACATTGAACAACTTTCTCAGACTTGACAAATCTCTTCAAGAGTCAAGATATTATACATACAGCTGTTCACAGGCTGAGTAGTACTGTCCATGAGGAATACACTGTCCTTTATGTGCAAAATAATCTTATTTTTAAAATACCCCAGACAGACATGAAGCCAGTTTTGCTGTCAGTCTCTCTCAGTTGTGTGCTCAGCAGAAGCTTTCTTTCCCTCAGTTCAAACACACAAGCACAAACACACACACACACACACAGACACACACACACACACACACACACTTACTTAAGCTCTGGGTAGACGTTGTCCAAGTACCACTTAAAGGATTTGCACTTGAGCTTCTTGCGGAGTTCCACTCTGCCTTGGATACTGGCGACACACACAAACACACACAAAAGCAGACAGTCAGACATGAAGACAAAGGCAGGTAGTCGGTACCCTTTTCACTAAAACTCATAAAATATCCAGAGACGAACAGACATTGACAAAGATAATGAAGAACTACGAAATAATGGAAGCGTGTGATGTGAAAAGACAAGTAAGACCTTAAGCTGTGTTTAAATGTCAGTGTTTACCTGTGTCTGACAGATAAACATTGACATTTAAACACAGCTGCAGGCTTTAATGTCTCGTCCTGCCGTGTTTGTGGGAGTCTTGTATCAATCACACTGTGTGGCCTCTCATTTAGGGACAAAACAGCGGTCCAAGGTGAAGCATTCATTTTAGGCTTTATGTTTAAAAGGTAACATACAGGCTGGACCGGTTTAACGTTTCACCTCAGACCACAGCCAGCATCACTGATGTCAGCCTCTGCAAATTGCAATAATCTGCATAGTTGTACCACTCCTGTTGACATTTTAATACCTATTTTGTATTTTTCCATTAATTTGATAGCTTTATTTTTTATTAAATCTTTATTTAATCAGGCAGTAAAATCTATTTTCCAAGAGAGACCTGAGAACAAGAACACACTCACAAAAACACAATACACAGACAGAAACATCAATAAACAATTAATAAAAGCAGTCACAAGAATCAAAAATATCAGATAATAAAACTTTAAAATCTCCCAAAAGGAATGCAAGACACAGCCGTTGATTTTATTCAAGAATTAAAGGTTGATTTTTAATTTCTGAGTCAAATGTTGAATTTGTTTATATGTGAAATAAACTGACACTCAACAACAGCTGGAAACAAACTGGGAATGTTGCTGTTAAATCGTACGAGGCGCTTTCATTTCACTCTTTATTTTTCTGTTGCTGTTTTTTGGCTTCGGCACAGGAAGATGAAATTTACACTCCTAATCCTGCCTCCAAAGCTCGAATTGGCTCAGTTATTTTTTCAAATGGGGAAACAGCCATCAACAAGCACAACACCAGTACTGTTTGAATACCTGAAAAGATCTGGGCAGTGATTCAGAGGTCTGGAAACCAGACTTCTCACCACTGTGAGTGTGTGTGTGTTCTTACTCTCCGTATGATTTCCCCCGTGCTGCTGGGCGAGCTGAATAGTAGAAGAGACGGAAATCATCCATCCACACCTCAGCTGTGCGACGTGTGTTCCTGTAACCACACACACACACACACAGAGTTATGAACATGGTACCTTTGCCAGCCATCGAAGAAGGTTTGAAGGAGGGAGGCTCCCAGTGTTCATCTGCTGCATTAAAACACACAGCTCTGCTGCAGAAACAACAGCCCACCTGCAGACGTAGTCTTGCTGATCTCATCAGATATAATCACGACTTGAGTTTTTCATTGGGCACATAGAATATCCATATCCAGATTTTACAGTAATGCCAGGTGTAAATGAGCCAGACTGCCTTCAGATCCAGATTCTGGTAGTTGATGTGGTCTGTATTCATTTACTCCTTTCATTACACCTTCTTAAACATCAAATTCAATGACTTTTCAAGGACTTTCCAGGCAGAATTTGCTCAAATTCATGGATCCAACACAGAATAGTTTGATATACAAATCAAGGTTAAACCGTTTGCAGCAGATGTCCGTTCTGTTTGAGCCGGGTTCTGCTCGAGGTTGAAATTTGCATTTTTTGATTGCATTGAACTCAATAGTCCAAAACGTCTAACAAAACACAACACAGTTAGCCACAACTAGCACACACTCCTCCTCCTTCTTCTTTTTCATCACCTATGTTCTTCTTCTACTATTTATTTTCTTGCTAAGTTGGCAACATAGTCTTGAAATGCAGTCTGTAGAGCCCTTTGTCCGTTCTGGGTGACTGTAACAAATATGGCGGCACAAGATGGCGGACTCTGTGTAAGAGGACCCGCTCCATATGTAGATAAAGAGATTTATTCTAAGGCAACAAAAACATAATTATTGGTGTTAAGGTGTTTATATATGACTGAAAACATAGTTATGCACTTTCAATGACCTATGTCTATTTTCTAAATCTTTCAAGACCTTATTTTATTCTCTCACCAATTAACAAAGTTTCAATGATTTCATCATCCTTTGGGAACAGTGATTACAGCAACACATTTTTCCCTTACCCAGATAAACATTCACGTTTATACCAGGTGTAAATCGTGTCTCGTGTTGTATCATTCAGCTCAGTTCTCCTCGGTGCGCTTTATTCACCCACACTGCATGAACAGTGAGCCACATTTCTTCTATCTCTCGTCCCAATTTACTCTTTTTTTCTCTCATTCTCTTTTTTCTCTCTGAAGTAATTAGCTATTAGCTGAGTTTCTCTGAGCTGTGAACTATCTCATTGAAATGACAGAAACCCTCTATTACAGGCATTACACACACTGGCTGTGGCGGTTTAATGAAAGGGGAAGAGAGAGAGAGAGAGAGAGAGAGAGAGAGAGAGAGGATATGAGATGCTTGTAGGCGTATAAACATAAATACGTGTCACGCACAGGCTTACAATTAAAAACTCATGCACACACATACACACGAGGTCGTAGCAGCAGGCCTCGGTGAGGGAGGAAACAGCATAATCTTTGTAATCGAATTATTAAGCAGCTCTTTTTATTTAGCATATTCATAACCCGGACTGCCAGTGCCGAGCCTCCAGCTAATTAACCGGCAGAGCAACACGCAGGGAGACAACATCAGCTTTGTTTGGGAGATCGGCGTTGATCACAAACATCAGGCCATCGTGATACGAATAAAAGCCATCATCTTCCGCACAGAACAGATGTTGCCTCGGTAACGGCCAACAGGGAGTGTAACAAGCGCCTGAGCAGGCCGTCTGGAAAAAAAAAGTCTCAGTGTTGGTGCGGATTAGCCGGTTGACACAAAACAATAAGTTTATACGAGCCGTTTGGCCGAGGATTTGCTCCAAAGTGCCGTTCGGCAGCGGCGGGGGAGCGTTTCTTTTGGGAACCGATGCCCTCCAACCTGGCAGCGTTAGCGCCTCGCTCCAGCCATTAAGCCACAAAGGGGAACCTTCAACCCTGGCAGTGTTAATGCCTTGCTCGCATGCTGAGTTTTATGAGTTACTGAACTGTTAAAGGAATAATCCGCCGGTTAAATCATCCGTCTGCGGATCCCAGGAGTTATTTTGTGATGGAGTGCTGCAATTTAGATTTTGGTGGACTCACTCTCCATGTCTCCTACTTCAGTTTGTCATTCACAATGTTTCCCAGAATGCCTTTTATTACATGCCTAGACTTGATATTGACATTTCTCTAACAAACTGTTTAAACTGTGTTTTAATATTAAAACAAGCACTGTCTCCCGATGCCATAATATTACTCCTGTTACTATATAACACTGTGATGAACACGCCACGCAGTGATGTTAAAAGTGCACTTGATTTTGTAATCTGAACGGAAGCAGCATCCTTATTGTAGCCTTGATTAATCTGTTTATACGAGATCAATTCACATGCAGTCTGAGCACATTAGTCCTGTTAATGGATTATTGGACTGCCTGTAAACATCTTTCTGTCTGAACTGTTTGAAAGGGGACCGAGAACAGAATACAGCTTATGCTAATAGGATAATATTGTACTCGCAGCTCAAAGGCTCCCAGGCAGCTGTAAATCCACTTTAACAATGACGTGAACAGCGTTCGGTGGTTGTGACACACAGCTCAGAGTGCAGATGCCGCGCGCTGTCTGTTTCCTGTGTGTTGTGTCAGTCAAACAGTGAATCAGTCAGTGGGAAAGTTAGTGGGATTATTTGTTAGGTGGATTTGTGTGTACTGTAAGTGCACAACAGATGACGAGGAATTCGTTTGCACACAAGTTAAAGTCAGCCAGGAAGTAATTTGGGTAGTGAATCAGCTAGTAGGTCAGTAATATGAGTATGGGAATCATAAGATTATTAAACCCTTAGAAGAAATTTATCACCACAACATAACACACAACACATAAACCACAACTGACCCAGAGTGAACAGACTTGGTCAGATGAGCTGTTGTGCCTCGAGTGGAGGAGTGATTTTTAGTCGGAAGAGGTCAAAACTCCAGCAGCACTCGTATAAAGATCACACAGGCCTCAGAGCCCTGATGAAGGCCACAGGCTTTAACACTACAAGTGTTGCTGGAGTTTTGACCTTTTCTGTGCGCCTTAAATTGACAGAAATCAAAAAGCGCCTCAAACAGTCAATCGTCAAAACTCTTCCAGGGACTTACTTGATGTAGGTGTTGGCGTTACCCTCAGGAAAGATGTACGGGTGTTTCTTCCTGAAGACGTGGCCGACTCTGCTGCAGGGGAGGATCTCCAGACTGCCGCCACACTGCCACACCCGGAACGAGATCTCTGCACACACAATATTTGTTTATATTTTTGACATCCATCTATCCACTGATTTTCTAAACCAACATGTAAACTCTAATGTTGGTTTCCTATGCTCTGTCATTTTTATAATATGGAGGACCAGAGCAGCCTCTAAAAATTGTGTCTGAAGCTCCATTTGGACTGAATTTATTTCTCTATGGGAGGCTGGGTGATTTTTAGCCTGTTCAGAGTGTGAATATGAGTAATCATTACAAATTACCTGCAGTTCTTCTGTGAACTTGCACTAATTTAAATCCCATCAGGAGGAGCTTTAAAGTAGATCTCTGAGTTTTTTCTGTAGGTAACTTTGAGGAGGCAGTCAAACACCAACAAACAGGCTTTCAGGAAGTAATATGACAACAAAAAGCTTAAAGCCACCAGGACAGCATGACCCCGTAAAAGCTCATCAAATGGTTTGAATGTTTTGTAGCTTATATTTACAGTTTGGAAAATAGGCTGAATGAACTATTAGCAGTTATTTTCTGCAGTGCACACATAGATTAACAGACAACTATCACTGGATTACTTTGATACTGAAGGAAACATACAAAACAAGGAAGTTCTGAAGAATCTTTTCCCCATAATTTCTAAATAATAGTTTATTAGTGATGGACATTAGAGATAACAATACGCTCAGAAAGTGTAAGACACACTGAATAAAATGTCTTTGTGAGGTTAAAATGCTGCCTGGAGTTAAAGTACTGAGCAGCACAGTGAATATTTCATTCCCCATCTCCCCCTGTAATGTTTCACCCGTCCAAACAGGGCTTTAGCTTGACAAAAGACAGCAGTGGAACAGCCAAATGTGATCAACGTGCCAAAATAATTTCATGCAGGAAAAAAAGAACAGCCGTTTCATAAGAATGATTTTGTTTACCCCAAATATAATCATAATCAGCTAATGTTCCCTTTTAGTATCTTGTCAACAGAAATGGCAGCCGCCTCATTCTGCTGAATATAAAAGGTGTTTTATTTTTCTTGCATCATAATTTTGTCTCTTTTCAGAGTCCAACAAAAAAGGACAAACATCTCAAGAATACCCAATGCAGGCGTGGAGAATAGATGTAATGCTTGTTGTGTAACAGTACCTGTATGCAGTATTTTGACTGTGATAGACTTTGTGATGTTCTGTCCTTTAAAGGGTATTTTGCATATGTCAGTTATTTTGTCCAGAGGGCATGTAGCCTACTGTACATTTACCTTTGAATGTACTGACTCCACTGTCATTGTATACCCTTCTGTACAGCCCATAATCTGTACTGCAAGCTAATAAGAGCAATGGCAGACGCGATATCTGCTTCATACAACATGCGATTCTTTTTGCGGTTCTGGAAACCGAGGCATCCTGACAGGTGACACATGTGCACCTTCTGGCTGCTAACAACCTGACAGTGACTTGAGACATACGGGGCACAGCTGCCTCCATGAAAACAAAAAAACAAGTTCATGTTTTCACAAGTTAACTAGGTCAATGCTTCGTTACTTTGCCATGAATAAATGTACTTATTTATTTAAGGTGTATAACATCAGATGTGTCGTGATAACTGGGTAACTTCGCCTGCTCTCTGTGTTTAGAACAGACGTGTTGTTTATCTGAAGCTTTGCCTCGTTCCTTCTCTGTCTCTCCTCGTTATTTTTCTATCCTGCACATCACGGCTAAGTGGGCCAAAACTCTCTGAATATTTGATGATCCGCTGACGGACTCTGATTTGTTTGCCTGATTCACTGTGTGTGTGTTTGAATTTGTACGTTACGTTACTGTCTATGTGTGTTCATTTGACCTGTTTATGCTGTGAAAATGATCTGATTTGAGCACAGAAAATTCTCATCATCGTGTGTGTGTGTGCGTGTGGTGTAAGAGATAGTGTGCTTTAATTGACAGAGCTGATGCCTGTCTGTGAGCTTCGAGGAGAGAAATAACAGAGTTTCCCCAAAAGAACGAGATGCTCAGAAGTTTGCAAAGTTTAACAGTGACTGCGAGGGAGAGAGAGAAGAAGTGAAAATGAGAGCGTGGACTGGGTTTGATGAGGAAGAGGAGAGATGGAAGTGAAGATGAAACACCAGACAGCACAAAGGAGAATAAGAGAAGTCAGCAACTACTGAGATACTGACACATAGCCTGTGAGACTGACATGTCAGAGAGCAAATGAGTGTGTGTGTGTGTGTGTGTGTGTGTGTGTGCATGTCAAAGAGAGAGAGAGGAAAAACAGGCTTACATTGATCTGAGAAAAGCAGCAGTATAGCGCACACACACACACACACACACACACACACACACAGGGCTGGAGGCAGGTAACAGCAGGAGAGCCAGATGTTGCTCCTGGATGGATGTCAGACTGTAGAGATGTTTTTCTGCTGAATGAAAAGTTCACCTTCATTCAGCTGATATTAAAGGACCTCCGTATTCCTTTCAGATAACTCAGCAGCTTAATCATTCCTTCCTCTTTGTCGTCAACGCAGCTGTTCACGAGACATTTGTGCGCTTTCTTAAGACGGCTATCAAAAAAACCCAAAAAAACAACCCTGTCTCGTACAAAATATGATTACAATGTGATACTAATTTGCTCTGGCAAATGTGTTTCCTCCAAACGTTAACTGCTGTTTGGATTATGTTCACCGGAAGAACCAGAGACGTGTGTCCACGTTGTGTTGAGTTTAAGCTAAAACTGAGGTTAGAACATTGGTTTAAGGTTAGAGAAAGGTTGCATTTTGGTTAGATTTTAAGACCACGATCTGTCTGTGGCCTTAACCAAGAACTCTGATGTTTAAACACAACTATAATGTGTACAAAAACATGAACATTTCTCATTCATGAACGCCATCTTTAAAGACGGGGTTGTTATTAATGTAATGAAGTAATTATCTATTCTTGCTGGCACTGCCGCTCAGGCCAAACACTCCAAACACTGCAGTTGCAATGAGTGTTTGTCTTCACTGAGCTCATTAAGTCTTGTTGTCATGGCATGAGCATATAATTACATTATAATCACAATCAAATCCTCGAAAACAATTGGAAAATAAACATTGATTCAGGCAAATAAACATAAATTTGCTGTGTATACAGTTTATACTGAGGTATCTAACCCTTTAATAATACGTCTGGGTGAATTAGATCTTTGTAGGTAATCCTACAAATGGATGAGCAGCACTTTTTATAGGATTTTCTGCATTAGTTTAATTGGTTTCTGGAGTCTTAGAGTTTTTTTGGTCCTACATCTCAGTCACGAAGACTCCATGGCGTGCGAGAACTACTGTAGCATAAATCATAAAAACACTTCTTTTTTGGATGCTCTGTGTGACATGTGGTGAGATTTTTTTCTAAATATGTCTCAGTACAGAAACAGTATCACACCAGTAATTTAAATCACTGCCATTTTTTTTTCTAACATCTCCACGCTCTCTCTCTGGCAGGATGATGATGGAAACATATTGTGAGACTATCAGTTGTAGAAGTCAAAAAAGGGTCATTTACAGCTCTCCACATATTCAAACCTTTGGAGTCTGCCTCAGAAAACAGTTTGAGTAACTGTGACTGTTTTACAGATTCTGTTTTAATCATCCTACGTCTGCAAAGTGAGACTCTGTTGTTTCATTTCGAAATAAAAGAACTGAAAGGAGGGAAGAAAAGAAGCGACAAAGGTCCAGATCAAATGATTTTTGTAAATTGAACTGGAACACTGAAACATAACTGTTGGAAAGATTAAAACTGGACTCCAATAACTACATGTCAACCACTGAATCTCTCTTCACTTCATGTCTGTAAGCTACCGACGACTCACCGAAGTTCTCCCCGCCCCAGATGTCCATGGCAGTGTCGTATTTGCCGAGGTGATTGAACCAGGACCTGTCAATCACAAACAGTCCGCCCGCGATGATTGGAGTCCTGTCAGAGAGAGAGACACAACAACAAGAGACAAAGAGAGATAGAGGGGTCAAGAAGAGACGGAGTGCGTGCTAGTGTCATTTGATTGAACAGTAAACTGTAAACTGGCTGTTTCTCGACGACATTTGTGCTGGAAATTCTCCAGAATCGAATGAAACCAAAAACTAAAAAGACTCATTCACACCTTCTGCTGCTCTCTGTGTTTTCTAGCATGGAAAATAGCTTGTTGGTTTGCTGCCACACACACACACACACACACACACACACACACACACACACACAATCAGAGGCTGAATCATGATCTGGACAATGTGACAAGTGAATAGCTGAGGGCCAGCATGTGTCATCAAATACCCTCTGTTCATCAACAATTATCCTGCCGTCACCGCCTGCAAATAGCACTGTGTGTGTGTGTGTGTGTGTGTGTGTGTGTGTGTGGGTGGAAGCACATAAAACCATTTTCAAGCTCAATTTGTCGTTGTGTGTTTAAAAGAATGTAAGTTTGTGCTTTGAATGTGACTGAGAAGACACACAGAGGAAATTAGATTGCAAATAAATATGATGACAGAGAAAAATATCTACACTTCTACTCCATTATTTAACAGATAGTTACAGACGTTTGATAGCTGCAGGGTGGAAGGTCCTCACAGGTACAGTTTAAAAATGTGTGCACGTGTGTGTTCCCGGTGGACACGGTGACTTGTTCAGCCTCCGCAGGTTGACGTTACACAGACAGGAGCAGCACGGTGACATCCAGGTAGAGACAGAGCATCATAATAAACGAGCCACGCTACATCTCTCTACATCACACACACACACACGCCACACACACACACACACACACAGAATGACACACACCTCACCACCCGTCCATCTGTGTGTTTAACACTCTGCCTCCACTATAAAAAAAAAAACATGCACTAAGTCAGTCACAAGTTGGCACAGTGATGAATCTGGGTTCCTGCCACCAATCTGACTTATGAAGAAGGAACGAGTGCCAAAGTTTATTATTTATAACTGTGTGTGTGTGTGTGTTAATCTCTCCAAACAGTTTGTCAGCACTGGTGATTTGATTTTGAGTAAACTTTCAGTAATTTCAGTTTTTCACCACGGCCCAGCACGAGGCGCCGTGGCATTAACAGGTCGACCCGTGGTGACACACTTGTGACGGATTGTTGCAGAAAAAAGCTTCAGTGACGTTTGTTAGCAGTCCGTCAGCGCTGCAATTAACCAGCACAGCCACAGAGAATGTCACATTGTAGATGTATATATTATCTCTCCGGGTTCATTTCTATTTTTATGCTGGAAAAGTTCCCTTTGCTACCTTTCAGCACGTCAGTGTCAATAAAGTCAGTTAGTACACCGGACCACATTGACATGTCAAAATGTATAACTGGAAGACACCATCTACAATCCATAAAATCAATAAAAGATTCAGAGAAATCTCTGCATGTTAGAGGGAAGGCCGAAAAACAAACATTATATATGTATAAAGGATGTTACTACATGGGCTCAGGAACATTTCAGTGTTGTCGGTAAACACAGTTCATTGTTGGATCTACAAATACAAGTTAAGACTCCCAAGGTCCTCACAAGTATAGTTTTAGTTTATAAATGTGGTCTGATGAATCAATATTTCAGGCTGTTTTTGGAAATCATGGATGTTCTGTCCTTTTACACACGGCCACAAAGTAATAAAAAAAAACACTCAAACATCAGGATGACGATGGTCCAGAAACTTGTGAGCTAAAACAACTTAAGGGAAGGCAGGACATCCACAGACACTGAGGATGCTGTCCTATGTAAATATTGTACTAGCTCACAATCAAATCTAAAGATGGCTGTTTAATTATAACCTGTACCTTGAAGTAAACACACTAGAAGTGTGTGTGTGTGTATGTGTGTGTGCGTGTGTGTGTGTAAATATTGTGTTGTTGACCACAGATGCTCCAGCTTGCACAGTAAATAACACTGTGTGTGGCTGTGCTCCTTTGAGTATTAAAAATGGTATAGCTTCTTCTTAGAACAGTACACACACACACACACACACACACACAGAACCACTCAGGCCACATTTAGCAGCAATTAAAACTCTCCACTCGACCTTGAAAAGGGGAAGTAAAGATCAGGGTTAAACACCCACGTCAAACTTTTTCGTCCAGCTCCTGATTAATTATTATTGGGTGAATAGTTGTTGAAGGAGGAACTTTAATGTTTCAGGATTTAAATGAAAGTAACAGTAGCTGATTCTATTGGGTCAGCTTTTCCTTCTGTCCAGGTTTTATGTGTTCTTCCCTCCTTCCTCTGTTTTTATACTTATTTGCACTTTCTTAATGAGCTCCCGGGGTCAGATTATGTACTCTCAACTGTTGGTGTGTGTGTGTGTGTGTGTGCGTGTGCGTGGGTGGGTGGGTGTATTACTTGATTGGCTGGGTCGGGTCAGTCCGTCGAGCTCTCTGTTCAGGTGACAGCTGCTCCCATTTAAAATGAAGACTCCAATCAAAACCTGAGAGAGAAAACATATATAAATATACATCATACTGCATATATAGAAACACTGCACTGTACCACAGCTTTACTTCATTAAGATATTTTTTATAACATAGCAGATGCACGTTGATGCTACACTGACCTCCAGCTGTTCTGCAGCAGCAACTCTGTGATTTACAGAGTTTCATGATGGACAGTGAAGTAAATGGCTGCTAACTGTAGCTGCTGTTAGCTCAGTTTGTTAGCCGGGCTGCCCAGACTGTGGGCTCAGAGCACCGGGGGAGTGTTAGTGTTGGCGTTTGGACCACCAGGAAGAAGAGGAGGAGGTTTTTAGCTGCGGGGGAATGCTGATAGGGAGTAGAGCCACTGTTGCGCCAGAATCGGAGCTGGGCAAGCGGGCAATGAAACCGGGGCTCAGCAGGCTCTATCTCAGTAACCCGTATGACTCAGCGTGAGAGAATGTGTGCGTTGGCTTGTGTAGGTGTGTGTGTTTGCTGATAAGGCAGTCCAGCAGGCCAAGGAGTTGCTACCACAGCACTCCCATCCCCCATCTGTGAGTGTGTATGTACACATCTATACACTTCAATGTATATGTCTGTGTGTGTGTATATGACAACGTGTGTGTGTGAGAGTCTGAAGAAAAGAAAGTCCATCTTATAAACACCTATTTTTATGTTATGAGCGACAGACTCATCTATAATTAAAATGTCCTTTGTGAGCCCAACTATCACCATCGATTCCCCTGAGAGTGTGTGTGTGTGTATGTGTGTGTGTGTGTGTGTGTGTGTGTGTGTGTGTGTGTGTGTGTGAGAGAGAGAGAGGGAGAGCCATAGACAGGGCTATTATCAGCATTGATTGGCGGATCGCTGTTACCAAGAGAAGAAGATTGGAATAAGACGGGCTAATGGAAGGAGAGAGAGGGGGACCATGGAGCTCTTAGGAGCTTCAGAAAAAGTGAAGGATGACAGAGACGAGTGGAGAACACAGTTGTGTATTGTTCTGATCCATTATCAGGCCATTTGGTTTCAGCTAGGAGAGGCCCTCCTCAGATTCTCTGCTCTACATCATCAGTCTGTGGTCCACTTTCACTCATGATGTTCTGGTTTCAGTTTTTTCAAGACTGCATCTCTTTCAGATGGAAGCGGTCTTAAAAAAGGACACCGAGGAGCACAAACTGGCAGATAGACAGCATTTTAAATACACTCCCTGATTCTGTCATAGCTGTGTCTGAATCTGCAAAGTGGGAGAAGCTACTTCAGCTGTCCAGAGTTTTGGAAATACAGTTCCTGGTTATTTTTAATACAGACAAAGAGAACGGGAGAACTTAAAGGTATTGATGGACATTTTTCTTTGTTGGTGTATTGTCAAGTCTCAGACAAACACATCATGTCAGATTTTGACAGGCATAGAACAATGAAGTGGACTTTATTCTTTCCTTTTTACAGTCTACCGTCGATTCATGAAGATTGAGACAGACATTCATTAGAGTTAAGGTATATTTAACAAATAAAAAAAAATTCTGCAGTTGCTCATGTTTTGTAGTAAATCTTCAGTACAAAAGATGAGCAACCATGTTAAAAACATCAGTATATCTGATAAAAAGTCAAAGGTATCAAGCTACATTCAAACAGGATTTAATTATTATGAGTTACAACGCCTTCGATATGAAACATTCAGTCAACAAGAATAAAATTCTTCAGTTAACAGTGAGCAGACGCTGAAGATTACACATTGTAGAATTTTGGATGAATTATGCACCTACAGTGTTCCCAGCTGTTCAGATTCATGCCTCTAATTGATTTATTTCAAGGGCTGAGGCGCATGGGTATTGTAGTACTTTCAGCTGTAAAACCTATAGCATCATTTTTATTATACGGCTGATTCGCCCCCTGATTTGTAAGAAACCTTACCTCTTACTTTACCTTACTTTACTTGACCTTAGTGGAGATTTGTGGATGCTAAAGGCATTTAACACTGATACGGTTATATTCAAAGGAAAGACAGGTTCACAGGAGAGAGAAGAGGTTCATGAACTCATCATGAAGGATGCAGGAAGCGTCAGGCATTTCTCTCAATCAAAGACTCCCTGAAGGTGCCTCAGAGCTATTGTTATTTCTCAGAGTGCAGAGGAAAGTGTTTCCATACCTCCACGGAGATCAGCGGAGGCTGCCACGTAGGCAAAAGTGTCCATGTTGATGATGTCGATGACCGGGCTGACCACACGGGTTGGGTCCTGGAGACAAACACACACACAAACACACACACACACACACACACACACACATTAATGCTGGCTTAGAGCTCTGAATGAAAAAAAAAGAGACTGAAAAAGAAAAATACCACAGAAAACGGGAGAAGTAGAAGGTGAATGTGTTCCTGTGTGCAGGCGTTCAAATTACATCGCAGTGAATTCATTTTTCAATCCAATCTGTGTGCATGTGTGAAACAGACTGTATATTCCAAGGTCATTACATTGCACCACATTAAAAAGGAGTTTCAGTCATTCGGCACCAATCATGCACAGAGCAAATTCAGTGAGGTGAGAGTGACCTCTACTTCTGTTCACCTCGATTCAGCTTCATTTGATTCACTCTATTGGCAGTACTGTCAGACTGTTGAGGCATATGAAAATACGAAATGCTGGAAACTCTTCCAAATGAAGGTAGAATCCATCAAGAACGAACTGCAAACATGAATAATAGAGTCGATCAATATAAGCGCACAAGGACTTTAGTTTAGAGGTTTTTCAGTTTATTAGTGTTAAGGATATGCAGGAGACGAGGTCAGAGCCAATCTCTGAAGGACACTGAAGACTTCGGTCAAATAAATGTGCTATGAACTTCAAAATTATTTTGGTGGGGAAAAAAAAGAGGCACAGAATTATTGAGAATTCTTTACACATGCTAATTTGGAAAGTCCACGAAATCCTTCAGTGGGATTGGAAGTCAGGGTGAATAGGAGGCCAAACAAACTAACAAATTGGCAGGCCGCAAGTCATGAATTCAAATTTTTCATCCTGCACATTCAAAACAACAAGCATAATAGAAAACCTACTCTTATAGAGTCTTTAGAATCTAAACTACAACTACTGCTGAAAGCTGCATTTAGATTGATTCTAGTGTCTAGAAAGATTGTTTTACAAACACGCAGGAAAGTTTCAATAAGTTAGGGAGTGTATGACAGTACAGCCCATTGTCACTTCCAAGTCGTCAGATAAGGCAGCTTGGTCAGCAGCCACTTGGAATTAGGACGCTGTAGCTAAACCTCTATCATCATTTCTGGATGAGCCTGTCTGGACTAATGTTTAGATGTTCTGTTAAAGTCATGAAGAGCAAGAAAGTCTGCCTATAGAGGCAGTTAGGATGAATGGGTGAGTCAAACAATCACTGGACTTTCACCCACTGTTCCATGTGAAGTCAACCTCTGCTGAACTCTTCAGTTTCTGCTTCACAGAACAAGACCTACAGTGTTGTGAATAATTAACACAACAGCACTTTGAACTTAGACCCTGAAACCACAAATTACAGTTGTTACATTTCTGTTTATGTAAGAGCTAAACAAACGAGACATAACATGTTCATTAGTGAAGTTTGCAAGTTCTAGTTAATATGTGAAGTTTTAAACTTTAGGGAGAGCCAGGCTAGCTGCTCCATTTTTTTATGGTAAGCTCAACATGTCCTGACTCAGACTCTATACTTAATGCATAGACATGATGGCTTAAGTGGCTAGTGGACATAAAAGTAACTTCTGTATTCTAAAACTCAATTTTCATATTCATAATGACTTACAAATCACATAGGATGTGTACATAATATATATAATATTGACACTATCACTGCCAGAAAACGTTTTTAATTCTTTACATATCACTTCTTACTGTAATCATCCACAAGGTCATCAGACTCTCGTGGATTTAGCTTAGTTATTGCCTCCTTCGCCCGTAAATAGACTCCTAAACCTCTGTGAAAGTGAGAACTGGCTAAATGTCTGCACTTGATTTCCCTCATATTTCTACCTTGATGGCACCATTTGCTCTTTACAAGGATAAAAGTACAAAACACACACACTCTCACACCCCCCCCCCCCACACACACACACACACACACACACAGAATCATGGCAGACTTGAGGTCCCTGTTAAATCATTGAGTGTTCCTCTATTAGTTTGGTCAAACGGCTGGATGCGTCTTCAGCCAGTGATATTACAGAGCAGGTGGAGCGGTTCTGGGCCATTAGCTGCAGGGTCAGTGCAAGGGGACGCAGGCTGCATCCCTCTACAGCTCCAGCCACATTACAAAGCACTGCGTCTGCTTTAATAGCTGTTACGGTAATGACACTGTGCAGCACTCAGGGTGAAGCATTCACGACATTACTGTTGTAATTGGATGAGTGTTATTTTCAAATCGCTGGGGAGCACTTTCTTAATTTCAGCCATTTCTTTTTTTTTTCTCACCTGAATTGAAATGAGGACGTTTGATGGCCGAGCTGAGAGGAAACACTGACCCTCAAAACATCCGACATCATTATCATCATCCTTCATGCATGTCTCCTGCATTACACAGTCCTTTAATGAACATTATGCAGCATGACTGCAACACAATATTCTACAATAATGATTCGGCAGATGCGGCACGGTTTAATAATTTTAGACTGCGACAACTTTTAATCATTTCTGGGATGGCATCTTTTATGTGATTGTTTTTTGTTGATTTTATTTATGAATTTGCTTAATGAATTTTATATTGAAAGAGCAGACACAGAGAGGGTGTTATATTATGCTGTTGAGCCTGTTGTTGATGCTCTTGACAAAAAGATATTTAATCTCAGCGATGCTTCAAATGAGGCTGGTTAAAAATGTGTTTGACTAAAAGGAAATGCAAAAGAAGGATGTAGAGCGTTTGAAAATGAAACTCATGAAACTATTATGTCTGTTGCTTTGCTCTCAGGACTCGATATCAGGACGCTAAACCAATAATTCTGAAACATAAAGAACTCCACGCTGCACTTCTGCACAGTTTTATCTTTGGGTGGTATTTTATCTTGAACAGGCAGTGTTAGTGTTCACTGTATTTTGGCTCTGTTTCTGTTTGTAAATTAAGTTTGTGTAGGTGGCAATCCGTTCTTTGTTAATTAAACCCTGGCACCTTTGCTGCTTGGGCCATTTTCACTTATTTACAAACTCACTTACCAAGAACAAGTTTCCAGGATTCATCTATTATCAGTCAATCACTGTACACTTTGTTTTTTAAAGCAACATTGCACAGAAATTGGTATTTTCCCGATTTAGCGCCCCCAAATTTCAGAGTGTAATCCCACTGTGGTAAATATGGCAGCTGTACACGTGTATTTGTTCTGATTACATTACTTGATCAAAAACTAGAAACCTGTCATTATGTCCATAGAGCCTGCTGAGCCCGGTTACATTGCCCTCTTGCCCATCTCCAGCTCCACTCCCCGTCAGCATTCCACCGTGCCCAGGCCTTAAAAAACCTCTAACACTAACACTCCTCTGGTGCTCTGAACTCACAGTTCAGGCAGCAATTTGGCCATTTTGTCAGCAGAATGACTAAAATGCATTCCCCCTTGTTAACTTGCCATCTCCCATCTCCATCCCCTCGTAGCAGAGATTGCAGGGGCAAAGGTGTTGTTCAGTTGAATGTGCTAGTCTAGTCTCACTGATTCTTTATCTGACTGAGGTAGAATCTGTGGCCTCGACCACGGCTCTGAAATATCAGAAACCAAATGGTGCAATGTACTGATGAATCCACGGCGCTGTCCGTGGTCCTGAAGTAGAATACAGATTTGTAATTGCCAAAATATACTGGAGTCGAAGAATGCCACAATACAACAATAAAAGTAGTGAATAAGTAACTAAAGAAACCATGATTACCATCATCTCTTGAACATGACATGTAATGACAAATTACACAGTTATCATCTTACCTATGTTAAATTCTCCATTAAGAACAGTAAAACATTTACAATGGGATGCAGCCTGTGTGTTAAGAACAACAAATGCAGCAGTAGAGAGCAAAACTGGAATTTATCATGACGAGAAATTTGCATTTTCTTACTCTGACTCACTCCTCTGACAATAAAATCGACATAAACTAATCATCTGGCATGAACAACATCATGTCCCATGAGTCTTAAGTGCTGTCAAAGCATCATAAAAATAGTTGTTTTGTTTGCTAAAATGCCAAACGTGCCCTGCTAGTACTACATGGTAAATGTCGTTTTAGGATACACACAGTAAAGTATAATGTCTAAAAAAACAAACCATGTATGTGAAAACACAATGAGCAATAAAAGCAAGTGGAAGCTGGAAGTTGGGCCGGACTTAAGCTCTCCATCAGTGAGACAGACAGACCGATAAAACTTTATGTTTATATGCAGCTCTGCCTCTGTGTGTGTGTGTGTGTGTGTGTGTTTACCTGGATCAATACCTCATACATTTAAATCTAAATATTTGACTATAAAGTGACTGGACAGACAGTGACGGATGACTCTCCTGCACACACACTCACACACACACACACACACACACACACACACACTGTGAGCATGAATATGGATGATGTTGGTCCAGCTGCAGAATCAGATCAGCCTCTGAGGTGGTTTTACTTATTGATTGCTGCTCTATAGATGGAGATCAAAGATCTTTAATATCAGCAAACACAACTGTTGACTGGATGTATTGGAAAAGAGAAGGAAGGAAAGAAAGAGGACGGGAGGTGTGAGGAGAGGAGAGGAGTCAAATAAGGCGATGAAGGAGAAGAAAGGGTGGGGGGAGGTATAAAGAGTGGGTAGGGGAGAGGTGTGAAGAGAGCAGAGGACAGTTAGAGAAAATCAGAGAGGAAGCGTGAGGAGAGAGGGAGGAAAATGAAAGGAGACAAGGAGAGGTAAAAGCAAAGACAACAAAATGAGAAGAGAGGAGAAAAGAGGACAGGAGAGCAGTGGAGGTGATGTGAGGAGAGAGGACCAGGGAGGATGAGATATAGGCAAAAGGGGGAGACAAGAAGGGAGGATAAGTGGTAGCAAAGAGGGGGGAAAAAGGAGAGGACAGCGGTGTGACAGCAGTAATAAAGAAGAACAGACGGAGGTGAAAGGAGGTGCAAAGAGAAGGTAGAAGAAGAAAGGTGGAGAGGTGTAAAGAGCAATAAAGGTTAGAGGACGTGAAAGGGGAGGAGAGGACAGGAGGAAATGGGAAGAGAAAACAGGAGAAGTGGTCCAAGAAGAGTGGTCGAATGAGGTGATAAAAAAAGAAAGAAAGGGAGGTGTAAAGAGCACTTAGGAGAGGAGAAACGAGGGGTGAGTGATGGAGGAAAGGGAAGATGGGAGAAGAAAAGAGGAGATGAGGTGTAAGGAGAGAAGAGAAACTGAGCGGAGGTAAAGAAAAGGTTGGAGGAGAGAAATGGTGAGAAAAGTTAAGTGAGGATTAGATGAGAGGACAGATCGAGGGAGGTGGTATGGAGGGAAAGAAGATAGAAAAGGGAAAGTAAGGACAGAGAAAAAGGTGTGAAAAGAGAAGACGAACTGACAAGTGGTCAAAAGTGATATGAGGAGGAGGAAGAGGGAGAGGAAGAGGAGCGACAAATAGAGGAGAGCAGAGGGAAGGAGCGGGGTGAAGGAGAGCGTGCAGCACTTATTTCTTAATGAGAGGCAATCAGACCGACAGCTATTTTCTCCCATGGCACTATTTCACCTCGACCAGCGGAGTCATCACACACACACACACTGAAGTTATTGACACTCATGATCCCATTCACACACCAATATGACGCTTATAAACACACAGACTCCTCGTCAAGGTTGGACGTGTGAAAAGCGAGCTGACTGTGAATCAGGATTTAATAGTGAAGCTACACACACTAACACACACACAGACACACACACACACATTGTAGACATCAGAGTGGGGTCGTGGTCTACCTGTTTGATCCTCTGCAGCAGGGGGGGCAGCCAGTCCTTGTTGACCTCACAGTGGCTGTCCAGGAAGGTGAGCACGCTGGCCCTCGCAGCGTCAGCCCCCCGCACTCTGGACCTGATCAGACCTGATGCACAGACAGAAATACACGTTGTGATATTGTTCTATCCATTATTACATACATGAAACATGTATCCTATTTATGATGTTCTGCTTCACAATTTCAGTTTCAGTTTTTTAAGTTTCAGTCCTCGTGGTCTCGTCAGTGAAGAGGAGCAGAGAAACAGATCGCAGTTGCAAATTCTGACTACAGTAGAGCTATTGAGTCAAGTTATCACATCTACATCATTTAAAATATATAAAATATTCTCCCTTCATGGAAATAGGGCTCCATAGTCGGAGGACCGGGGTTGCGAGCTACAGCTGACAGGGTGAAGCTTAGGCTGCGTTCATTCACAATCCAGCAATGTGGCACCTTCATGCTGGTTTTATGGAGGTGTGGTCGTGTTTATTCGTGCTTTAGAACGTAACCCCCCCGAAACAATCATAAAATAAGTTTTGTATTTATCTGATTCACTGCTTTGCTCCCGCTCTCCATTCACTCTCTATCTGGCTCGGCCAGCGCTGTGCTCTCTCTCTCTCCTACTTATTCTGTCTTTGCTCAACAAAAACAAACTCATTTAATCAGATGAATCACTTCATTCAAACTGAGGGATTTCTTTTTTAAGGGTAATGACAGACATTCAAAGCTTCATTCAGATACCTCAACAGAAGCTTCAAATGTAAAAAAGAAATGACATTCGGTCCGGCCTTAATATTCTGCAAAGACCCGGCAGCAGCGCACGCTTTTGTTCAAGTTATTTGAGTTTCATTGAGTTTGTCAAGCTCTTTACACATTAGCATGTTTGAGTTTATTCTTTGAACGAGGTTGTAGCAAGTTCTTGATCAGTGTGTTTAAATACAGAAAAACATTCATCTGCGAGCTTTATTCCTGTTTATGGAAACATTTACATAACGTTAAATAAACTGCCAGTGTGTACTGACAGAACACTAAAATATGTTAATAGCTGCACTTAATGTATTTGCTGGTGCACATACATTATGTAACAAATAAATAAAAAATTAAAAGACACGTGCATGTCTGTTATCGTGATGTCATTTAAGACATATGTTCTAATGAATTATGGTGTAATATTTATAACACATCCACACAAAAACTAAATAAATGATAATTGATATACTACAACATTTTGTGGTGGCTGACTGAAGTTGCAGGTTTGAAGTTGTACTCCTGATAAGTAGTTTTGATTCTTGTTAACACACACACACACACACAGACACTCTCACATCAGACCGTGCAGTGTCCATACAGTGCCTGCACTTGGATACAGTTGATATCGAACATACAGCCTCATTCAGCCGTCAGAGCTGCTCTCTGCTAAATTGAAATCCACTTTGCCTGCTGAAATTGATTCTTTTCAGGGAGGCAGATCGGATAAGACAGTATATATATTCAACTTTCACGCTTGCGAGCTGTGACTATCAGTTACACACACACACACACACACACGTTCATCCATCCTCCTCCCACACACACAGATGTCCAAACAGCTTCACAGCTGCAACAGGACAGAATACTTTAAGGCAATGGAAGGGAATAGAACCCTTAACCTTGGCATTGTTAGTGCCTTGCTCTACGTATTGACATCTCCCATCTCTCTCTCTCACTCTCACTCTTGCTGGCTCGCTCTCTCAGTCAGTCAGCAAAGGGGAAAATCGATGCAAGGCTCTTAGAGGCCCTGTCAGACATGGACACAACCTTTTAACAGGCCCATCACACTCTGCATGTGTGTGTGTGTGTGTTAGAGGGAAGGTTCGTGTGTTTGTGTATGTGTGTGAGAGAGAGGAGGTTGGCTGATTGCGGTTGTGTTGCAGAAAGACAGAAAGAGACAGAGTGTGTGTTTCTGTGTGTGTGTGTGTTTAAATGGGCCTGTTAGGGAGGTCTCCCTGATGGGGGGCAGTGTTCTCTCCTATTTGGACTAAATGGTCTAATCAATACTCCCTGACATGGAGACGTATTCTGTGTGTGTGTGTGCGCACTTTTTCTGAATAAGTGTGTACATGTGTGCAAGGCTACGTGTGCAATACTGTTGTGTGTGTGTGTGTGTGTGTGTGTGTGTGTGTTACCGTGACTGTGCGTGGGTCCATTGTGAGTGTGTGCGTCGGTGACATTGTACGAGGGGCCGTGAAGTTTCACGCCGCTCTGTTAGGCCGAGGCTCAGCCAATTAAAAATCCCATTTCATCCTCAATAAGGCTTTATTTTCTGGATGGATGGACACACACACACACACACAGCACAACCACACACACCACAGTCACACACACATAAACTGGTCCCACATACAAGCAGGCACACACATACACAACTGGACATCCATTTACTCAGATACACACTCACATCACATACAGTGCAGGACAGATTGACTTTGTACACGTGTTAATATACATCGTTAACTCTTAACTGTCTCTGCCTATCACAGCTGTGTGCGTGTGTGTGTGTGTGTTGTTGTTGTTTGTGAGGACCGGTTTGCTGCATGAAGTGGGCATGTATGTTGAATTCTCATTTGCAGCTCTTTGACTTCCAACACTGGAAAGGTGTCGATGTTGGTGATATATTAATATCATGTTAATAACACACGTGATGATATCGTATCATTTCTGGTTCTTTCACTTCCTGTGGGTGGAAGGCAGCGATCAATTCCCTGATCGAGATGAATTGAAAATCATTGACAGGTATATTCAATAGGCTCATCTCACTCAAACACACACATAGTCAGTGCATTTGTAAGCTAACCAGAACATCTGTACATCTGCTTTAGCTTTTTGGGAAAAAATATGGACAACAAAAACATGTCAGCCTTCAAATACTCAAAGCTGGAATTTACATTGGTTAATCTGAAACTAGCTTCAGATTAGGTGAATGGAAAGGGTCCTCACAAGTCTCTAAGTACTTATGTGTGCGTGTGTGACATTGAAGACATACAGTATCAGCCTGGTGTGTTTTTATGGGCATTAAAAGACAATCAAGTCAGGAGGCCTGAAGCCATAAACTATTAACTAGCCAAACTGATGAACCCTGCCTGTATGTGTGTGTGTGTGTGTGTGTGTGTGTGTGTGTGTGTGTGATCAGCATGACTGTGCTATAATGAAATCCTTCAGTGACAGCATGTAGGACAAGAGTCCCTGTTGTTAAAGAGAGAGAGGCAGACACAGAGGTGAGTGTGAGAGAGAGGGAACAACTATAAAATACAGGAAACAAAAGTGAACCGGGAGCAAAATAAAACATAATATAAGAGAAAGGGAAAAAAAGCTTGAGACTTCCTGAGAGGAGCGAAGATAAAAGGCAAAAGATATTAGCCGAGCTCATATTTTGAGGTGCCGCAATCTCAGTTCAATTGGCACAGCTCTCAGCGAGCCAAAAAACAAGCGTGTTAGAAGTGATTTCTACTTTAGTTTGCCACAGTGAGAATGGTGCTATTTGAACTCAGGTGGCACCAAATAACAGCGTCTGCAGAGACGTCTGAAAACGTCTGTCTGACATTTGTTCAGAGTGAGGACACAGTCTGAACCATCCAGACAAGATGACGCTCTGATGGAGGGGTAATTGTGAAGGTTCATACGGCAGACCACCGCTCACGATGCAATTTTTGACCTGTGACAGCTGAAAAGTAATTAAGTGAAGTGGCTTTAAACCTTTGTGTTTCTATGGTATATAAGAGACTGTTGATGGGGTGTATAGTGAACGCTGACTTGTATGAACAAGTTGTACTCTGTAATTACAGTGTACAAGTATGGTACAGTATGTTCTGGAAGGTGAAGCCTTCAGAAGGAAAGCTTTTACCGTAGCAGCGGGCTTTCGTGTTTTTTACATTCACGTCAAACACCTTTGGGGGAAAAGGGCGAAGCAGTCAGAGGTGGAAACTACAAGCTGGCAGAGGTGAAATGGATTTTTGATCTTAACGCTGAATCTAGTGTACGGAGGGAATGTAATTCTTTTTTTGATAGTGTCTTCATGGTCTGCATGCTCTCTTCTCTCTTTCTTATTATTTTATTCTTTATTTGGTTCAGCTGGCACAAAGTGATTGCTACTCTTCCCAGGGTCCATGTATTACTATTTATATAGTGTGAGAAAGCACCTACTCCCTTATTACTTGCTAAAGCTTTGCTTTGTTAAGAAAGATGGCCTTTCTCTCACACAGGTTTCTGTTTTCTTTATTTAATTTTTAGTTCCCATATCAGTGGAGAAAGAAAAAGAATGGTCCTCAACACTGGAATCAAGTTTATTTCTGAAAAACGTATTTAAAAACATGACATGAAGCTATAATCTTTCATGGTTTGAGTGCTCTGTGGAGGCCTTGTGCTGGTGATTAAAGAAGAATCACATCATCGCGTTTTTGGCTGCAGCGGGGATACAGAGAAAAGATTCAACTTTTGGACAAACACAACCTGACGCCAATCTGATGATCAGACTGCTCCACAGTCTGCCTCATATGTCAGTCAAACTGGGCGCTGTCTAGGTGCAGTTCATAGATCACACTATGATACTTTGCCTGTTTCATCTATTGGTTTATTTCATGTACCCAGCGTCTACGTCTGTGTCTGAAATAGTGACACTATTGGTTTGTGTCCAATAGTTTGACAGAGAGAGACAGCTGTGGTCAACTGACATAGACAGTGAATGAGAGAGAGTGAGTTCTGAAAGCCAGTGAATCAGAGAAACAGAAAGATCATTTCTGATTGTTTCATAGCGGTTACATTCCTCACACCACCACCAGCCTCCACATGACCCGTGGCGATGTGCTGCAACGCCTGATTTGGTCTAATCACGGCCTAAAACACCTTGAATAATCCGCATGCTGCCTCCACGTGCATCCAGAATGATCTTCAGTGGAAAACAGGAAGCTTTTCTGGCTCTTATTCGTCTATTTCCTTCCCAAAATGCTCATGACCCCATCACATTGTCAGGCTGTCATGTTCATTTTTGTATTCTATTCATTTGTATTCTATATTTAAGAGCATGGAGGCAGCTCCAAATGGATTATATAGACAAATGATAAGCATGGCCATGACGCATGGCTGTATTAATATCCAGACTTTGTGTGAATGAGGCATTAACTCTCCTCCGGTTGTCATTTATGAATTTTGCTGCTTTTACGCAGATTTTCTGGCATTGTGCAAAAGAAGATGTCAAATTTGAGGTCATGGTTTTGCCTTTGAATTCGTGGTATATTTGGTCTGAGTTCATGGAAGACGTCTTCTCTTCAGTAACATTTCTTTTATGGCAGTCTGCGCCTCTCTCGCTGCCTCTCCGGGCTCTATTTCAGTAGCAGCTCCTGTCACTTCAATTCACTTCAGGTCATTTCGGTTCTGCGGCGCCATACGTAGCCAAAGATGAATGAATCGGTTTCACTTCACTCACTGACTGTCCGTCCGTCCGTCCGTTAATTTGTCTGTCTGTCTGTGGCGTGTTTATATATGGACATGTTTATGCAAAGAGATGAAAAAGCCAATTTATTCCACACACACATGCACACATACAGTATACCGCTGACAACACACATACAAAGGCAGGATGGATAATTAAACATGCAAATATACACACACACACAAACACACACACACACACACACACACACACACACACACAATGTTAAAAATGCTAATGCAAACTCTCACACATGTAAAGACAAACAAATACACGTGCACACACACACACACACACACACACACACACACACAGAGCTGTTGCCATACCTTCTCTCTTGTTGTTGCGGATACATTTGACTTTGGGCAGTTTGGTGAGAAGCTGGCAGTCGCTTTCTGAAAAAAACAACAAAGAAATCACAGAGTGAATCCAAATGAACAGCATAATATATAATAGAACTGGATATAACATTGTGTGCTGTGAAATAAATCTTGATAATTTCTCGACTCTGGAGGGAAATTAGCAGCTTGTTGAAAAGCTCGGCAGCAGCAGGATGGCAATTCAAAGCTCTCAGTTTGACAACTCAGACATTTGTTTAGTTGCTGTTCAGCCGACTGTGTGCTCCCTGCTGAATTTTTGAGTTGTATTAATTTTTTTTTTTTTTTTAAATATAGCTGTCTGCTGAAATGCATGTTCAAAAAAAATAATACTTTGGTGGAAAGTGTCAAAGTGAAAAGAAGAAAAGGAAAAAAAGAACTGCTCGGATGAGTCATTTACAGAAGTGGGATGAATATTTAATACGTGTTTGGAAAAACAATGGCTTTGGAAATATTACATTCAATACAATTAATTTATGAAAATACTTAACTGTATTTCCAAAAACAGTGAGGTAACAACAGATACTAAAGTGCAGCAACAAGAGTTTAAAACAGATTTATATTCAAGAGCTAATCCCTTTGTCTAAAAAAACATGATTTCCCAGAGTGCACAGTGACGTTTTCAGGATGTTTTGTTCACCGACAGTCCAAAATCAAAAGATATGTGTATATGTGTTGTGAAAAGAACAAATATAAAAAAAGATTTGAGGAAGAAAAACCTTCAGTCACGCTGTGTCAAAGTTTAGTGGCCCTGAATGACTCAGAACCACCATCAGAGCCCTTTGAACCAGAGGGGACGCCTGATTGCTCGTCTCTCCGCTGAACTTCTCCTTTTAAGTGGGAAACTGCAGAGTTTTTGTGAAAAGAGGCGAGAAAAAACTTTGACCCAGACAGAACTGTTTTGACCCGCTGTGAAGGTGAACTCTTTTTTTTGACCTGACATCCAGAAACTACAATTTTCTCCTGAAACTAAAAGTTTTGTCAGGACTCTCTCCATCAAGGTTTTAACCAGTAAACTGCAACCATTGCAACACAATGCATTTGAGTTTGGCAGTCTCCATTACAAGACGGTACAAGAGTCTACTCACAATCAATCTCAGAACCCATTGGCTATTGTCTGACGTCGATTTAGTCTCTGGGGGGCAATGGCCAATGTTTCAGGCCTTCCAGTGTAAGGGGTAACTGATATCCTCTGACTCAGACTTCCTCAGCACTCTGATTAGTAACTTGATATGTGAGAATGACAAGAAATACACATTCCTGCTAATCTCTACAAACGGTTGCAATCGAAGCCCGATCAGATGTGACTGGTCAATACTACTCGGAGTACAAACGGAAACCAGAGGGCTTAGAGTGCCACTATCTTGGTCCGTTTGCTTCCAGATGTTACATTCGTATGCAAGTATCTGTTAAACATTTAGCCTTTCCATCCAACCTTCAGTCAACCTGAGGAAAGACTCTTTTAACGTAAAATAGGTAATACTAAAGCAGAAACCCAAAACTAGGTCAGGCCATGGGTACCTGTACACAGTTACCTGGTGATAAGTTTAAAGATTGTGGAGGAGCTCAGCTACTTTGAAAAAAACATAAATCATGATTTGCTTATAAATTCACATATTTTTGGCTGGAAGAATAAACTCTGCGTGGTAGAAGAAGCAAAGAAACAACACTGACCTAACCTCTTGAAAAAAAGCTTAAATATTGACAATTCCCAGATCACTTCATGAATAATGTAATAAATACGGTAAAACATTGTATCAAATAAACAGTGTTAAATACTCAGGTCGAATGAACACATCTGGAGCGTGACAGGTGGTGTAGATAAACAGGACTGTTGGGATACATCAGACAAACCCTGAATAGAAAACTTTACATCCCACGATAATACTGATAATAGCGATTTACAGTCTTTCTGGCTGAGACAGAAACATTGTGCTGACATGCAGCAGGATATCAGTGGAGGAAACAAAGCATTCATGCTAGGTCAAATATCCCAAAATAATTCAGTGGAAGAAATTAGGAATTTTGCCAAAGGCGAGATATAAATGACACACTGCTGTGTGGGAGGAAATGAGATGAAGTTTTGTGGTTTTGCAGATCAGCCTTCACACTTAGTTGTAGGGTGACATGTTTCAAGTGTGCACACAGGGTCATTAACACTGTTTATCCAGTTTTTTCCCCTCATTTGCACATGTTTTTTCTTCTTCTTACACCAGTCTCCACTGCTGATTGCATCTCTCCGCCGTCTTCTTCATTTTCTCGACTGTTTAACCTTCATTACCAGACCTTTCACTTCTGCACGTGTCTTGATTGGGTCTCAGGTTGACTCAGCAGGTGTCTTTGATAATGGGATGTTGGAGATGTGGAGAATCGGGAAGTACTGAGCCGGTTTCAGAGTGAACGCTCTGCAACGTTGTTTTTTTTCTGTACTAGAATAATTGGTGTTCATGTTTTCCCCTCCCGCTGCAAAATTTCTTTTCATGTTCAAATCTCTGTATTTCACCAACTACAAAAAGCAAAGCTGAATACAAAGGAGGACGAGGAAGCAGCCATGTCGTGGAGACTTCAAACTGGTGTTAAGGAAGCTGGCAACATTACATTTAGTCCTTCTTAATTTGTGACGTGATGAGTTCACGTTTGCAGCACAAAGCTACAGGTTGTGGATCCACTACAGTACCAACATGTGCTGACTTTTCAAACTAAAGTGCTGAAGTTTTCGTTTCCTTGAAAACATTTCAACCGTGACTTCACACCGAGGAAGATAAATAAACTTGTAATACGCGAGCGACCTCGAACACAGACGAACAAATCAAATCTTATTATCAGGCATTCGTTTTCTCCTGCATCTGCTGTTTCACCGCACTTCTGTACATTGAGTTTTCTGTTGTATGTTCGTGTTTCTCTTATCACTGCTGTACTCCCTGGCCATAAAAACCAAATGTGCAGACATATTTCTGATCGTATCAAGGTCAGCAGATACAGACGGAAACTTATTTTCTTGGTGAGTGGAAAAATGGAAAATACAGCAAACCAGAACAATTTCTGTGAGTGCTTCTCTTCTAAAAGTGTTCAAGGCTTTTAACTGTCTGTGGAAAATAACTTTAACTGATTGTCATTTGTTACTCCACTATTGTACTTCAATTTAGAGTTTATACTCCATTTTATTCCACTTAAAACTTCTACTCAACAACAGTACTCCACTGCATCATTACAGGAGAAATATTACCACACTCTGCTACACCTGCTGCTACCACAACCCAACCCCAGATAAGGGGAAGGAAATATAAGGTTTAACATGAGGTGTTTATTGTAAGGTCAGTTAATAACTGTTAACACAGTCAGGTTCTATACTCAACCTGTGAATAAAAAATAAATATATATATATATATATATATATTTATATTTATATTTATTTATATTTATATATACATTTTGAAGTTAGAGAGTAAGTTAAGTAAGTTAGTCATTAAGTTTTGAGGTAAATGATTTTAAGATTTATTAAATCAGTGTTTTTGAGTTATACATAATTAAAAGATTGGAATAAGAAATAAATAAATAGTCATAAACAGTCTATTGAACATTAAATACTGTGTTTTTATACTTCAATTAATTTTGTAATGAATGTTGTGAATGGATATTCTGAGCTATATGCAGAAACTATATGAGTGGCATAATCAGTAATTTATTTTAATTGTAATGAAAAAGTTCCACCAACTACAAATATTTAAGTTCTGGTTACCTCAGAATTTTGAGTTTATGAACTTAAAAATTTGTAGCAACTGTTTGTCTCAATGTTTTTTAATGTTCTGCTGACTTATTTGTGTTCACAGTGTAATTTTCACTTTCTACTGTGTTGTGTTGCTGCTTCTGCTAAAAAGACACGGCTGGCACTATTCTGTACTTTTGTTTCTTAAGAAATCAGGAAACTTCTCTACCTCGTCTGTGGCGCTTCTTGGTTCACAGATCTACATCTTTAAGACAGCTGGACACTGCAGTTCTTAATTAACTTCACTCACACAGGAGGAAATAGTGCATTCATTTTGTTGGGGACTATTTTCAGCTGTCAAATCCACATTTAGTGCTCTAGTGAGTATTTGGAACAGCAGGACGGTGTATGTGAATAAACTACAGTGTGTGTGTGTGTTCATGATAATGAAGGAGCATGTCACCCAGTGCAGCACTGATTCACTGATGTGTTTTTAATAGTTTTTGACAACAATGCAGCTCTGTGGCACAGAGGAGGAAGATATATATATATATAATGTTTTCATGCACAAACACTGGTTTAATCTTTTCACTGGGTTTGTTGACAGTAAGAAAAATAAAGACTAGCCTGTTTTTTTGAAGAATATGAATCATATTAAGTTTCTCTGCTCTGTTGGGTCTGTTTCACCTGGACTTTGTGTCTCTCTGGAGACAGAGTGGACACAGCTGCAGGCGATGTGCAGCTCATCTGTCTCCTCTTTGACCCAGAATGGAGGTCTCTTTTCATCTTCATTGTAATCCTGAAACTGTGGACCCAGCTGCTGTGGACACATCTCTCTCTCTCTGACCTGTTATGCGGGTCTCATCTCTGTTATCTATGACCTGGAAGAGACCTGGAATGTGCGTGTGTGTGTGTGTGTGTGTGTGTGTGTGTGTGTGTGTGTGTGTGTGTGTGTGTGTGTGCGCAGCTCACCGTCGTCACTGAAGTCATCCACCAGAATGATCTCATGGATGAGGTGAACTGGAGTTCTGTTCAAAACGCTGGAGAGACAAAAGAAAAACATTAGTCTCAAATTTGCAGAAACACGAGTATACGGCCGAACAAAATGCATGTGTAATATACACCGAGCTGACAAGTAAATGCCAACCTGCACACACACACACACACGCACACACACACGCACACACACACTCAGCTGCTCATGAATCCATTATGTACGCACTGCACGCCATATGAAAGAACATATTGAAAATGTCAGCCCAAATTCCTGTTATGAAAATGTATGACGTGTC
Source organism: Argyrosomus regius (assembly GCA_946959425.1). Lineage (NCBI taxonomy): Eukaryota > Metazoa > Chordata > Actinopteri > Sciaenidae > Argyrosomus > Argyrosomus regius. The sequence goes on along the minus strand of OX336901.1, from coordinate 3,321,858 downwards.
GCCTCTAAAAAACTATTTCATTAAGGAGTGAGATTGAAACATAAAAAATTCATAACTTTTACTGGAAGAAAATAAGAAAATGTGTTTTGTTCTGGGTCGGTTTCTGTGCCACTTTATTTCATTACTGCTGTTCCTCAATAACCTCTGTGTTCATCATCCCCTCTGGATAAGGCTGAGGAGGGAGGGAGGGAGGGAGGGAAGGAAGGCACAAGAAGCATAGGTATGGGTGAAAGAGGGAGGGAAAGGATGATGGGAGATGGAGGAAGAGGTTATGAGACAGGCAGAGAGGGAAAAAAGTGAGGTTGGTTAGGGGATAAAGATGGAAGAAAATATGAAGGAAGGAAAGAAAGTAATAAGTGAGGAGGGAAGTAATACAGAAGGAAGGAGGGAATAAGGAAAGAAAGAGGAAACAGAGATGCATGGAGGATGTACAGTATAGGGAATGGAGGAAGAAATGGAGAGAAAAGGGAACAAGAAAAAGTACAGTTGGTTGCAATAAAAGAGGAAAGGTGATAAGGAGGAGAAAGAGGATGATGAGAGAGAGAGAGAGAGATTATAGAAAGAAAGAAGGAGACAGAGAGGAAAAATAAAGGAAAAGAAAGGAAGTAGCAATGGAAGGATGAAAGAAAGAGAATGAAGAATAAACTAAAAATGGGGAAAGGGTTGGAGAGGAAGGAAGAGTTGGATAGAGGATAGAAAAGATAAGAAGGAAGTTGTGAAGGAAGGAGAGATTTAAGAAAAGAAAACTGGAAAGGGAGAGGAAGTGAGAAAATGTGTGTCATACTGTCAACATTTATTGGTGGATGTGGACTAGTGTGTGTATATTTATGATGTTGTATACGAATGTGAAAAGATGTGTCATTTTATTCTGTTGATGAAAGATGAAAATGAGACTTTTGGGTTAATTCCTGTTGGTTATCAGATCTTTGTTCAGTTTTCTGTTGATAAATGTTCACTGTCTTTGTCAAATAAACAAAAATAAAAATGAATTTAAGAAAAACACGGAGAATAAATGAACAAAGGTGTGATAGATTAATCAAAGTACAACAGAGCAATCTCCAGGAAGGACGGCATGAAAATAAAGGAGCTAAGGAGGAACGAACAGAAGGAGGGATGGCAGATTGTTGGTTGATTGAGACAGAATGGACTGAATTCAGGAGAGGTGAAAGTGAAGACGGGAGCGAGGGATGGAGGGAGCTGAAGCTGATAATGGAGGAGGAGGTGTGCAGCGAAACTATGAGTCTCTGAGGGACCAGACCCCATCAGGAAGAATGATGGATGCAGGGAGGGAGGGGGGAGGTGGAGCGAGATGAAAGAGTGAGGGATAATAAAGGAGGAGAGAGAGAGAGAGAGAGAGAGATGGTGGGCTAGTAAGGGAGACAAATAACCCTGATTGTAACTCTCTCTCTCTCTCTCTCTCTCTCTCTCTCTCTCTCTCTCTTTCTCCGTGGAGTTGAGGAGCGATCAGGAGAGATGGATGAACGGATTGATGGATGAGATGGAGGGAAGAAGGGAGGAGAGAGGTGGAGGGAGGAAGGAAGGAAAGGTGTGGGGCAAGCAAACAAGAAAGAAGGGTGGAATCAAGATGGAGGGAGGGATGAAGACGGAGAAATGAGGTGATCAAGTCGAAAGTCAAGAGTGTATTTATCTCATTAGATCACATTAAATCCTCCACTGAATATATCTATCTATCTATCTATCTATCTATCTATCTATCTATCTATCTATCTATCTATCTATCTATCTGTGTTACAGTGAGGCAGACAGACATGGATGGATGGACACAATCCACTCTTTTTCTCCACCTCCTCTCCTCCCTTTCACCACCTCACACTCTCGCTCTCTCTCTCTCTCACACACACACACACACACACACACACACACACACACACACACACACACACACACACACACACACACACACAGGAGTTCCCATTCTCTGGTTCACAGGCCACTAGCTATGAGGCTTAACCTCCCCTCAGGCGTGCTGAGGGAGAAGCTATCTTCAGCTCACAGAAAATATTATCACCGCTGACAATACCGCAGTCGCCTGCCACAGAATAGCAGCTCTATATCTGCGCCGCTCATTTCCAACACTCCATATATCAATTTTAGGGGGAATTTTTTGGGAGAAATTTTCATTACCTACAGCTGCCATTTGGAGAGCGCTTTCATCCAAAGTGTCTTAAGAGCGTTGCATTTTTAGAGCTGCCTGTGTGTGTGTGTGTGTGTGTGTGTGTGTGTGTGTGTGTGTGTGTGTGTGTGTGTGTGTGTGTGTGTGTGGGCCCCGGGTGGAAATGTAACCCCACTCTCTGGCATCTATGGAGCTCATGCTAAATGGGTGCTGCTGTACGGCTGGGTTCAATTCTCACAGGAGGTAACCCGTGCTTGTGTGCACTCACAGTCGAGCGAGACAAATTGGATAAAAGGCTGCTACTGAAATTCTTCAAAGACAACAGAAAACAACAGAGTCCATGACACACCCGGCTGTCTGCCGTGTTGTAGCTCCTCAGATTGTTTGGCGGTGTCATCAAACGGACACCGCCTCATCAGTGTGGAGAATTTCTTTCTGTTCAGTTAATGACTGATACGTCGATCGATTTTGTGTCTTGTCAATTTCGCAAAGACGGGCAACCTGTCCGTCGTGTAGCCTGCGTGTCTTGCCAAATGCATGCTGGGACAGGATCCAGCCCCACACAACCCTGAACAGGAGATGCAGTTTAGAGAATGGACAGATGGATGGTGAGTCAATTAGCTCGCTAACTACAGAATTAGGCAGAAACAGGCGTGGACTGAAGTCAAGTATTTTGTAATTTGAAGACATTCAGACGAGTGTTTAAACTGTGGGCGCACATCGAGGTTAGGAGCACATCGAGGTCAGGAGCACGTGTTTAAAATGTGATTTTGAATGAATGATTGTTACTTTATTGAAAGTATGCCAGAGTATATAATGCAGTATATAAGAGCGATGGAGAAGAAAGAGAAATATGGACACTGCGGGATAGGAGTTGATTTATTCAACTACTTGCTTTACTCTGATGCTTCCTTTTCTTTTATCTTGAAATCCAGTAGGATTTGCTTGTATTGTTCCGAAAGCAAGCAGCTTTTCATTTCATAAGTTACTACAATATTTATGTTTGTTTTTAGCACTGCTAGCAGGCATGGTTCTGGTCTGCTACCAAAGTTCAGACTGAACAACTCAAGAACCTTTGGATGGAGTGCCATGAAATTCTGACTTTCAGACATTCATGGTCTCCAGAGAATGAATCCAGAGAGGGTGAAACGAGGGGGTTGAAAAATCCTACACACTGGACCTTTAACGTTTCATGTCATAATCAGGTCAAAATGTAATATTGTCCAACACTTAATGACCAAACAGCTGCAAAACTAATGACGCTACCATCAGCCTGATCTGTACTTGTTCCTAAGAACAGCCTCAAGGAGCAGGTAGCATGGCTGTTGACTTGCTGTTCTATGTTGAATTGTCTTTGTCAAATGTCATGGTCCAACGTGAAGATACAGTAGAAAACATTACAAGCTTTATCTTTGGTTGTAGCTCTTACTTTGTGTTATGTTAACAGCTGATTTGCCTGATTAGCTTGCTAACTAACACTCTAACTCTACCCTCTCTGCCTAAAAGATATTCACACCAGACGCTGTAAGAATAAGGCGAGGAGAATCATTAAGGATCCCAACCACCCGGATAACGGCGTTTTCTCCCTGCTGTGATCGGGAAGAAGGTACCGGATAAACCAGGCCAGCACTGAGAGGCTCAGGAAGAGCTTCTTCCCTCAGGGCACTGGGATCATAAATGAGGACACTATTATTATTGAACAAGTTGTACGAATAGATTTCATTAAGATTGTACTTTAATGACAATTAAAGTTGAAGCCAACAACGTTTGCTCGTCTGTTCATTCCTGTCTCCTCTCTCTCCTTTTAAACCATTCAGTTCACTTCTGTTTGTGCATTGAAGACTCCCCGCTCGCCTCCATGAAGGCAGATGTGTTTGCTGAACGTGTGACGCAGCTACAAAACCTCTATTACAGGTTTCAGATTGTCTTGCCTCTTTGCTGCCCAGGATTTATGGATTTATTTACACCAGAGAAGCGATACTTTCAACTGTTGTGAGCGAGATCTCTTCTGCTCTGCTGGTTACTGTAAAAACACGTTGCAAATCCTTCATGTGTATGGGGTATTTTGTTTTTTATTCCTATTGTAAATCAGTTGCAAAATTGCTTTTCGCTAACTCCATTCCCTACAGGTGAGGAGTCAAATTAGTTTCTACTGTTCATGCGGGATTAGACTTTGCTCAGGGTACAATTTTGTTTCTTCTTCATCCTCTCTAAACCTTTCTCCCTTTCCATCTTTCTCCGTTTGTACCTCCGCTCTGTTCCATCCCTCTTTCCTCTCCTCTCTCTGCCTGATTGGTTATCTGACAGCCGGTTCTTCCATCCTCTACCTTGCTAAAGTAATTCATCACTACTTTCTCTCCACCTCTGCATCAACCCGTCTTTCCATTCATCCGCATCCCACCATCTTTCTCCAACCAATTTCTTTATCAAGACTTCTGACAGCGGTGGATGAATTTCACAGCGAAAATGAGATGGGGGAAAAAAGTCTCTATTTATTCTTGGATAAGATATTTTAGAAATGTGTAAACTTTACAGATTTAGCTTTTTAAAATCATCCACTGCACCTTTTTCATTGTGTGTTAAATCTTTCTTGCTCTGACAGAAAGCCTTTTCCAGCACATCCACAGAAACTGTTCTTAGAGGGGGGAAAAAATCCTGATTCAGCCACTCAATACGCTCCGTTCTGTCTAACTACCGGTGATGCATTATGCCGTATATCTGCACCCAGTAAATACTGTCTCATCACTGCTGATCTACAGTGCTGTACATCTACATTTATCAGTCCCAGTCTGGGGTCAAAAGGCTAGTTTGTTCACAATAAATACACTCCTGTCGCTGCTAATCTACCATGATCTATATCGATATTCACTCATTAATGTCTTGTGATGTTTATTTAGTGGGTGCTGTATGTATAAGCTCATCAGTGATGATTTAATGCCTCGTACAGGCTCTGAATGGTATCTAGACGGAATGAAATGTCTCATCACTGATGATCTGTAATGCTACATATCAGCATCCTGCAAACGCTGTGTAATCTTGATAAATATTGTCTAATCACAGCTGAGGTTGGACGCCAAATGTATTCAGTGAATGCCGTCTAATCAGGAATGTTAGATGATATCTGAAAAATAGTTTTTTTGAAAGGTACTACAGATGTTTTTGCCACTGATCAAAAGAAGAAGAAAGACATGTTAGGGGTGGGCAGTCTGATGAGTTTAGATCGAGATTGTGACCTGAAGAATCTACAATCTACTTTTCAGGTGAATCTTGGAGATCGGACCTCTTAGTTCTGTTTCCAGACTCAGTGATTAGCGGATCCGAGCTAATAGAGTGATGTAGCCGACTAGATTGGAGATTGGAGCTTCACATGGCTCTCCCTTGGGTGACGTATTGCAAACAATGCAACTGTGAGTACTTGAAAAGTGTCCTAACCCAAATGAAATGAACTCAGGATTAAATCACTGATTGTTTTGCACCAATAACACCAAGACTAATTCCTGGTATGTGAAAACCTGGTTGATAAACCTGATTCTGATTGTGATTGTGTTTCAGTGGTGCAAAGACCATTTCTAGGTTGTGTACAGTCTACTTGGATTTTCAAAATGAAGAAAAAAGACTGCACTTTAGATCCTGGATTGTGATTGCAATTAAAATGATCGTGATATTATTTATTTGCCAGATTGTCCACCCTCCACCATGTTTACTTAAGGTACAAAGATTGAGATAGAAATGAAGAAGAGCAGAGTACAACAGAGCAGTATTAAATCCCGTCAAACAGTAAACCTGCAGCAAAAAGCAAAGACTATCAATCTGCCTAATGACCTCTTCCTAATAAATCCTGAGCGATCAGCTGGAGAGGAAGTGATCCGGACTCTTTACTGTGCGTTTTTTAGGTCCACTGAATCAGAAAGTGCTGAGCTGGTGCTGATCTAGACTGAGATCTCTCCCTCCCTCACTCTTTTTCCCATGATGCTCCTGTGGCTCCTCCATAATAATGGAACCTTTGCAGCTCAGGAGGCTGTTTCACATGCACACACACACACACAAACGCGCACACACACACACACACACACACACACACACATGTGCAGAGTCAAAACAAACTAAACCCATTAAAACCAAATATGTCCTCAAAAGCTCCACGTCTCTTTTCTCTCTCTCTCTCTCTCTCTTTCTTTCTTTCTCTTCGCCTGCTTATCTCTCGCCCGACAGAGACAGAGAAGATGAGATCAATTTTCGGATCAGAGGCTGATTAAATATCGACAAGGCCCGGTTCTCCCTCAGAAAGCAACTCTTTGATCACAAGATGAAAAGCTTTCAAAGTGCCCATCATTGTCTCAGAAATCAAACTTATTAAAGTTCGGCCTGCGTATCGCCGAGCCCCAAAGCACACAAAACTCCCAAAATTATACCCTTTTATAATGTAATTGTCGGCATTCAACGTGCTTTCAGTGTTTTCAGAGTCCCCGGAGCAAAGCATGACTGCAAATAGCAAAAAGAAAACTTATCTAGCTATTATCTGTCTCTTCATGTTTTTTTCTCTTTCTGCTTGAAAACTGACGCTTGAAATTAGATTGCGATTTTTTGCTGTCTTCAACTAAATATCTTTCAAAGCTTCTTAGAAAAAGTTTGATATCTTCTGTAAACTTTGTGGCTGTGATTCAGTGAAGATTTCAGAATAAGCAGATTGACATTTTTCAAAAGTATTCACTGTAAAGAGTGATGATGGAGGCTTTTTCCTCAGTGCTTTACTGCACATTAACAGAGTTTCTCACATTAGCATTTGGGAGCCGCTGACATCCTCTGCTGTTGGTTGTTGTGCAGTAAAAAAATAACAGTAGCATCTCTGTATGAATAGCAGGTTAAGCACCTTCATCAAGGGCATTACGTTCCTTCTTTCTTTCCTTCTTTGTTTTTGATGTGTTCATGTGCTTGTGGGAAAGTCTGAGGAGAGTGAGCAAAACCACACATCATCGCGTTTTCTGTAAATGTCGGTCCAAAAAGGATCGAATGCAGGTACCGTGCGTTCGACTGGAGAATTTTTGATGCATTATTTTGGTTGATATCTCAAAAACTGAGTGGGGCCGGGGAGATAATAACTTTAAAAAATGTTCACTGGGATGTATTGTATGTCTCTAAACTGAAACCAGAGGCTGGCTCTAAGGTGGAGGACCAATCCAAAACCTGATGGTTTGCTTTGGGTCAGCAGTAACGTAAATTACACACAACTTGTAGTTAATGAGCCAAAACATGCAAAACTACATGATGGTCCATTAAATGTCCAATTAAGCAAGACACTAACACCTGATCCAGTCTGACCTCTGACCTCTGAGTAAGTAAAAGGAGACTTTGAGAACTTCCTATAAACTAAATTAAATGAATCATGATCTAAAACACATTTATTACACAGTTTGTTTGAATATTCAAGTCTGATTGGTCAATTACAATATACTACAGTCTATTTCTAAACAGCAGACTGTTGCTATGGACACAGTACTGACTGTAGACTCTGGAGGACAATAAAATTATTTTTAAATCAGTGGAATCTTAGTTAAATTATTGATTTCTTTAGTAAGTAACCATTGCCATCCTGCATCACCAAGGTTTATTTCACAATAATGACTGTACATTATTTCTTATATACTATGCAGATACTTTGAAAACCAAAAAAACAGCTGCAGCTTTTGAACATGTAAGAACTTTTGCTCCACACTTCTCCTGACTCTTCACATCACCATGTTCATTTGGCTTGTTTCTGGTTGTCAGCCGCTGTCTTGTGATTCACTGACTCATGAAAAAAAAAACTGTAAATGTCAAGTGATCTCTTGGTGCAGTATTTCAACTTTACCAAAGTACTTCAGTGTGCCGTAAAGACAGCAGGTGAAGCACTTCTCTTAAAGTGGACACTTTCTGTGGACCTGCCGTACCTTAACTCGAACGCAGAACAGCAAATGGCAGCTTGAAAAAGTAAAATGTCAAGATGAAATATAAAATGTCAAAAGCTGATCCAATCAGCTGCGCGGTGTTTGTCGAGTTGTTGAACAGCATCAGAATGCTGGAATAAAGCATTTGGTAACATTGTTGGAGACATTTGGGGTCACGACTCAACAAAACATATAAAGTGACCTAGGTCTATCATTTATAGACATTTTAAGGAGGATATGTCACCTTAAGTGAAAAGATTGGGACACCGTCTTTGAATATTGTATCTTAAAATACATTCATGGCAGAGCTCCTCGTTAGCGTGTTACTGCTTAGGCTAACAACCATGTACTTCTACTTACAAACAACCTGTAGATATGAAACATGTGACAGAGGATTCGAGCTTTGTGTTCAGACCTGCAAATTAAAAATAGTTTTATTTCCTATTATTTCCATTATTTTTTTCTGGTATATCAATCAGCATTCAAGGACAATAAAACAAACCTCCAAAGACCAGAGTGTCTAAATGAATCGTCGCTGCCATGACTGTCTTTCAAACAGAACATGTGTTCAGTTTAAAATGTGTTCAAGTCAAATAAAACTGTTTGCACAAGTAAAGAAGCTTCAGAGGATCCTGAGCATCGTGGTGAGAGCAAATGTTCCAAATTCACAAACTAAAAATAAAAAACAGCCAAACTTCTTCCAGCTCCCAGTCACCACCGGCAACACACTCTCTCTCTCACACACACACACACACACACACACATATACAGCAAGACTTACATACAGAGCCAGAGCCAAAGGGAGCATAGGGGCTCAGGGAGACAGATTGTCTTTTAATTGGTTGAAAACTGCAGAGCTTTGAGAAGGGCTGAAGGGGAGGACACACACACACACACACACACACACACACACACACATTCACATGAAACACACAATGTCCTCTGTGATAGCACGGAGACGTGGCCGGTCCCTGTTGAGTGACTGGTATAATGAGCTGAACCCAAGCCAAAACCTGGAGGTGTGTGTGTGTGTGTGTGTGTGTGTGTGTGTTTGTGTGTGTTTGTGTGTGTGTCTGTTTGTATTGTATGTGTGTGTGTGTGTGTGTGTGTGTGCAGCGACCTGCTGATATCATCAAACTGAAAGACAGAGCGATGGTTCAGAGATTCGGAGGGTCAGGAGTGTAAATGTGTGTGTGTGTGTGTGTGTGTGTGTGTGTGTGTGTGCTGTACCATCACTGCATCTCGACTGTAATTTTTGGCAGCTGAATGTTTGACTGAAGACTGGCACACACACACGCGCACACAGATCATTGAAAGCTCGAGATGCTGATAGTCAATATTTTGCCTGAATTTAATGCCTCGATATTGCAGCAGTTCATAAATCAGACCATGAAATTACACTTTACACCTCTTCAGGTGTTATAAAGTCATAAAAACACAAACCCAGGCGTTCAAATTTACAGTCAGTGAGGCATTTTGCCAAATAATAAATGGGAACTTTCATAATTTTGAAGATTTAGGCCGTCTCATGAGCTGGGTACCTCTTTCTAAACGAACCCCTGATTCTACTGAGCCCTCAAGAACAACTCAGGTATAGAGACAGAGTGCTGTTGTAGTGAATATCAGCACAGATGTGATTGGGTCGTAGGTTGGCCAAAGATAATCTTATTTGTTCTTTTAATTATTTATTTGGCTCCGCCAACCCAAATAGTGCCACAGCTGGTGCCAAGCAACACATAAACATGTCCTGAACACGATCTTTAAGCTACTCTGTGTGGGTCTACATGTTACAGCAGCCAAATGCTTTGGTGGAAATATCTTTAGTCTTTAATATTATCAGGAAGTAGGTACTACTAGTAGTACTTTTGGTAATTCTTAAAAAAAATTGGCTACAAGTATGAAAAAAATTCTACTTCCACTTCCTCCCTGTTTTGGAGATTTCTGCAGGAAGAATCCATGTTTTATTACCCTCAACCAGAACTCAGCACTCCAGCAGCACCCATATTTTTTGGTCCATATACGAGCAGCTACTGTATGGCTCAGGAGGTAGAGCGGGTCATCCACTAATCAGATGACCTCCAGTCTGCATGTCCAAATGTCCTTGTGCAAGATACTTCACCCCAAATTGCCTCGGAAGGCTGTGCCATTGGTGTGTGAATGATTAACTTCCAAACTGATGAGCGGTTTGCATGGCAGCCCATGCTGTCAATGTGAGAATGGGTGAATGTGATATGTGGTGTAAAAGCACCTTGACTGGTCGAAAGACTAATAAACTATATAAGTACAGTCCACTGACCATGTTAGGTCTTTCTGGAAAGGGGTGGGCCATTCGGTCTCAAAGATTCTGGACCTGAACCACGATGTTTAAAAAGTCTCAGGTGTGTAATGTGTGATGTGTGTGTTACCTCCTGATGGTGCGCAGCAGTGTGGATCTGGCCTCGTTGTGGAAGGTGATGATGATGGAGGTTGGAGGAAGATCAGAGTCGTAATGAAGAGTGGTGCACCTACAAGAGAGAGAGAGAGAGAGAGAGAGAGAGCATGATTAAACATGACATCAGATCCACCAGATGGAAAGCATGTCCCACGTTTTAAGTACATTGAGACATAACGATTGGAAAAAGACTTAAATTAAAAGAAGCATCTGGAGGTTATCAGACATTCTTCTGGTTTCACTGTAAACAGTCGACATGTTAAAGAAAAGTCATCAAATCAAACTGAAAGTTGTTTTCAGAATCTGGAAAATTCTAATCGGACATATGAAAATTTAAAGAAATCCAAGATAATGAACAAAAATAAATTGTTAATGAGCCGCCATGCTTTGTATTAATACAGGCTGCTCATATCACATGAGAAAATACACTTCAGCTGTCTACACACGCGCACGGACATGCACACACACGCACGCACACACAGCGACCAAACCATCAGACCAGACCTGTTGAAGATGAATTATAGATAACCAGCCAGAGGCTCATTAAAATACACCACATAGCACTGTGTGTGTGTGTGTGTGTGTGTGTGTGTGTGCTGCCTTCGCTAGGTCAGCAGCCTTTTCTTCTGAAAGAGCAGAGGCAGACACACACACATTCACACACACAGACACACACAGACACACACACACACACACACACACACACACACACACACACACACACACACACACACACACGGTATAATGAGAAGACTGGCCTTTACCTATCAGATTGATGGATTGGTGACATTTTCAAACAGAAACAGTCTGCTTGTTCTGTTCTGGCCTTCATTTTTAAAAACCTCACCTTTTTCAAATATGTGTGTGCCTGTGTGTGTGTGTGTGTGTGTGTGTGTGTGTGTGTGTGTGTGTGTGTGTGTGTGTGTGTGTGTGTGTGTGTGTGTGTCTGTGTGTGTGTGTGTGTGTGTGTGTGTCTGCATGTGTGTGTGTGCCTGTGTGTGTGTGTGTGTGTGTGTGTGTGTGTGTCTGTGTGTGTGTCTGCGTGTGTGTGTGTGCCTGTGTGTGTGTGCGTGTGAACATTAGACTGCACCATTAGCCGACTTAGCGCGTGGTTCTCTGTCGCTTATCTAATCTACTTCCAGCATGTGTGCTTCATTATCTGTTTGGCGAAGGCGTCGAGGTTGGAATGTTATTAATTAAAAACAATAAAAGAAGAACAACTTGATTGATTTTACACATTTTCTTACATGTATCAGGAGACTGAAGCAGGTACATCGCTCTCCAAAGCCAGCAGAGTTCACTGACAAAAACTATTTTGCAGTTGCTGGTCTACAACTGCCTCAATCTGCAACACCACAGTCACACAAAAAAACTAACAGATCGGGCAGCAGTGGACCAGAAACTCCTGTGTTCTGTGAGTCCGGTGGCTTTGAACAGAACATACACTGATATAAACGCTTCAGGTTTCCATCAGATAGGGCTGTTAGGATGGTACGGTAAAATTCACACCCTATTGTTTCTTCTCGTGAGGTTTGTACTTTTTAGGTGGCTAAAATACGTAATAATAAATACATCGCTTAGATTCTGTCCTGGTCCTCCTGTCTGCTTCTCCAAACTGTGGGTGTGTCAGCCAGCGTCTACTGTAGGGGATACACTGACTATAAATAAATACCTCATATAGCCCCACTTCAGAAAACCAGAACCAAACCCTTTAAATGAGCTTGATTTGCTGTTTGTAGGCACAGAGGAAGAAGAAAGTCTTGTGTATTTGCAGAAAATGTTGGAACGTGAGTCATTTTACTTCTTTGGAAACAGAACAGCATTGTTATATTGTTTGGATTTAATCAAACTCACATCATGTATTCTGCAGCAAAGTTTCTATGATTTTTCCAGACTTTTTCACATCATACAAGCACTGCTTTTTGTAACATAACTACAAACACATATTCATGATAACGCCAACATGTTTTCCAGCTTGCCACGTACAAAGATTGGGTTCTCTGTTGCTGCCCCACTTTGTAGTTTCAAAAGATAAGACGTATTTTCCACAGAAAAAATAAAAAATAAAAAATCATCTTGTGTAGCTCAGAGGCAGGAAAAAAAAAAAAAAACCTGTCTTACTTTCCTTTGAAATAAGACGACACCAAAAACATGTTGACTCGCTGTGATCTGGGAGGAAATTCCACATCAGAGGACCTCAAGGAAATGTTTAATGAAAAGCCAGAAACTCTATGAAGTCCGGCCAGTTCAGTTTATCGCTCCAACCAAAACTCATGTGACGCAGAAAACTTCAGATTTTTCTGGAACTTGTGAACACGACTTCCGTCACCATTTCATACCATTTCATGCATCATGTTCTCCCAACAAATAAGAGCTGAATATGAACACTGGACTTTCGTGTCCTTGAGCCAAACGTCGAGTCACGTCCTGTGATTTGCTGTGGTCTTAGGACATAAGCCCAATTCCTAATTTGTTGTATTAACAGGTCGGCACACACCATCAGTCAGTGCACACGAGCACCCGGCTGTGAAATAATACTATCAGCACCTCATTAACTCGCAATTTGATTTTTTTTTTTTTTTAGTTTAGAGGCACGATGATTGAGTGTGCAAACGATATCGGCAAAGCTGATAACAGGATGTAAAAGAAACGAGTGATTCATGCTTTTGTTGTTGTAACATGTGAAGCAGATTGGAAGGACTCGGTGTCTTGTTAGCTGCTTGTGAGCTTTATTTCTTTCTTTCTCCCTTAAACTCAATCTCAACTGCACATCAGCCTTGTACACACAGAGGTTTTTTAAACTGAAGGCCAGAACAGGCTGTGAGCACACTGTTGTCAGTCCGCATTCATATTTCTTTCTGTCCTTCTTTGCTGCACATCTCTTCCTTTCCTTTCCTCTTCTCTTTCCCTCTCTCTCCCTCCCAGTGAGAATAGGAACTCGCGTTGTATATATTTGTCATATCATATCCCATCATGCACCTCTCCGTCTCCTCCGTCCCTCTATCTCCCCGTCTCCATCTCTGGTTTTCCTCGGGTTGATTTATTCAGCAGCTCCACCAGAGAGGAACGATGAGAAGATAAAGACGAGCTGATTCTGTGTGTGTGTGTGTGTGTGTGTGTGTGTGTGTGTGTGTGTTTGTGTGTAAGAGAAAGAGGGTTTGAGAGTGAGAAAGGGACGAACGAGGCCGAGAGACACAGTGACAGACAGGCAGACAGACAGACAGACAGAGATGTACAGATAAAAGTTGTGCTGACAGATGACTGATGTTTAAGCTGATATGAACAAGCTTCCACACTCCCCAAGCGTATGTATGCAAGTGTGTGTGTGTGTGTGTGTGTGTGTGTGTGTGTGTGTGTGTGTGTGTGTGTGTGTACGTGTGTGAGAGAGAGTGTTAACTTCCTGATGCGTCAAAGCTCAAGAGAGCACACACACACAGAGGGAAGGAAGTGGGAGGAAATACAGGAGAGGGGAGAAAATAGATGAAGAAGAGAGTGACAGGAGGGATAAATGATGGGAGGAGAGGAGAGGAGAGGAGAGGAGAGGAGAGGAGAAAATGTAAGAGGAGACAAATGACAAGAATAGGGGAGAATAGTGGAGAAGAAGAAAGGCAGGAGGATAAAGGGGAGGTTGGATGTTAGGAGCAAATATGAGAGGAGGGGAGGGATTAGGAGAGGATGTATGGCACAAGGAGAGAGGAGAGAGGCGTGATGAGAAAGGGGAGAGGAAAGAAGAAGAAGAAGAAGAGAGGATTAGAGGGGAGAAGAAAAAGAAAATGGAAACGGGAGAAAAATGAAGATGACAAAAGGTGGGATACAAAGAGAAAGATGGAAGAGTGAAGGAGGCAAGAACAGGAGAGAAAATGTACGAGGAGAGAGAAGAAGATGGAGAGAAAGGAGTGAAGGAAAGAGGAGGGAAGACGAGGGAGAATATGAGACAAGAAGAAAAGAAATTAGTGAAGTAAAAAGTGTGAAAAAGAGAGTAGCTCACAAAGACGGACACAAATTGAGAAAAAAACCCTCCTTTAACTTCTTATGTACAGCACTGCCATAAATCACAGAGAAATCTATTTCATCCACCAGAGATAAAAATAAACAACACGTCTTTCAGTACCAACGTGTTAAAGCAAACTTAAATCATGTACAAAACTCCCCATAAAGTCCATTTAAGGCTGCACAGCTCCGTACTGTCCACAGTCTGATAACAGGCAACAAAGGAAGAAGATAAGAAGAATTGGAAAGGTGGAGCCAAGAGTGGATCCCTCATGTTTTTTCCATGTTACTCTCTTCCTGTGTGTCTCCTGTATTCCTGTCTGTCTGCCCATCATCAGCCATCAGCACACCTGTCTGTCATGTAGTCATGGACCTGCTGGATCGGAGTTCTACTCACGGTCAGTCTTTGCTGCACGCTAGTATGAGGCTAGTTTACTTTATGACACCCCCTCACATCTTAAGACACGGTCACTATTTACAAGACTTTAACTAGATTTATTTTGAGATCATTTCCCATCATGCACCTGGTAAAAACTGTTGAACAATGGAGCAGAAACAAAAGCAGCTTTTGGGCCCAGCTGTCTTTGTGTGCTGTAATTTCTGTCCATACAAACCAGAGGCACTCTCGCTCACTGCACAACTCCAGTTTCTCCTTTTCTACAGTAAAGATAACAGAGACGTGCACCTCCCAGTCCCCTTCATGTTTACTACTGTGTAGCCAGGTGCCTGCTTCCTGATGGTGCTAGAGAGAGTGCTCCTATTGGTTGTTGATTTGCATGAGCCAAGAAAAAGACTGACCAAAGACAGCTTGTGCTGAGTTTTATGACCATCTTACACTAAAGCATTAGTTAGTTCGCCTACCTGCCTGCCCATCTGTCTGTCTGAGACTTACACCTGTTGTCTCTGTGTCAGGATTATCTGCCTGCCCATCCACTAAACCCGTCAGCCAGCTCTCATGCCTGGCATTACCTTTGTCAAGCCTCCATCTGCCTCCCCACAGCCGGCCACATCTCTCCATTCCTGCCGGTGTAGTTACTAAAAGGCCTGTTTTCACCTTACCTGCCTGCTCTGTGTGTGCTCAGCCTTACTAAACCGTGACGCAGACAAGAAAGCAAAGCAAAGAAAAGAAAGAGAGAGAGAACAATGAAATGAGACAAGATCAGGGTTAAAAAGAGTGGAGAGGCCAAAAGAGCGTGAGACTGAAGGATGAGCAGAGTGTTTACTGTAGATTTCTGTCCAGATGGTGTGAAAATCATTTATATTTGATGAGCAGAGCCATTTGAGGAGTGAGTGTTGTTTCTGTGTGTGTGTGTGTGTGTGTGTGTGTGTGTGTGTGTGTGTGTGTGTGTGTGTGTGTGTGTATGTGTGTGTGTTGGCTCATCAAAGTTCATCTGGAGGTGAGATAAACACATGAAAGGACAGGTCAAAACCAGCCGACACACAAACACACACAGAGCGCCTCTCTGCGGGCGCTGCAGCCGACCTGTCAAAGTGTGTGTTCGTGCTGCAAAATACTAATGGCCACTGATGTAGCCCTGAGATACTGTCAGACCTGTTCACACACACACACACACACACACACACATGCGCGCACACACACACACACACGCACACACACACACACAGTACCTACCTACCTGCAGCCTCTGATTAACACCTCTAACGCTCATCTCTCTCTCTCTCTGTCCTTCACTTGTTCTGCCTCCCACGCTTTCTTTTTTCTCTCTCTCTCTCTCTCTCTCTCTCTCTCTCTGTCTGTCTATGCCCTGCCTTGCCCTCTCTGTCTCTCAGTCTTTTCCTCTTTTCTTCTGTCTCACTTTGAAAAGTTGCAAACATAAAAGACGTGTGAACTTGGAGTTACTGTAGCTCAGTAATAGTGATTTACAGCACAGGAAGTCCTCCGGCCTAAACAACAGAAAAGGTCGTTGCTTTCCAAAATTACCCGCATGATGCGATTCCTGAACTTCAATGACTGTTAGCTCTGTAGTTAAGTTCTGAAAAAGTTTAGGGAACTAAAAGTTGGTTAAGGTTAGGAAAAGGTTGGTTTCTTTAACAGTCATGATGAGAGGAAACCAGGAAACAAGCTGTAAACAGCTGTTGTATTCAGTGTTCTGAATTTCTTGGGTTCCTGTGTCATCCTGTTTGCATTCACAAACTTTGCAGTCATGGTGAACTTCACATGCAACAATGAAAAAGTGCTTTCTGTTATGTAACTGCAGTACAATGAATATCTATTTTTACCGGGAAAAGTATCAAATATCTTTTTTTCAATGTGATATTCTTCAGGAAAAAACCCCATGTGCAGTGGGAAATGATTTTGTTTTTACTCGGGCGGCATGATATGGAACAATGTCAGCTTAATCTGAGCAGAGTCGCAGCACGCCTGCTGGAGTAAGATATTTTAGTAAGCTTTTCACCTCTGGCCTTTCTTTCTTTCTTTCTCTTCCCACTATCTTTGTCTCGCTTCTATTCAGGTGTTCACAGAGGAGAAGATGGCCTAGTTTTGGCTGGTTAGGCAACAGCCATTTACATATTTATACACACACACACACACACACACACACAGACTGCTGGTGAATGAGGGGAGCGAGGGATTTCTCTTCTCCTGATCGAGAGAAAGAGCAGGAAGAAAAAAAAAAGAGACAGCGAGGGACAGTTGATAATGCCTCATTTCTTCTTTTACTGGAAAATTCCATTAGGAAAATTTCCGAGTCAATGACTCCAATGAATGAATAGCTCAAATGAATAGTTCAGTGGATTCAACAATTTTAATTGAAGCAGGTTCAATCCCCAAAAGGAGTGAAGGAGTGTACATATTTTCGCAGCAGACAAAGTGACCAGGTTGTGGCCTCGTATTCACTGTTTTCCACACTGTTTATTTAAAAGCAGCGTGCACCACACAGTCTGCAGAACTACAGCAGGTTAATCGCAGACACAGACCCATTGAAACACATTAGGGTAAGATGAAACTTGCATTGCATCTCAGTGGACTAAAAACCCCTCGATCAACACAATAAAGTAATTACTTGTTCCTCAGGATGACAGATATCCGGGCCAAAACTCTCTGCAGTCTGATTATCAACTTCACCTCATTTCGGCTCTCTACAAACAAATATCTAAATTTTGCTCTCTACATGGACTGTTTGTCTGCATGCAACCAAGGCCTGCTCAAAATAGACTGCTCAAAACCACTCAGACGACAAATGGAATGCCAAAATTCTGGACCCATGCCTACAGATCCTGCATTCATAGGTACACCGACCACTTCAGTGCACTCAATGGTTCTGCTACTACCGCCTCACTTGGTCTGGTATGACCATTAGTGATTGGTGTGCTGTGTATTTATTGTAAGGTAAGAGATCAGAAAACACCTATATGAGCTGTATTTGAAGGCATGTTTCTTGTTTAGCGATGAGGACTCGATTAACTGCTTCCTGAAATATTCTGCTAACAAACACACAGGATTGGAAATAAAACCTCCTCAGGGAGGGAATAGTGTGATATGGAAACATTGCATATATATGTGATATAAGCAGTGTGAGATAACTAAGAGAAATGTTTGTGTACAGTATATGTGGTACATAAATAACAAATGAGATGCATGGAAAATGAGTACACGAAGATAAGTCTTGATATTAATGAATGCTCACAGAAGGATTCAGAAATGTTTTTCATGATTCATATAAATAACTCTCTTTCAATGCACAGAAAAATATTTAACAGTGAATATAATCCACACTGTTTTTACACACTGTTGAACCTGCGTTCACAGACTGCTTGTCATGTACGAACTTTCAATTTGTGAGTGGGTGTTTTGAGACAAAGGGGTTTTTATTCTTTTGTGAAATTTTTTTTTGTGGAGCATTATTTATATAAAAATCACCAAATACATTTGTTAATCATTCTGAACATGAATATTTCTGCATTTTCAAGGAGAATTATACGGTGTGAAGAAGAGGAAACCTTTTCTAGGTCTTTACTAGTGTTACTTTCTGTGGTAAGTATCTACAGTAGAAGGCATGAGACAGGAGGGTTGCTGTCATGTCTGTAGTATCTGTTGTTATCACCCTTTACAGGACAAATGATGGACAACGCTGTTGTCAGTTCAACTTCCAGCTCTGCTGCGTGATCCTCTGAAGCATTCCCTCAAAATCAATTCTACTCAACACCTGATGTGTGTTTTCTGTAGCTGCTACAGGCTCGGTAGAGATTTAAGGCATAGACCTACCTGCTAACACTGGATTGGCAGACGAGAAAGAAGTGTTGTATTCACATTATTACAACTTACTGTACTTTGTCTTCCACAATGCGTTTACATTACGACACAAGTTAAACAGTGTCTGTCTGACTCAACAAAGATTCGACACAAAGACTCAATACCCACTGTAGCCTTCAGATGTGTGTTTGTGATGTTGTCATACACAGACTAAGTCATTATGTGGTGGTTGGGACAATGAGGCTACAACAACAAACAAAGAAGCGCAGACGTCAGTCCTGCTGCATTATCAGAAAAATGAAGTATTCTCTCTGATCTCAGCTAAACTGGGTCAAGTAAACAGATTTGACAGCAGACTCTGATCTGATCCATTTAAAGAGATTTCACAGACAGACACCCTCTATTTATTTCTGTAAAGTGCCGTCATTTTATCGTTTTGTTGTTTAAATAAAAATGAATGAATGAATGAATGAATAAAATGTCACATAGTCACCGAATCACACGCAGAACAAAATGCTTTAAATTTGTTCAAAGTATTACTTCTATCATCTGTTTTGAAAGTACGCCATATAATAACTATATTTAGTGGAGGAGGGGGCGAGGTTGTCACACATACTGCAAATCCTGGCGAGCACTAACAAGGGAGGAAAACTTCCAAACTAACTCCAACACCCACCGTCAGACTAAAAGGAGAACGCTGTCACCCGGGAGGGCTCGTTTTGGCGAGTGCTCTAAAAACGGCTCAAAGAGAAGAGACGCGATGGCTTCAGAGCCGAGCCAAACTTGGGGGCTAGTTTCTATTGGTGGAGTTTAGATAGGAGAAGGGGGGCGTGAGAGATGAACAAAGGCAGAGATTTTCAGATACGACAGAGGGTGGGATGCTTTTTTTAATTTTAACAACTCTCAGGGCTCCTTTGGTTCTGCTTGTTAGTGCTGCTGCGATCCCCCAGCGGAGCGGAGAGCCTCGTGTTTTCCAGAGTTTTCTGACTGCTCAAAAAACATGAGGCTGGAAGTGCTGGGAGAGGCGCCTCACCCCCGTGCTGCTTATTTATTCATGCTTTACTGTTCCACAACTCTGACTGCCTCTGCCTCTGTGTGTGTGTGTGTGTACACAATCTGTGTTTATGCACAGGTGTTTGTACCTGCGCAGGTGTGTATTTGTAGTTTAATTTTAGAAGTCACAGAGCTCATGTTCTTTTAATTAGCAAAATAGGGAACTAAATGAATTTACCTATTGCATGTTACACAATATTTCTTGAACAATCTGTTACATAATAAGTATTTTCAGCCATTTAATTGGCTGAAGGTTCTAAGCCGGACTCTGTTATTTTCTCGTCCACCTCTTGTGGGAAGCTGAGGTCTAGTTAGTCGTATTTCTTTCTTTCTCTTTCACATTGTTATGTAAGTAAAGTTCTTTGAAGAGACTTTGCAGACAGACAGTCACACACATGAGTGGGTATCTGTGTCATGAAAGGCAGAAACAGCAAGAGAACGTTCTTCGCTGGGATTTTGGGAACAGAGATGCAACTGGTACAAAGCACAGCTAAGCTGTTGTATCAAAGGCCAATCTGATATTAATATGGAGCGATGTATTTGTGTCATATACTGTGTTCTCGTTCCTTATCTACTACATTATGCATCTGTTTTTACTTGCTGCTGTGAAGCTGCAGTTCCCCCTCGTGGGACAGACGTTAATAAAAGTCTAGTACTATCTCTATCACCTACTACTAGTACAACAACTACTGCTATTTTACTACAAGTACAATGATTGCCGCTAGAGGAAACAGTGTTACGCTATTAATTTCTTATATCTAAGAATAATGTCTCTGATATTTGGGAACAAGTGACATCATCATACCGCTACTACTAATCAAGCACAGCCGACAGTTTGAAGTAGTTTACCGTCTGATCCAGCAGTGGGCGCTCTGACCTACTTGCATGTCCTGTTGACCTATCAGTAAACTAAACTAGTAATGTTGCTATAAATTGGAGGTCGCTAGTGACCAAAGATATCCTGAGTGGATCATCAATCACGGCGCCAAAACACCTCAGATGCAGTGTGTGGTCACAGCTGGTCACATCTATCCAATAATACAGCGACACACCTGCATTGTCAGCCTATCATTTTGCTGCTGTCTTTTTAAATATGATTCTCTCTCTCTCTCTCTCTGCTGTTATGCTTGCTCCTCCACCTCCCTATCTACTCCAAGATCCATCAGCTTCATCATTTCATCTGCCATCGGCCTCTACAGAGTCATCAGCCACCCCCCACCAGTGTCTGGACTCCATGGGGGGATTTATTTGCTGCTGCTCTGGGGCCGACGCTCCTCAATCACAAAAAGAGCCAAAGCACTAAGCACAAAGCATCAAGCACAAAGACTTTTTTGTCGAGACTTAATCATCACATATCATCATATTTATACTACCACTGCTGTACCTTTGTGATTATTCAATATTCCTGCTGAAGGATTGTTTAAGTATTCTGATGAGCACGAGTTCTGGTTCCTCCATTCATGACAGGAACAAATGTAATTGGAAATTTTCACAGTACATGATCCTGTTTTATATGTTAATGATAGAGCCTGATTGATTATTTGCTTGCGTTTTGCTTGTGCCTCTCAGAGAGAACAGTAAATAGAAAGAGAGCGGGACCGAGGGGTTCAGAAAGATAACATAAGTGACTGAATGAGTGTGTGCACAATACAAATACTCATACTAATAACATTAATGTTGATGCTCGTACACCCACTCTGTCCTTCCATCTCTTTCTTCTTTCTATCTCTCTCTGGCTGCACCGCCCCTCTCTGGATCCCTCTGTCTCTCTGCTTTCAGCCTGTCATGTCACAGCGAAGAGAAGCCAGGATCTAAACTCAGACAAGGCTTTGAACAATAAAGCAGATGAAAGATCACTGTCACCGAAAACGACAGGGAGAGAGGGAGGGAAAGAGGAGTTGTTCTCTTCTCTCTCTTGTCCTTTCTGTCTATCAGCTGAATTAACTTCAGAGAGAGATTTAGGGAGTTGGGCAGAGAAAGAGAGGAAGAATAAAAGAAAATGAAAGACAGAAAAAGAGGAACAGGGGAAGAGGAAGAAGAGGAGAGAAACTAAAAAAACAGACAAAGTAAAGGGTAGTGAGTCAGGAGAAGTGGCAGAAAGAACGATGCAGAACATAAACAATGAAACAAAAGAAGCCCTTTTCACGAAATCATTTCATGATCAGTGCTTTTAAATACCTCCACAGGACAGAGATAATGACTGGATGTTTGCTTTGTTTGTTCTGATGTATCTGTGGATAAATGCACTGTTTACTCAATCTGCTCAAAAGGAACCAAAGTGCAGAAATCTGTCAGTGTTGTCCTCAAACATCGCAATACTGCGATAGGTTCATGTCATCATGAATATGTTATTATATATAAAATATGTAAGCACACACTGGGAGTGAAATTGTCGTGACTGAAGGACTACCCTGTCAGTCAAGCTCCTCCTGATGCTACCTGATGGTCTGTGTATCAGATCAAATCATCATCATCGTGACTGAGCCAAAAGCTCAGCATCACTCTCAGATTCAATATAATGTTTCACATTTGTTTGTTTGAAGACTCATTCGAGTCTGTGAGCATCTCGATGACAGGACTTGAACATTAACTGACTAGTCTGTGTCCATTTTGTATTTTCAGTTTGAATATTAAATATAATTCAAGCACACACTAAAAATGAAACTGTGTGATTGGAGGACTACCCTGTCAGTCAAGCTCCTCGTGATGCTACCTGATGGTCTATCACAGCAGATCATCATCTAGAGCTAGACTTCAACATCAAACTGTTCATCATTTAAAGACTCATCTGAATCGATGATAACTGTGAAGGCTGATTAGCCAACACTGGCTTTCAAAACCCTTCTAATTATCTATAAATCCCCCCACAGGCTCGCCCCTACATATATCTCAGAACTTCTCACCCCCTACAGAACCACCAGACACCTCAGATCATCCCACCGTGGTGAGTTGGCTGTGCCCTGTCATTTTCAGTTGTGGCTCCTCAGCTCGGGAAAAGTCTCCCAGAGGCCATTAGACAGGCTGAGTTTGTGCCTTAAGACCCCTTTTATTCTCCAGCTTTTAACTGTGTTTCCTTGTAGAGTGCTGTATAACTGAAAGGAACTTGAAACTTGCATTGCTTGAGACTTGGACCAAATGGCTTTAGTCACATGTCTGTCAAAATCTCTGCACTGCTCTCATTAAAATTAAAGTTTCATGCCTCACCAGGACATTTCTGGCCTAATAAAACAATACAGCTCAGACTGTGCTCACAAAACATCTCTGCAGTCTACATTCTTGCAAAAACAAATGTGAGAGGTGACAGTTTTTCAGGTAATGTCAGCATGCCAGATGGAGGCTGACGTGGAGCAGCAGCCTGTGTTTTTGTTGCCTGTGCACTCTCTTGTGCAAAGAAAGAGTGAAAAGAAAAAGTGGCAGAAACTGAAGCAGAGCTGAGAGTGAGTCAAACATTAGATGTTGTGTTTTCTGCAGTGGCGGCTCAAAGAAATCTTTAAAACCTGACCTGTTAAACGTACAGAGCCTGTGTAGTGATTGCACGCATGCTGCTACAGCAGAAGACTCCAAGTATCACATCTCTGAACACGCTGCTTTGTGGTTCTTCTTGTTAGTGCTGAGTTGAGTATATTGAGTAAACATGCATTAGGATTCAGTCATACTGTGATAAACATAAGCTTTACAGCTCTGACAGGATGACTGACTTGACTTCACCCTCCTGAAGACCTGAACTGGGTAATAAGAATGCATCCTGATATGTAACCAATTCAAAACAGATACAATTAATAGAAACTGTGTTTTGATTCTTTAAAGTGACTTTTTCATGTTTTGTTTTGGACCTAAGATCACCATGTGAGTATTCACTGTTCAGAGGTCTACTTAATTAGCTGCCCTTTCAAAGATCTTCTCCCTGGATGGTTCATAACTCAAATTTATAAACTAAATATGACAATGTGTGTTTATTTTTATTTTTACAAAAAAGGGACGGATAAAAAATACCTTCTTATCTTATTATCACTGTTATTAATAATGTTTCTCTGTCATTATCCTGCCATATTTTTTTTCTGTTCTGGACATTAAAAGTTTAATACTTTGACATTCAACAGTTACAGCTCCCATGAGCCTTTATGCTAACAGTGCTGGGATCATGGGGCTTGTGGGAAATGTTGTTGTTAAATTCTGATGATATAACTGTTTTACAATATTGGCCCAATATAAAACAATGCTATGTAAATTCAATTTTACTTTACACCATTTGGATTTCCTTATAATTTATATAAATCTGTTTTTGCTTGTTATAAATATTTTTATATCTTTTCACGACTCGTATTTACACAATTGTTTTATTTTTTCCCATCTTTGTTCAGCGTTGTTGTCCTTGTTAGCTGTACATCGACCTTCTTGTGAATTGTTAACATAACTATGGGTCATATCATATTTGAAGACTAAAGCAGATATTCTCTTTGAATCGAGCAAAACTGAAACTCGCGGGTTCTTTAAAGCTTTAAGGTTGTTAGAGTAGAAGTTTTCTTCATACCTGTTCATGGTGTGACTTTTAAGTCCAGTTCAGACCAACGATTTATGATGGGATGAAACTACAGCAGGGATAAAGTTGCAGTGTGGTGAACTGCGTCTCGACTCAAGCTGGCTGATGATGTCTGTGACTCAGCTTGTCAAATCTCCAGTGGCTGGTTTTCTTCACCTGTTTCAACGGCCAGTCAGCTGGTCAAGTCAATTACAAACATACAGCTTTTGGACGGAGGAAAGAGAGGATCACCTCATCAACTGTTCTGAGGAACAGCCTTAATCGTTACTCAAATAAAGACAAATCATGGATGCCTCTAAATTCTCGACCCTCTGGGTTCATCAGTCCAGTTTAACCTTTGTGAATTAACCTGGGAGAAGTACATTCCTGACAAATGAAACCAGGTTGAAAGTATCTCCTGATGTTGTTACAGCCGACACAAACTGGGGACTGAATTATCTGTCAAACATTGAAAAGTTATCACAATCACATTGTCACTGAATGTCATGAGGAGCTCAAAAGGACAATCTGAAAAATGCCAAATGCTGCAGAATATTGCGCCTACTCCTCTCAAGATCCTGACAGAAGAGCGTGAGGGACTGATAAAACCAATGACTTAGAAACATAGCCTTAATATTCTAATTTAACTAATAGAATCGTAGGAAAACTTTCCCAACAGGTCTGCTCTGAAATGTTTCTCATATTTTACTAAAAGTGGTTGGAAAAGGCGGAACGTTCATCTCATATTTTGTCCAATGCGGTATTTTTATTACTGTGATAAAGATGTTAAATTTTCACTGTTCAATAGCAGCAGAGACTTCCCATTCAGCTCGACATGTGCAGCAAGAAACGCTCAATGAAAAAACAGTGAGTAAAAGAAGCTAGTGGAATAGACGCATGCTCAATGTCCTGTTTTTATTGTTTCTCCACATTTTTATGCCTCCACACGTAGAAATGAAGCAATAAAATCATTTCATCATTAAAATTTTGACCTCAGATGTTTTTAGATGTCATGGCCGCCACCTTGCCCAGCAGACAGCCTGACACTCTCCTCCTCCACGCTCACATTACAGTATGTGGGAGAGAGACTCTGTTAGCATCCCTATATTCTATTACTCTGTGCATGTGTGTGTGTGTGTGTGTGTGTGTGTGTGTGTGTGTGTGTGTGTTTATGTCAGGCCTGACATAGCTGCAACTCCCAAGTCAGCTTGCTTCACACAGGCAGGAAACCATCACTCACTCTGTAGCCTCAGGTCAGGCACACACACACACACACACACACACACACACACACACACAGTAGATGAATGTTTGTAGGCAGGCAGAGGGAGAGGTTTTCCACATGGAGGATTCTGTACAATGGATCTGTGGTCACTCTCCATCACACATACACACAAACACACACACAAAATGCACAAAGAGACACACACTGAGTACATCTACGCAAAAAAATACACACACACTCACACAGAGCGATGACAGCGTGTGTGAGTTCTGCTGGGTGATGAATGAAGCAATATTTCAGTTTAAACCAGCATCCCACCACATATGGTGGTATAGAGAAATGCTTATGCATTACACGCACGCACACACACACACACACACACACACACACACATTTGCTTTCTTTCTCACTCTGTCACACACACACACACATAAACAAAAACACATACACACACACACACACACACACACACACACACAAAGCTGTGAAAACCCCATCTATCAGAGTGCGACAGGGTCTGGAGCACGGAAGAATCACCTGTCTTATTACATACGCATACACACACACGTACACGCAAACATATTTTAATGCATCTATATGCAAACACAGACAGAGAAAACGTGGTCACCTACACACACACACACACACACACACACACACACACACACACACACACACACACACACAGACAGACATATTCATTAAACTCTGCAGAGAGTGTTGTGTTGTTTGCTTGTGTTAGGCGAAAGCCCCGAGGGCAAAAATCTCAGTGCCAAGCGAGCATTAGTAGCACCTCTTTCACACACACACACACACGCACGCACGCACGCACGCACGCACGCACACACACACACTATAACTGATAAACACAGGCATACAAGCTGGACCACACAAACAGGATCAGACACACACCCTTACATTCACACATGCTCAATCGTATTTAAAGACACTAACAAACACCTACAGCTACACACTCTCTCTCTCACACACTGTCGGCTTAGCAGTTTGTGTGATGCCAGGTTGGCTGCAGGTCTGGTAGCAAGGGCCTCTGCTGTCCTAGTTGTTTTCCATCCAAACCTCTCTCTGTCTCTCTACTACACACAAACACACAACTGAGGGGAGAGATGAGCAGAGGCAGAAGCACAGACAGCTATTTTAAAACACCACGATGTTTCATTAATAATTTTCTTGAATTAATCTCGATAAAATTAAATTTTGCTAACACACACCAAGCAGCGGTATCAACAAACTACCACTGACTGAGGCAGACTTTGGTGAGGGAGCAGCAGCTGCATGTGGCGGGGCACCAACATGCAGAAAGTTGTGATGCATTTATCGTGAAACAGTTTCAAACCCTGGTTATGATTTAAAATGCTTTATTACATGACTCACGTGACTAAATAACACACAACAAACTCTAGCTATTACTCAAGCTATTTATTTACTGTTGAGAGGAATGTATGTTGAGAGTTTAACAATTTTTCTAGACGGCTAGACAGTAGACGGTCAAGATAGTAGACACTTTATCATGTTTTCTCCACTAAAGGGGACCCTAGCAGATGATTTATCAAGTTTTTTCCACTGGAAAGCACTATAGAGGGCATTTTATACACTAGATGGGCACTCTAAAAGACATTTTAATCACATTTTCTCCACTGACAGGGCAACCTTTAGGATACTTTATCACAACTGTCCACTAGATATGCATCATAAAGGGCACTTAATCATGTTTTCTCCACTAGAAGGGCACTGTAGATAACACTATCACATTTTCTCCACTAGAAGGGCACCAAATCCAACAGTGATCAGGTGTGAGTAATTTTGTTCATTTTCTTGCTTCTCAGTATAACTGTTCTGGGGCCCTGTGGGGGAAACACGAGGCTGGTTTGTTTAAAAACTGTCTGATCTGACTGGCGGTGCCTCTTGCAATGTCAAACTTTATTGTAGCAAAGTCATGTGTTCCCAGACCTCAGCAATTATTTCAATGAATACTCTCTCACCATAACTGAAATTATATAAAAAATAGATTGGGGACTTTCTGCCTAATAAACTTTAAACTTCAAACTAAGTAGAACACCAAGACGTCTTTACAGAAAATACAATCAGTGCTATGCTGTGTATACTTATGAACTATGAAATTCATTTCAGTAACATATTTTCTATCATTATTTATGTATTTGTTGCTGTACTATTTGCCTCCTAGATGAACTTTTATGTCATTTATATCAGCTTTTATGAAACCCATGGGGAGGCTTTTTGTCTCATCCGCATTGTTTGTACACCATATCCTTTCATCTATCTTCTTCCCAGCAGAGATGCACATTATAAGCCATATTTTATAGTGATAACGGCTGTGACTGGTATAAAAACTAGTCCAAGAGATTATTTATGTGCTTTCATCTGTTCCCGTTCCGATATTTACTGGCCCTTTTTCTGCAGAGACAGGCAAGGTGGAAAATCAACACCAACCATCTAAATATTGCTAAATTTGGTCCATCTACTTTGGCAGATATCCAGCCAGGCTGTTCTCTGTTTGATTCAGCACTTTGTCTGCCGAGAAACTGAAAGTTGTGGGTGGAATTCAGAAACCATTAACCTGACTGGTGGAAAAACAAGTCAAGGTGAAGAAAGCTGAGCAAAATAAGCACAGAGAAACATTTTGTGGTTGAAAATGAGCTCAAGCTGCCAGCTACATCCAGGGAAGATTTGAGTTTCTTCTCTACCAGCTATCATTTTGAAATAAAAAAAACAGCCACAGTGACCAGTTCTTCAGTCTCACCTGAGCAACACTACTGGAGATAATCTGTGTTAAGTACTTTTGCTGAAGGATTAATCAGTAATAGAACATTTTGTCCCCATCTAAGATTTTTCAGATCACTAGCCACTCTATTCTGAAAATCCAACTTGAACCGACAGGTGATTTCAGGGAAGAAGATCAAAAATGAAAACTGACAGGGTAGTTCGTAGCCTCGGGGTGTTTTGAGTCATTTTAGCCTCGAGGTTGTCCGACTATTTCAGGGATGAGCTGGTTAACATGACCTAGTTTACTGTAGTTAAACATGCCAAGCAATTGTTCTCCTCCACTCTCATTAATACCAAAGCAGCTGAGTTTCTATCAAGTGTTACTTTGTAATAATAAACTTTTCTTTGCTTTGATTTGAACGCCAACTGAACTTGGACGCTCTTGTGAGCACTACACTGCTTCACACGCACACAGTCTTACACACTGAACCTTGGGAGTACAACCAGTCCATTAATGATGCTGGTTGAGTGCCTTGCTCAAGGTTACTGCATTTTTCCTTCCCCGCGTGTCATATCCAATAAGGCAGGAGGCGCCTTAAAAACTTCTGCAAAATAAAACGACGGGGCTGCCGAGTTATTTTGGAGAAGCAGTGAAGGAGGGAACAGCTCACAGGGGGTCTGAGTTACCTGAGTGCCAATGCTGATGTGTGGCGTTTGAAGTTTGAAACTAATTTCACCTCTCGGGACGCGCACGTTAATCTGACCCAGTTCGGTTGTAACACGCCAGTGAGTGATGCTACTTTATGGAAACCAATTAAAAAACATGGAATCAAAACCAATTTTCATTTCAAATGCTCGTGAGTGTGAATAATGATTTAGAAATAATATTTACAGTAGGTTTAATTTGTCCAGGGAATATCCACTGAGACGCAGACTTCATTGGAAAAGCGGTAATTCATTTTCACTCAGTAACATACTTTTACTCCTGAGAGTTGACAATAATATCTCCAGCTAAGCTAAGAGCCTGCAGAGGATTGCTCAGGAGCACTTCAGCAGAAGTTGTTGAAGAAAAAAGCTTTGGTCAAACTAATCTGAAGAAAGAAAACTGGTGAAAAACAGGAGGTGTTTTATTAATGAACCCTTCCTAAGTCCCTCCCCTTTTAGCTTGTGGTCCAATAACAGCTGAGCAGGCTTGGTAGCCAGCAGAACCTCGGCCAATTTTCTAATTTCCTTTGCTAAATATGATATGTGTACCCAATCTTGTCCTTGGGTGAATAGAGCTATATTTGAAATGTTTACCAAATGATAAAAGCGATGCCTCGTCTGCCATTATGTTCAAAAAACAATAAAGTAGCCTGGTTAATTATTTGTTGACTAAATTGATAAAGAATTGAACATTATCTAAATCAATGAACAACATTAGCCCTAATGTAAACACCATTTGAGGTAAAATGCACGCGTGCACACACACACACACACACACACACACACACACACACACACACGTACACACAGTGCAGTGTGAAAGAGCGCTTTCTAATATTTCTTGGATCTCCCATCTGTGATTCAGGTCTCGTCTAGTGATGCCTGGAGGCTGAATGTTGCAGGAAGTGATGCTGAAAAAGAGTTGTGTTTCTCCCTCAGGCTTTCTCCTCCTCTCATCTGTTTCACACAAACACACGAGCTTCGACTGCTGTACTTGTGAGGACAGCGTATTGACTGCAGCCTCATTTGTGTGTGTGTGATGTCATATACATAACACACACATGCACGCACATATAGTACAAGGACACACACTTATTAAGTCTATGAAATTGAATTAGAATTTCCATAAGGATGAATAATTTAACATAATCAACATGCTTAAAGGGAATGTAAGGCTAGAAATACACCGATGGATTAAAGCACACACACACATAGTTGGCTGCAGGCTGAGGTGGTGTGTTGTGATGAGGGTCGCAGTCTGACCAGAGCTAAAAGTGGAACAGCACTGACACTGATCTATGGCTAACTCTGTGGCTCGCTCTGAAAAACCTGAATCTAATGAAAGTTAATGATAGTCCACATTCACTGATACCTTTAGAAGCGCCTCTGTTTTCTTTAGCTTCACTTTATGCTCATATCTTGTTGCTTTTTTTTTTCATTAACAATGTTCACTTCTTTCCTGAAACACTTGAAAGGAGAAGTTGGGCATCGAACCAACAACTCTATATTTAATAACCCACCCACTCTACCACCTAAACTACACATCTTTCCTGTAACAGCCTTCAAAAAATGACTAAACGAAAGCAAAAGAAACTGTATGATATTCTATAATACATTAATAACATGTGTTTTCATATTTATATTATATAAATAAAATATAACATTTTGGAAGGAGTCAAATCTTATTTTGTATATACTCTATCTCTCATGGTCGACATTGTTTATCATTATGAATAACTCAGAGATGACTTTGCCAGCTGAAACACGAATGTTAAGCATCCTAACATGCTTACAGTTGGCGTGGCTCAGCTGGACTTTGAACTTAATACTAACATAGCATGTTAGCATGTAATCTGGAAACGTGTCTACAGGCTTAAAGTACAGCTGAGCCTACAGCTGAGACTGAAAACACAGTTCAGATCGAAGAAGTTGTGGTATTAGCTCTGTTACATGTCTGAAAAATATTTTAGAAAATGTAGTCTTTGTTTTTTTAAGATGAAATGTTGATCAAGAGAAAATGGACATTACCCTGCACTTGTTACCCTGAGTACACGTGTTTGTGTCCATGTATTTATGACTACCTCTGTGTGTCCACGTTTATGACTTCCTGTGCAGGTATTCAAGAAGAAATCCAGAGACTATTGTAGTTATGTTGGTTCTTCACATAGCCACACACACACATACATACACACACACTGGTCCTTAGCTCTCTTGCAGCCAGTAGGCAGATGACCTTCTCTTCAAAGTGCTTATGTCCTGTTTCCTCCAAACCCCTCAACACTTAGCCAGCAGAGCTCTGCAGAGGAGCCGCCGCCACTCCTGTTGCTATGAGACAAATGGAAATGTGTCGGGGGAGCAGTCAGTGCTGTGCTGCCTTTTTCTTTTCTAAAATAGTGGTGTACTGTAAAATAAAGCATCTTCATCCACACAGAAAGTCTCAAACAGCAGCTACAGGATCATTGTTGGTGTTTGAGTTTACAATTAAATCATCTTTCTTTCATCGGCATGTTGTGGTTACTCATATTACAAATTCATATTTTATATTGCTTACATCTCTCCCAGTCATCATGTACAAATCTGTCAAGCTTTAAGGTCTCACATGACCATGCAATGACTACAGTATGAAAGTGTTTATGTAAACATGATTTTAGAAAACTCACTGCCCACAAGTACAAAATTTGGGACTATTTCAAGGTTATTGATATTTAAGGTCCAGTGCGTAAGATTTAGTGACATCTAGTGATGTAGTTGCACATTGCAACCAACAGAATACTACTTGCCTCTCTCCTTCCATTTCAAGCACGTAAGAGAAACTACAGAAACCATCTAGAGCCAGGACTTGACATGGACCTGTGACATCTGTAGATAAAATCATTCTACAGTAACCATTGCTACTTTACTTTCACGTGAACATTATATTCTATGTTTAAATCTTACACACTGGACTTTGAACATGAATTTTAATGTTAAAGGTGAACTCGGTGTATCTGTGACCAAAAAACACAAATCTGTTCAAGAGTTCAGCTCATAGAAACACCAGCAAGCTGATATCAAAATAGTGGAGTCAACTAGTAATATTTATATTTGAATATGTCCTGAACAAAGAGTACAACATAAATATTCAATCCAAGTATCAATACCTCAGAATTGTGCTGAATGAGAGTGTACTAATTCATGCTGTGGTTCTCCAAACTGCTCGAGGGTTTAGGGTCTCGCCCGAGCCGTCACCTTCAAGGTTCAGGACAACTTGAGCGAGCACACGGCCATCTGGCTGCCATTTTATAGAGCAGTATGAAGCTATTAGAACCTCCACCTCAGTGTCATCCAAAGATCATCTAATCAAATCTGATGGGGAGAGAAAGTGAGTGACAGTGTGTGTGTGTGTGTGTGTGTGTGTGTGTGTGTGTGTGTGTGGTCCTCCAAATTTAGTGGCAGCTATCTGAGGTAAACAGCTGGTGATTGGAGGGGGTGCGTCCTGTTTTGGAGAGCTTCCCAGACACTCATTCACTCACACACAAACACACACACACACACATTCTCTGAGAGTGACAGTGAGAATGGAAAAAAAACTATCCTCGCTCTAATATACTACATGCCTCATCACTTCCCTAAACACTTGCCCACACACACACACACACACACACACACACACACACAATCACACACTGTTGACACACACTCCAGCAGAAGCACATGAATAAACAAAGAGAAACACACAGAAAACACAATAACAGGCCACCAGAGTCCACTGTGGCTGCACACACACACATTACAAAAGACTGTCATGTTCCCAAAAACAATATTTATCCATCAATGCTTTCACTGAGCCTTATAATAACTGTCACATAACACAAAAACATGTCAGAACACAACACAATACTGTAGTAACATTTCCAGGCTGATAACAAAAGTGACATTTAGAAGCTGCAGAAATGTTTCAGCCTCGCACGGCGACACACATTCACTCTCACTTTGAGATTTAAAGTCATACTTCACCCAAAATGACGTTAAAAGCTAAAAACAAATAAACACAGCGCGTTGTATATTATATATTGTGCTGCTGAGTCATGGTATAAGTCGAGTTTTGAAAGTTTAAAAGTACATTTTCATGCAGCAGCTCCAAACCTGGGGCTCCCGATGATTTATTGAAGTAAAAAACATATATTTCTAATATGCAAATGTTTCACCATGTTGTTAATCTTAGTGATAAATGCCCCTTTTCCTGTGAAATAATAAATGCTCGCAGCCTCGAGGCTTCCTGCTTTCATTATTTGGGTAGAAAGGCTGCAGTATTTGGTTTTTACTTTAATGCTTTGTGCGCGCAGTCATACAATCAACCAGCTCAGTGGGATCCTTTACAACCTGGTCACACAGCAGGAAATGAAACACCACTTTGACCTCATACTGTTCTATTGTTGACATGCATGAAAACAGAGCCATGTTATCACTCTCAATCAATCACAAGTGTAATTTCCCTGATTGTTAACATTCAGTGGAAACATAAACATCGCAATTATCGCACTATTCTCACACGCTGTTGGAGACAGCACTTAGAAACCTGTATACACAGAGACGTATTTACCCCCACTTCATCACTAATGACCTTAATGAAAAGAAAACTTTGTCATGAACAGTTTAAAAAGTCACAGGGTCTTGAAACATCCAAGGTTATGTTGCCACAGAGTTTTAAAGAACACTTCCTGTGTGACTGAATGCACAGAGACTGTCTTGGGTAAGTAGGCTACAAAAGTTAATTACAATTGGGAGTCTGCACGGGGTGTTTTATTTTGAAAACTGACCGGATTCTCTGTATCTTTCTGTGTCCGACTTCCTGTTAGCTCGATCTGCTCTGTGCTACTTTTACATTTAGATATTACATTTAGTCATTTATCTCACGACTTTTTATCCAAAGTGACTTACAAACAAGGGAAACAATCAAGTTAAAGTGCGACTAGGACGTGTTAGTGCAGCAAAGTTGTAGTGGGGTATAGATTTAGCATGTACAGTTGTTGGTAGTGTTGGAGAGGAGGTCCTCTCTGAAGAGCTGGAGGTCTTCAGGAGGTTTTTGAAGGTAAAGAGGGACGCTCCTGATCTGGTAGGAACTGGTAGGACGTTCCATCAACCGGGAACAACAGTTTGGATTGCCCTGAGTGTACGGGTGGCAGAGCCAGGCATCGTTCATTGGAGGATAAGGGTGTTCAAGTAGGTGGCTGCAGAACCGAGACTACTTTGTAGTCAGCATTAGGGATTTGAATTTAATGTAGGCTGCTACAGGTAGCCAGTGGAGCTTGATGAGCAGCGGGGTAACATGTGACCTTTTGGGTTGATTGGATCATCTGAAAGGGTTCACTGTGCAGGTGTGCAGGAGGTGTTACAGTAATCTAGTTGTGAGATGACCACAGCCTGGTGCTTAATGCGGCTGCTCGTGACATCCATCAGAAACAGACCAGCCTCATATTCTCTGTGGAGCAGAGCAGAGAGACGCTTCTGGGACGCTTGTGAAACGTGCAGCATTGCCTCTGGTGCCAACAGCTCCAGCAAAATAATGGTGATGTTATGCACACTTTATATCTTTTGGGATGATCACCATGTTAGATTAGATGTCAGTGTCAGGCTAGATGTTGACACCGTACAAAATACAGCCTTTTGCATGACATGAAGAAGTTAGTGGACAAAAGAGGCCAGAGGCAGATTTCTGGGATCAGAAATGTCAACAAACGTGACGCCCAAGGCACGATGAAGCACCCAGCTGTCACTCCAAAACTAGGTCATTAAAAGCAAGTGAGTAAGTTAACAATATGACTATATGAGTAAGCCAGTGAGGCGGCCATTAAGTCGGTCAGTCCAGCAGTGAGAGAATCAGTTCATTAGTCAGTCAGTCTGTAGATTCACTGTCACAGACGGGCTGGTCGGGAAGAAATGGTTGTTCGGTTGTTAAGAAGCATGCTTGTTAGGCATAAAACACACACACACACACACACACACACACACACACACACACACACACACACACACACACACACACACTACTCTCCTTCACAAAAAGCTGCAGTCCCTGTGGACCTATTAGTGCATCCCTGTGTCATCTATCTAAGCTTAAGTTCTCTATTGTTTGTGACACTCTGCACATACATACACACTTCCAGATGCGGAGATACAACTATGCAACCACCCCCTCGACACACACACACACACACACACACACACACACACACACACACACAGAAAACACTGCGGCACCTGTCAGAGCCTCCGGGGAGCTATATCGGTGTTTAGGAGCAGCCGTTACAGAGGCATACAGGCTAATTAAAACACACTCCTTTCTCGACAGGCTCCACACACACGCACACACACACGCCAATACACACTAAAATGCGTAGGTGTCTGTGCGAGAGAGAGGGAGAGCTGGAGATGGTGAAAGAAACACAAAAGAGAAAGACTGACACTGCTTGCCTAGTGGTGTGTGTGTGTGTGTGTGTGTGTGTGTGTGTGTGTGTGTGTGTGTGTGTGTGTGGTGTGTGTGTGTGTGTGTGTGTGAGAGAGAGGTAAACCGAGAGAGACAGCAGTAGGTAGCTGAGGGCCACACCAGGTGGTGGATGTGCCTGTTTGCTTAAATCACAACATGTTGATGTGTGTGCATGCGTGAGTGTTTGTGTGCACGGCAGATGGTGCGTGACGACTGTATTGCTCCCAGCAGCACAGCTGTCCGAGGCAATAGCTACAGCTTGGACACACACCTCTTCATCAAGTTAAATAACGGCTTCATACACACACACACACACAGAATAAACACACCTCAGCTATTCAATATTCGTATTTTTAGAGGTTTCAGCCAAAAAATACAGATAACAAAGGTGAGGAGACATTTCCATCCACACAATTTCATGCACATTTTAAATTTGTGAATAAAAACAGCTGAAATATCCAAATTTAAAAAAGACCAGGTAGGAGGGAGGATTCAGAAAGAGACACGATGTGCAAATGGCCAAAGGAAAACACATTTTTGGAACACACCTCAGTGACCTGCTAGTGCTTGTAGATCATTTATGGCATTGAAATTTCAAACTGGATTCAGTTCATCGCAGTGAAACAGCTGTGATCAGTATGACAAAGTCTTGTTTGTCTGTCTCTCTGGTGCAACACAACAACAGTGTAAGTAAGTAAGTAATAATAAATAAGATAATATGTAGAAAACCGTCTGTCTGGTTTCATTTTATTTCAGAAATGTGCTTTGAAGTTAGATATACATCAGAAGAGTGGTTGACGGTCACACAGCAGCCGACAGTGAAACATGAAACACGAAAAATAATCACAAAGTCTGAAACGATCCAAAAGCCGGCTGCCACACAGACGAGGAGAGAGGAAGGTCGAGTGAGCCAGCTGGAATAACAACAGTGATTATGATTATAGAGATATTAGTTCATTCAGTGCTGCCCACCTGCTCCACTTTGACCACAGCTGGTGAAAATGTGTGTTGGATTTATTTTATTTTTAATTTTAACATTACACCAGCTTTGTGTGGGAGGACTTCAAGGCTGGAAGTCCTGCAGTGAAACCTGCATCGTCCTGCCTTAAACAGCTGCCCGATCCACCTACGACACAATCACAATCCGGAAGATGATTTCAAAGAGCTGTCGTGGCTTTGTTGCTGTTTCAAAAGACTCTCCACTGTCGAATATTTCTGAAGACAAAAACCTGCTAGAATTTAATATGCTGGCCTGTTTTATAAATATCGTTCATGTCTGTACCTGATTTGTGCTGGTATTCGTTCAGTATTTTGACATTTTTGTGTCTTTTTGTATCTGTTGTTTATTTCACCATGTGTGTGTCACACTAAACTTTACAACTGTAATTCACTTTTTATAACAGAGCAAATCAAATGGAGCCCGTGGCCTTGTTCACAACATTGCAAACATGTTTTCAAGTGCTGAGACGCAGAACAGAAAATAGATTTTCAATGCAATCCACCTTTATGTCTCCCTGCATGGGCGATTGTATGAAGCAACCTGTGACCCAGGTAGAGTAAAGCTAAAGTCCTGAGGTCAACAGCCAAGTAAAATCGAGCATGTGTATATAAGAGGTTCATATTTATGTGTTTTATATGTCTCTTCATTATGTTTTAGACTGAGAGTCTTCAGAAAATGTGCATTTGGCTTCAGCAGAATCTTTCCTTCCATATATTCACTTATTATCACGGTGAGTCTTTTGCTCAGGGTTAAACAAGACAGCGGAGCGTTTATTTCAACACGAAGAAAACAGACTTAAACTGATGCAATTAACAGGAGGAGAAGAGAACAAGTGGAAACAGCGAATGTTGTTGAACCGGGGTGAAATATTGTTCTAATGCACCTCCCGTCGTGAAAATTTAATTTCCATTTAAACATGAATAGAATCAAAACTAATCTAATTTAATCTGCCCTCTCCTCTCATTTCCCTCGCCGTCTCTTCTCATTGCCACTGCTGTCTCCTCAGCTCCTCTCCCTTCTTTCATCTCCTCCTCTCCTCTCCTTTTATCTCCTTTCAACTCTTCACCTCTCTCCTCTGCTTTCATCTCCCTCCCTCCCTTTTCCTTCTCCTTCCTTTTCTTTCCTTTCCCCTTCTTTCCTCTCCTATTTTTACTTCAACGGGGGTTTATTAATGAAGTCGAGATTCATATATAGAGTGTGAGGGAGGGTAAAAGGAGAGAGCGAGATGGAAACAGTGTGAGTGAGACAGATAAGAGAGGTGGAGAGTGAG
Source organism: Argyrosomus regius (assembly GCA_946959425.1). NCBI lineage: Eukaryota > Metazoa > Chordata > Actinopteri > Sciaenidae > Argyrosomus > Argyrosomus regius. Next base: position 3,284,183 of record OX336901.1, on the reverse strand, counting down.
ACAGGGAGGGTGAGAGGGGTAGGAAATAAGTGAGGCCTACAGAGAGAAAGAGGGAGAGGTGGCCGTTGGGTTTTTATAATTGGCTGTCTGTGACTCAGAGAGGGTGAGTACAGTATCCCTCTGCCTCCATACACACACACAGACTCACACAGACACACACATACACACTCAAAGAGATCACATTTCCTCCTCTCGCCTCCCCTAACATGACATGAAACCAGCTTCTGAAGCCTCGGGGCTCTGAACATTTAAATTATCTCCTATCTCCTCGACTCACTGTGGGCTAAAGATCACAGATTCAGCTTCACAGCAGCGGCACACACTGTCATTTCCTTCTGATTCGCCTAATTAGCGTCGCTAACGACTTCTCCGTTCAATTGTCGCTATTTTAACCTGTGTATTAACCCATGCAACAATATTGTGAGTAGCTGTTACTCTCAGTGATGGAGAAATAGCATCACTGTTGGCTGTGAGCTGCATGTCTGTAATGTTTTTACCTGTGCGGATTTATTGTCAACCTTTGGAAATTGCTGTGAGAAAAGTCAGATGAACTGTACTGTCTTACTCATAAGGTTAAAAAATGCTTAATTACAATAATTAAGTATACATTACTTTCAATTATCAAGGAACTTTTGATTTGTTGAAAAAATAAAAAATGTAAGACACTTCCTATACGGTGCACAGAGTTCATTAAAATAAAGCAGTGTTCTGGTGTCAGATCCTGTGAATAATCGTCTCTGAGTCACATCTGTTTCTGGTGCAACATCACTCAGCTGCCTCATTTGATTGTCGAGAACAAACTCGGAGCAAATGTGCAGAATTAAAGTAATAATGCTTCAAATATAAATAAACTATTTGACATAAATACTTTCCAGCCATCGGGTGTGTTTAAATCAGCTCTTGAAAATCACATTTAATGTGGTTAAAGCAGTCTGCACTGATCTATAAATTAATATGAGATGATTCTTACAGTATCTGTTGTCCACAGCTGCTTTATACTCATAAAAATCTTCTCCCTTAGTTCAGTAAATCTCTGCAGCTCTCTGAAGGCAGCAGGAGCGGTACATTTAGAACAATCACACACACCTCGACATATCTGACTGGTCCGTTATAACTCAATAATAGACCCGTTTATGTGAGGGACATTAATCCTGAGTGTCACGGCGTCCTTTACAACTTTGAAAAAAAACATCAGCTGTTTGTGTTTTATTCTTGAAACTGCATTACAAAGCAAATGTTGCTGTAACGCACGTGCAACCGTCCACCTCAACCTCTTCTCACCCCTCAGGACCACGAGAGCTGTCTCGTCACATTGACAAGGAACGATGCTGTCGTTATCATGGTGAAGACAACTATCAACTATATAACTTCTTTTCATTAGATTTTCTTCTTACAAAGCTAATTTAAATTTTGCACATCGCAGTACAACTGTAGAATGTTGCTGCAGTTCACTGAACAGCTCGACCTCAAACACACAGAGATATTGACAATCACAACACAGACAAAAAAAAAACAAACAACTTCCTCCAACAAATAGCACTGAAATTGATGTAAATATCTATTTCCTTTATGAGAACAAACAGAGAAAAAAATCTGCCAATTTCTATCAGGAAAAGTCAACACAGCCTGGTCAGTCCTCTCTGACGACTCTTTGGCAAACTTTCCCCCCAGAAAACAGCCTCTATCTCTGGCAGTGAGAGCCGGGTAAGTCCTGCTGTTTATCTACGCTGATGATGTGATGAAATTCCAACACACACTGTTATAACAAACAACAGTAATGTGGTAGTAGGTAGTCTTTGGCTACTTATATGGGACAAGATCTTGGAATGTACGTCAGTCCTCGCTGACGACTCTTCGGTGAACTATCCCCGGTGAGAATGATGGTGCTCCTTGACACTCTTGTAAAATATAGAAACAGGCGTTGTGGGGTCTAGAGGGTTAAGTGTGAGTGGAACCACAAAAATGTTTCCCTTACTGAGGTTAGGGGTTTCACATGGCGTGTATCTGTGACATGCTATGTACGTAAGAAGTAGAGAAGAGAAGAAAACTGCTCATATCAGAACAAGCCAAACAAGAACAAGGTGGAAAAGTCATCTTTCTATTTGTGGGAGCGGGATTGTAATATTTCTTCTTTCTTAAGTTACACAGTCTATTGGAGTTCAAATATGAAACATTGAAAAAAAATCAAACTTTTAACAAACCTTCATCATCATTTTTGGGTTATTTCAGTGTGTCAGTCAGAGTTATAGTCTACAGGGAGCTGCAGAAGCTGAAGAAGAACCTGTGCGGCTTTTTAATGAAACACCCTACATGCATCAGACTCGCTCTGCTAGGTAGCTGCTTCTTAATATTCCCAAGGTTTTCAAAGATGTAAGTAAAACTGGCTTTTCTTGTAATGGACCCCGGGCAATGGAAGGAAACACCTACAAGGCCTAATTAAACAAGACACACTACCTTCTGTTCAGGACTTTAGGAACCGTATTAAAGTCACTTTCACAGAAAGTTTGTCATTGTTTCACAAAACTCTCCTCTTTGTGTTCTGCTGGGATTGTTATTGATGATACTGCGGGCCTCGTTTGGTCTGTCTTGTAATAAGAAATATTGGATCTCCTGGGACTTCCTTGTGAAATGAAGGTTAAAGAAAAGTAATCGATAAAACAGAGAGGAACAAAACAAACAAACACTTTGAAAATCACCAGGCTGTGAGAGAGAGGACGTACATTATCATGGCAGAAAGCTGGTTGTGTTCTGTCAGGGTGGAGCTGCTGTAGCTCTGTGGTCAGACAGAAATGTAGAGACCCTGCATATATATACATTTAGCCCAGCTGTCTTTGTAGGTGGAGTACATACTGTGGTTCATGTGAGCTATAATAAAACTGACCAACACATGTCATGTTCTGCTTCTAGGCAAAGCCAGCTGTTCTCACCTTTGTCGAAATGATCTATTTTGATTAAGAAGTGTTACGACCAGCTCAAGGGGTATATGGAAGTAACATAAAACCAGGTGTTACGGTTGTTAAACAAAGGTATTTATTAAATGAAAATTCAAATTGTCTTAACAAAAGGAGGTGAGGTAAAAGGGAACAAAGGGCGAGCGGATCCTGTTTAAAAGAAGAAATAAATATAACAAAAAGAGAACTCTAAACAGAGCCTATACTTCCTAAGGTACAACAAAACAATGAAACGTTTATTAGTAGAGAGAATGTTATTCCCTCTGTAAGAACTTGAACCAATGACCCACAGTTCAATTCTCTTAATTCTGTCATCTTCCAGTCTTCCCTGTCCACACAAGGCTAAATAAAAGAGGTGCGTTGCATTCACACAAAATCAACACAGCCTCTGCGTTTGACCCAAATTTACTGTCCGATATGCAATGATTATCTGTAGATACGATTGAAACATAATGACTCGCCATGCTGTGAAGCTAGATGAGCTTTCTGAACTGGCATCCGAAATACTATCAGAGGGCTCATTAATAATTTACACTGCAGCCTCCGTAATTTTTGACCCAGAGGAGGAAGGAAAAGAATCTAAACAGATGCTAAGATAGTGATTCACAAGGGACTTAACAGAAGACTGCAGTGTTTGGGGAAATATGGTCAGTAATTTGTGGTGGAATTTTTCATTGACACATTAATGCCAAGGCAGATTTGCATGTGATTAAAAACACAAACGAACTCTGCAGTTATTGGAAATCACTAAAGGACTCCAGGCTGAACTAGTCCCATGTGAATTGGGTTTTTATTTAGAAGAAGATAATGCATTCGCTTCCCTCATAGAAGAACTGGCTTACCAAACAGTTCAGTGGTAGTAGGTGAAAAGGCATGACCGCCAACCTGAGCAGACTAACTGTATTTCTGAATAAATCAGGTAATGCTTGATGCCAAAATTGCATCTCAACTTTTGTTAGTGGGCGAGCCCCAACTGCACAACTTCCCTACATCAAGTCACCAAGATTGGAAACTGAATAAAAAGAGCTGTGCATCCAAAGAAATACCATTTCACAGAGTGACGCCTCTCTACGTGTACCGACACAACATCTGAGCCCTTTTCCTTTCCACACTTTGAGTTTTCCCACTCTACTGTAGCTTGGTAAATTCATTTCTTTGGTGAATTGTTGACAAGGAGATGCTATAAATGGATTGCAGCTGAGGCAGTGGGCTTCAGCCGGTTCTGTCCTGTATGACTGTTTTTGGTGAATCGATTTCTGGATACAGTAACTGCATCTCATGGGTGACCACAGCTTTCCTGCAAAACCAAAGACTGAGGAAAAGCTCAGAGCCAGAAAAAACATCACAGAGTGTGTGAAGAGAACTCACCTTTATGTTGTTAATGTATGATTTTGTGCCAGGTTGCTTTTTTGTTGTGGTAAGTCATATAGATGTGTTGTGCTAGGGTTAGCATGTCTTGATTTATGATGATGTTTGAGGCTGTGCTGCTGCACTGTGTATCTGTGCAGTTATTTTACAAACATGAGCCTACAGAAGGTTAGTACACCAGAGCTAAATGCAAACCACCTTGACAAGGGACGAAGCTGAACCAACAACAACTCGCTGTCGACAAGGCTACAAGCACAAACTTCACTTTGGCGTTCATTTATTGATGATTGGGTGACTGAATGTTAATTGACAAATAATTCAATTAACATTGGACATCCTAATTGACAAATTTAGTTGGTCACACTTCTGTTACGGTCTGGCAAGCGTACACTTTGTCAAAGCTGGCTATTTAGCATCAGCAGCACTATTAGATCTCTACGATTGGGCGATTCGTAAAAAATTTCCAACTGGTCAGCATCATTCTAACAACCATCACACTCATTTTTCTGGTCAGTGTGTTAGTCTGTCGCTAAGCAGCAACTCTCACTCATTCTTGGAGGTAGATCGTTAAATTAGCAAATTAAAATGACAGATATCACTCCAAAGAACAACCAACAATAGACTCAGTCACCATTAGACGATAGCCCAATGCATCAAGCATAGACAGGATGAAGTTTTACTTTAGTTTGCACATTTTGTTATGGTATCTGATGTAATGTCAGTACCTTTGTGTTTCATTGTGTTACTTGACTTTGTGTTACATTAAGTCACTTGGCGGGGCATACATCATTACCTCAGTACTTCGAGGAAATCGAGGAGAAGTGAATAAAAACACAACAAGATGAGAAAATCCAGTCCAAATTTAGATTTTTCCTGCATAATGAGCACAACAAAAAGCTATTAACTCCCTAACATAACATAATATATAACATCCATGTAACAAAAGCTTTCCATGCATGTGTCTGTCTGCTGCCTCACTGCTGCGTGTCTGCTGCCTGCAGCTGAAACAAACTCTGGCCGGCGGCAATCTCCGTAATTGATCCACACGCCGGAATAAATGACACTGATTTTCAGTTCTATATTGTATTCATCCCTGCAGCATTCAACATGTCAACATGCCCCCCAGCATGCGGCATAATGTGATCCCACATACACACACACATTTACATACACACTGAGCCGAGAAATAATATCTTCCTGTCCTGAGGACGAGATATTGATTGTGGCAGGCTGAGCACAGAGTTTCGATTTACACATTTAGAGTTTGACGGCAGCCGTGTCGGCCATTTGGCTGTCGTTAGCAGCAAAACGCTCATAACTTACAGCGTAAATGGCTCAACAGGAAATATAAACCACTAAACACTTTGCTTAGAGAAGAAAGTAAAGGAATAGACATCGAGAAAGGTGTTTGTTTGTTTGCTGGAGTGCAGATGGATTCAATTAAAGCATGTTTACATCACTGAGTAACATTGTTATGAGCAGAAATCTGGTTTTTGCTCTGTCTGTCTCACATTCATGGTTGTTTGGAGGCAGCAGAATACCAGAGACGGGGGTCATTTGTACTTGTGTGGGCTGTTTGTTTTTCCCTGTTCTCAGCTGTTGCAGTCGTTGCAGGTGAGTGTACGTGGGAGCTGGCGAGTTGGCGAGTTGTTTTTATTTACGATCGTCCTCTGGTTTGTTGTGAGACGTCTTATTAAAGACCGTAAAAAGTCGCTCTCCCGCTAACGCACTTATTATGCCTGGGAATTGAGCAACACGAAATTAAGTAATGAATTCTTGCGACGATTGCCTTAATGACATCCATCAGGCCCGAATTCATTATAAGGTGCTTTTTAAATGGTTTTAAACACACACACTCACACACACACACACACACACACTCATAAGTCACACACACAGAACAGAAAAAGGCAGTTAATAGTAAAGTAATGAAGAGTTACAGCATATACTCTTTATAAGCCTCTCATCGCTCATAAATCACTTAGAAACCAATTTCATACCAAAGCAGAGAAGAAGAGAGAGGAGGAGGAGGAGGAGGAGGAGGAGGAGGAGCAGGAGGAGGAGGTCTGGATTGAAAAAAGAATTAGCAAGAAAGAAGGAGGCATAGACTGATGTAGAGAGGGCAGGACGGAGGAAGGAATGAGTTTGAGTGGGAATACGCTAAGGAAGGGTTGAGGGTTGAGAGAAAGGTGGAGGGCAGAAGTGTTGGGACAAGAAGACTAACAGATTAGATGGAGGGATAAAAAGGAGGGAAAGTTGGATTAAAGGGAAGGAGGAGTCATGGATTATGAGAGTAGTGGAGCTGTAGAGAGTGAGGAAGGAAGGAAGAAGAAGACAGAGGTGAACAGACAGAGGGAGAAAGAAGTGCAAAGAGGCGACTGCATCTCAATGAACTGAAAACTGAAGTAGACCCTGAACCAGCGTGTGTCCCACTAGAAGACAGCAGATTTATTGATTTCACAAGAAATATTCTCCTGTGTTTATTTGAATTGGTTTTATTTTCCTTGTTATTGTTTTAAATGTCATTTTTAGTTCGTTTCACTATTAGTTTCCTCTGTGTTTATGAATAGACATTTATTTGCATGTTGACCATCATCAGATGTCAAATAAGCACTAGTTTTCTGAAGGAGTTTCTATTTTCCATGATTGGAACTGTACAAACAATATAGATTTCACAGCCTTTTGATATTAAAAATATTTTTGATGAGTCTTCACCACGTTCCCCGATGGTTAATAAAGATGGTGGCAGTAAAATAACATCAACCAGATGTGCCACATGTTGGGAGTTAATTATGATATTTTGATGGCTTGTATGATGCTGATATTGGCACCTGTCCTGACGAGATCCTCTCCTTAAATTTATAACGGTTTCATGGGTTGTTCAGCTTCAGATTTATTTCATTATTCATTCACTGCTACCCCCATAACACCACAGAGGAAATTCATTCATTTGAATGGGTATATAAAAAAAACACTCTGTCTTAAATTACATCTTGTTGAGAAAACTAGTCCAGTCTGAGCTAGACTTCATTCGGTCACACTGGTTAAACAAGTGCTCAGGTGGAAGTAGAGGTGGGAGTCCGGTGCATGACTGTTCTGCAGGAGCACAGTGTTGTTGATACTGAGAGAAGTGCTGAACAAAATGTTTAATTCATGGATAGATTTAGTCGCCGCAGTTGGAAAATCCATCAGTTACTTCCAGGTGGGAGGATGTGCAGCAAGTGTGAGTGTGATGTTTAATTTCTGTTGTGCAGCTCGGTGTACGAGTGCAGGATGGATTTTCACGTGGGGCTGTGGGGGCTGCCTCAACAGTGTGGTTCCAAACCAATAGAAACATCAAAACACAGTGCAGTCCCATTAAGCAGTGTGCACTTTAACAACGCAACACACAGCTTCGAGTAGAAAAGGTTTTGTAGAGAGTTTTCTTGGAGCGCTTCACTGGTTCAAGTTGGTTTATGTTTGTTTCTGAACATTTCACCACTGGAAAGATCTTTTCATAAAACTGTGCCGACTGCGGTAGAAAGATGCTAATATGTTTTAAACTGATGCTACATGACCAGAGAAAACAGAGAAAAGGGGCTGTGGTATTTTCCTTTTGCTTTCACTTTCTCATGTTACAGTGAGTAATAGGCAAGCAGTAACAGTCCAGCTCATGGTGAACGAACATCTGCCACGACCGGTTGAGTTTAGGCAACAGAACAAAACTGTTGGCTGAACTAATCTTACTGCAGATGTAAAGAGAGATACATTTAACTCAGTGTGTGTGTTATATGTAATGTTTTTATAATGACATGTAAATGTATCGCCTCAATTGCTGCATTGACAGACGCTGACAGTGAGTTTTCATCTCCTTTACTGATGTTGAAGGTACACACAGTAGCAGCTTCACAAAAGGCTTTATGGTCAACTTGCCTGGCTAACTCAGGGTTAAAAATATAACAAAGACAGAGCAAGATATAGCTGAGCAGGCCAAAAAGAAATTTCACTCATACTTACACACGCACACACACACACAGAGTCACAGACTGGAAACGGCTTGGAATAGACCTTGTATTAATCTGCCGGCAGAGCCAATGGAGAAGCTCCTGGGAGGCTATTAGCTTTAGGACTATTCAGCGCTCCATTTGGATTAGGCTGCACTGGGACAGGGATTAAACGAACTCTGCTGCCACATTACAATGGATCCAGCAAACCTTGGTGTACCGCTGGGTCACCTTTGTTGCTTCTGTCTTTTGGAAACAGAACAAAGGCGTTCAGATACTGCAGATATTTCATACAGTTTTAATAATGCTGCTGGTGCGTTTGATTTCTTTTGCAGCCGTGTCTGTTTTGATTCGACTCAGCTACATGATAACACGACATCATTCAAAAATCCTTTAAAAGCTTGGCTATTGTTGTCAGCTGGTTCAGTCTTGACCTAGTGGTTATTCATATATGTACACAAGGAGAAATATGTGTTTGAGAGTTTGTATTCATGCAGTTTAGAATGAAAAGGAAATATCTGACAGTATGCAGTGAATCTGGTGTTGATGGCATGATATTTAGTTAACTGTGGTATATTGTGTTATTTGTAAATTAAGACATCAAATGTGAGGATCACGTATCAAATCTAACCTTTTGAGTTAAAGTGAGTGAAGTCTGTGACATTGTTTATGATATCACTTTGATGGTGATGACAAGAATAACATGCATGCCGGGGTCTTTATTGTGTAAATTAGTGATGAATCACCCTCATGCATGAGTCATACATCAGTTATTGTATAGTTTTAGGTAGGATCCATGATGATGACGAAGATACCGAGGGTCTAAGGACAGAGGGTGTCACTCCCTGTACAGATTGTAAAGCCCTCCGAGGCTAAATGTATTTTGTGACTTTGGGCTATACACTATATACTATAAATAAAATTTGTGATTTGATTTGATTTGATTTGATTTGATACAGAAAAAGACCCCACAAAATTATAAATCATGTTTTCAGGGGAGCTCATGCCTTATTAAGTGGACCTGATGATTCATCTCCAGGTCTGATTAAAAAGCATTCAAAGAAATCAG
>OX336901.1:3034812-3269812 GCA_946959425.1 Argyrosomus regius | reverse complement strand
AAGAATTGGAGTTCTCCGAGGTGGGAAGGTCCATTTCAAGTACTACTCGCTACACCCACAGCAGTACGCATAGCTGAGAGAACAACGTGGATACATTTGACACATTGCAAACGAGCACCGATACCTACAGATAAGTAATAAATAAAACAGTCACCTACGCCTTAGGCAGGATGGCAGAGAGTCCATGGCACCCATTCAGAAGACTAAGATGCGGAATGAGAGGGGTCCATAAGTGTTTTTGTATTACTTTCAATAGTTATATCGATATTAATCATCCGACTCTTCGAGCAGAATGACTATAAAGAAACGACTAATGTGACACAGACCCAAAAGGACGACCCACGTCCGCTTTTCAGGGCAAAACGAGGCAACATAACCCCTAAGGTGACTATCTACTGTACACACTGGGAATCTCCCTGTGTGGCTAAAATTGACTTTTGTGATGTAGTACCCTGCGGACGGATATATCAGGAAGCTTTAGCAAAGGCAGACAAGTACCTATGTGTAACTAGACATCTAAATGAAAGAGGTGGATATGGAGCATGGTGTGAAGAATGGGGTTTGGTGGGGTGGAACACAGGGAAGAGTTGGGGTACAAGCCATGGATAGCACAGACAGAGAGAGGTTTATGACTCAACTCCTCCCCCACCATCTACAGAACAAGACGACCACTCCCATGCTATGACTACACTACCGCCTGCTTTAGTCGATAGAAGCGACCCAGTGCAGTACATAAAGATTGACAGCTTACAGGAGGTGCTTGAATTAGAGACAGAATATAAGGACAATAATGCATGGTTACAATGGGTTTCTTTTACCACTAAGAGTTCTGAATTGGCAACTGATTGCATAGCTTGTGAAGCGGCAAGACCATCACTAGGAACAGTTCCTATTCCACTTAATCCTTAAAATGATCTTCAAGGATTTAAACGTTTGCTTAAGCTGTACAAAACTGATTCTCCAAAAAATAACTGTACCTCTCTCAAGTATCTCTTTCCAGCTGTTTCCACTAAGGTTATTCCGCCATGGTTCACACCATACGAGGGGAATTATACCTGCCTGGGAGTGAGCGGAGGACAAGACATGGGATTCCTGACAGGTTGTGGCACTATAATTACAGTGGGTAGAAATCCCTATGGGATCACTGATGAGCTGATGACGGATCACGACTATGCACGATCAGATATATGGTGGTATTGTAGAGGAGATAAGTTAAGACCTAAGTTGCCTAAACTCTGGTATGGTACCTGTGCTCTAATTCATTTAATGATGTCTACATACTTGCTTCCCATGAGTCCACAGTTTCCTAAACTAACGACAGAAGAAATGCACAGAGTTAAACGTGATAAGCTAATACCCACTTCATTTGATACTAGAGTCTATTTGGATTCAATTGGGGTCCCCAGAGGGGTCCCAGATGAGTTTAAGGCTAGAAACCAAGTGGCAGCAGGTTTTGAATCATTCTTTGCCTGGTGGATTACGATAAATAAAAATGTGGATTGGATAAATTATATCTATTACAACCAACAACGTTTCATTAATTATACTCGTGATGGATTTAAAGGCATCCACGAACAATTAGATAAAACTAGTCTGATGGCCTGGCAAAACAGAATGGCTCTAGATATGCTATTGGCTGAAAAAGGAGGCGTGTGTAGGATTTTTTGGAGGTCTATGTTGCACTTTTATCCCAAATAACACAGCACCTGATGGCAGTATTACAAAGGCACTGGAAGGACTGACCACACTGTCAGAGGAGCTGGCAGAAAATTCAGATGATGAGTTCGAGAGGCATGAGGAGACTAATGAAGGACAGGTTGTGATTAAATACGGGGACGAGGACGAGTATGAAGAATGGGCTCAGCTCGAGCAAGTAGAAGAGTCCATTTACATGCCCACAAGAGGAGAAGCATCTGCTGAAGATGACGAACTTGTTTAGTCTTTATTCCACAGCACAATGAAGAACCTATAGAAAATCTGAAGGAAGTTATAGTGTTCTGATGTAATGCTTAAGAGAAAAAGACTGACAGCAAACTGTATATACATTTAAAGGTTTTGTTTTTTTTTTCTTCGTTTCAGGGACAGCACCCGTAGGCTAGGGGAAAGGTCCCCATAGCTGGGTCCACTGAGTCGATCAGCCCGGCCGAGGACAACTTATTTTTCTTTATTAGATTCATAAATGTACTTATACATTTGCTGTTGTCAGGATTGATATATATATATTTTTTTTTATATTTATATTTTACATTTTTATGTGTGATTAAGCATACTGATGTGATTGTAACAAATTATTAACACAAATTGTTGGCCGCCGGGGCAGCGGGGCCGTGTGGAGAATTTTCCTGTCTAGAAAGTAACAGTATGAAACAATAAGAATGTTAGAGAGCTGCCAGACAGGTTTTTCGCTCCCACATTATTCATAATCATTTGAATCAACTATCTAACACTGATTAATTTTTATCCTTATAATTACATTTTGTATCTTTTTAAAATAAGTACAAACAGGGGGAAATGTTATAAAAAATAGGATTATACTGGGGTTCAGAGGTTCTAATCCATATGGTATGTGTTTGATCTTGTTCTTTACATGTCTTGGGCACTTCTCTTATCTGCTCTATGTTTTACTGAGGCTGGCAGGGTGAGATAGAGTTCAACCATAAATTAACAGTGATAGTATAAGGATTAGGATAGGAAGGATGGGTAGATAAGAAACATTCCTGCCCATTAGTGAGCAGAGAACCAGGCAATGACGTTGTGATGTCATTTGTAGCAGTGGGGAGGTGTCCGAGACAGCCCAGAAAAACAGATGTATAAGAACCAACTGTTAGAGCTCCTCAGGGAGCCTTTTCTCTGTAACCCCTCTTGTGCGTTGCACTGTTAAACGCTCCTTCTTGTACAAGAATAATAAATTCAACTTAAACTTTAATACTTTGAATCCGGTCTTCCTTTTTTAAGGGGCCCCTTCTTTTTTTCCCTTAAAACAAGAAGAAAAAAAAAAATATTAATAAAAACCCAACAACAATTAAAAAAAAAAAAAAAATTTTTTAATTTAAAAAATAAAAAAAAAAAAAAAAAAAAAAAAAAAAAAAAAAAGAAAAAAAAAAAAACAAAAAAAAAAAAAAAAAAAAAAAAAAAAAAAATTTTAAAAAAAAAAAAAGAAAAAAAAAAAAAAAAAAAAAAAACAAAAATTTATTTTTTTATAAATAATAATTTATTACTCATGTCCATCCACCAGAAAAAAAACATTAACATAAATATTTCTGCAGTGCTATTCGCAACCGTTCATTTGTGTACCATGAAGTTCAATCAAAACACAAAATGTTTTAGCTTCAAAAGAGGAACATCCAATTATTACTCCTCTATAGCAGCAATAATGTGAACAATACAGGGTGTAAAAGACATCCCTACAAAAAGAGCATTTGGTGCCTCAGAATTTCTCAGTGTAAATAAATGTTTAAAATGAGTATAGATATAACACATTCAATGTGATATTTCAATACATGTGCAGTATATTGTAGGATGAGTCTTCAGTTGAGAAGACCCAGAACCGACCTTTTGTGTCTGTTGAATCGCTACACTGTTTTGAAAGTGAAGAAGGGTGATAGAAATGGAGGGCAGCGTGATGCCGGACAGTGCGAGGCAAGGCAGCACGACGCTCTCTGCTCCAGTGATGACTGCCAGAGAAGTCGACTAAACCACTTTCGAACCAGACGGTGGTACGACCTCCTCTACAGCCATCCACTGTGATTGACTCTTCGGCAGACAGCGCTGTCAGCAGCCCGGCGGGAGAGACGCTCCATGGTGTGCTGGGCTTTAATAACTGAACTTCGAGCAGGACACACACTTTTACTTTCTCAGACTGTGTGGAAATCAGATCACAGATGATGAAGAAAGGCTCTGAACATGAATAAACTGAACGTAAATTTAAAAATTCATAGTGGTCAAAACAAGTAAAAGGCTACAGATGCAATAAGACAAACTAATATATATGTATGAGTATTGTCTGACATGTTCTACTCTGTCTGTCCTAGTCCTCCTCTCCTCAATCACACGCTCTTTATTACAGTAGTGGACTTGATTAAAGGGAATTAGCGATCTGCAGCCCTCGGCTAGCAGAGGTTGAAGCCTCTGTCACTGGAGGGCAGATCGATGCTCAGTTAGCTACTGTCAGGCCTGTTAACTCTGCACTGACACACACACACACACACACGCTGTCCTGCATGGCTGTGTAGTGTAAGAGAGCAAAGGCCACGAGCAGCGATCGAGTGTCACATTAAGAAAAAATATGTTCACTATAATTGATGAATTATGAGGTCAAGGAAGGAAATGAAGGTGTTAATCTTGTGATCCTTTAGTGCAGTGAAAGGTCATGAGCAGTATTTATTGTGCTATTATTACTATTATTATTATTTCACATGATGTGTGTTTCTGGAAGCTCAGAAGACTTGAAGCCAAAATATCTGGCCAGTGTGTTTACTGTAACATACATCCAATCAACGTATCACAACAACAGTACTGGTAAGATTTTACAATGTCCTCACAATTATAATTACACCAAAGAGTCATGAATAATTTGACAGAGATAAATGAACATTTAAAATGCAGCACTGAACACCTGCTGGATCCTGAGCGCAGCTGTCAGTCAGTGTCCGGCGTGGAGCTGCAGTCAGTCTACGGCTGTCTGGACCCACCAGGCTGACGGCTATTTAAAGATGCATCATGCTTTCTGCTCTGTGTGTGTGTGTGTGTGTGTGTGTGTGTGTGTGTGTGTGTGTGTCGGCTCTATATCGAGGTAGTGACGGTATGTCTTGGTGGTAAGACGAGAAGCTGTTTTCTCTGCCAGCAGAACGTGACCCAGTCTGTCTCTCCACTTAACCACATGGCCTCTCTTTCTCTCTTTCACTATTCAACTCTAACACGCTCCTTTGGCCTGATGTCATAGACGTGGTTCACAACACTCTCTTGATCTCTTAACTAACTCCACTGTAATTAGCAGCAGGTGTCTTTATCTGTACATCATCTATTGTTATTATTCTAGTTGTTTAAATATTTTTTAGAGATGTAAATATCATCAGTCACACAAAAATCATGCTGTGCATACGTCATATCCACCTACTTCATTTACATAAAGCAAGCTGCTACATAAATCACTCAGTATCATTTGCACTCTGCACCACTGTCTCACTGTCTACAAATGTTATTGTTTATAGACATACAGTACATATTTATTTATATTAATATAGTTGTTTTCTTTTCTGCTGTATGTATGTCTTTATCTGTGCATGTACTGAGCGGCAACCTGACAATGATGTTGGTGTACAGATGGAGCAAAATACTCATTATCCTGATTTTAAGAAAACATGGAGGAAGTAAAAATAAGACCAGGCCTGAAAAGAAGACACGTCTGACTAAAATATGATCAAATATACTAATAAGATGTCCAAACCAAGCGGCGACCTCTGTGGCTGTCAAGTGAAGCCAACGCAGAAGTGCCCAAAACTGCAGTTCCTCAAACATCCACTTGAGGCTGGCTCCAGAAGTGAGTCAGTCTCCATAAGTCCCCATGTTAAAATGTCCAACTTCACAGCAGAAATAAACATGTTTACAGCCTGGTACAAAAAACAGTTTTGGTCTCTATAGCTGTGCCAATAAAAGTGATTCTGATGTAGTTAGAGTTGAAAGCTTTCATCTCCTACAGGGGGAACAAGCCAAAGCAAAGAGCTTGAAGTGATATTTCAGACTGAAATTACATCTGGGTAAACATCTTTTTTATATCTTTGTGGTACCCTCATTATGAGAAATGGTTGTGCGGGTGTAGTGTTCCATCAAGGTTTGTCTTAAATTACAAATATGTAAAGATAATTTTTGCTTTCAAAATTGTTTCTTTACTCACTCACATTATATGTCACGGATAAACACTTGTACAAAATGAACCAGTTAGATTCAGAAGTGATCAAATATCAAAATGATACCAAACTGTATCGGCGAGTTGGGCTAAAGCTGCTGACACAACTAATGAGTGATGACCTACAAGACTGTAGATACTGTAGATCAGATCTGATTGGGTGTCTGTTCCATGTTGGTCTTAAAAAACACTTAAATTTAATCTCACAGACACGAACAAGATTAAATGTTAATGCTGCAGCTTGAAAGCACATGCTGGAACACCAAAATCCAGGAAAATAATTAAAAAAAAATATGAGTAAATATGCTGAATAAAAATAGAATCCTAAATCCATCAACATGGCTAAAGATTGATGTCTTAGGTATTAATAAATCTTTCATTTTATGTTCGTGTTTGACTAAAACCACACACGACAGTACATGATGTCTGCTTCATGTGTTACAGCAGCTATAAAGGATATTTTTGCTCTTTACTCCTTTGAATCTATAGTTGAGTCTGAAATCCGTGACACCAAATGACATATAAACTTGTAATGACCACCAGAAGGATGATTTTTTTTTTCAGACTACAGCTTTAGAATAAATCCCGCCTGACATTCTCGCAGCAGCGGCATGGGTGGAGCTGAGGAGAGACGCCGGACGCTGGTGTTATCTCTCCTCCACCCCTCCTCTCCTCTCTCCTGTCCCTCGCTCTATTAACCCGAGCTATTTGCATGGACTGTTCCATTAGACGGCTGGACAGCAGAGCAGATGAGACCAGAGAGAGAGAGAGAGAGAGAGAGAGAGAGAGAGAGAGAGAGAGAGAGAGAGAGAGAGAGGAGAAGACGACAGACAGGAGCAGAGCGCCTCGTAGGATAATGATACAACAGCCCGAGATCCTGACAGAACAATTTCCTGTCTCTCTCTGTCTTTTCTCTCTCTCCCCTCTCTCTCTCTCTCTCTCTCTCTCTCTCTCTCACACACACACACACACATCGTTGTCTGATGAGGCTGTCATGTCGGGAGATCGGCTGATCCATCTCTCTTTCCCTCTGTCTTTCTCTCTGTCGCTACTCCCTCCATTAAACTTTTATTACTCCGTCTCTCTCTTTCTGTCTCTCCCAGGCGCCGAGTTCCCTTTCAGTCTAATTCAGAAAATTACAATCCATGAATTTATAGAAGAATGTAATGTGGAAGGAATGATATTATCACCTCCGGTTAGTGATCCTGGCTGAATGGCTTTTATTTTTTTCTTCTTTTAATCCCTCTGAATGATGAACATCGATCACGTGCATCCTCAGAAACTAAGAACTTTTATTTTAAGAAGGACAAAAGCTGAAATTTGGGAATCGGTGTCCAGTCTGCATGCTGATCAGTGATAATAATGTGTTAGGGAGACAAACTGAATCTTTTCATCAATCTGGGTTTAATGGTGAGGTTGTCAGTAATCTATAATCTGACTACATCATGTTTGTTTAAAGAGGTGTTTGAAATCTCTGGACGACATTCATATTCAGTATGTTTCAATGTTGCCTGTCAACATCAATAATTTACTTTACAAACAAGACGAGAAGATGGCCATTCAGAAACAAATATTCTGGGTTTTTTTTACTGTTTATATTTATTTCAGTGCTCGTACTGTTGTAAAATATTATTTTTGCAGCTACAACACCCAGATTTTCCCACAGAAAGCACCAAAGTTAAATCAAATCGACATTAATCTGATCTAATTAAATCTAATCTAAACACTGAATTTACTGGCTCCTGTAATCCAGACGGACTGCAGTAATCACCATATCGAACTAAATGGGATTAAATGATGCTACAGCTCTGTGCAGATGAGATTAGTATTACATAAAAAATTAATGAGAAATATAAATATCATTCACGTATTACTTTGACATTTTTATTTAGAAATTTAGATCAGTTGATCCAGATAAAAACTAAATACAAAATACAAAAATTCACTAACTGCAGGAAAAATAAGACTTCTTATTTTCACAAATTATTTGATCGATGTTGAATTTTCATTTTTCACTTTCTTCAGTTTTTGGATGGGACATAATTTGAGGTAGAAACAATCAGCACACAGCAGCCGGTAAACAGGCTTTCAGCGGGCAAGCATTGAAACGACATGACAGAAACAACAAAAAAAATGACTTGCTGCCCTGCTTCAAGGAGTAAATGACAATCCACAATCACTGTTGACATCATTGCCTTCATTTCTTTTATAATGCACCTGTTACACTCTATCTTGCACAAATTGTCTGCCTCGCCATCGCTGTTGTACCTGATGCCTGATGTATCTCTTTAAACAACGAGTGTCCCAAACATCAAGGTCATTTTATTGGCTAAAGTACCGTACAATGATTGGTCCACTCTGTGGTTAAACCCTGCATGATTACCTCAGAGGTTCTGAATGGATCAAATGGGAGCCTGACAGCCATGTGCCAGAGACATTTTGAGCCAGTCCCCCTCTACGCCTGCCAAACTGCCCTGACCTGCAGGCCTCTGATTGAAAATGAACAGCGTCTGAGTGGGTGCCACTTGTCATCTGAAAGCCCCTCAGGGATGATTAGAGTAACTACTCAGGCCTCAAATTTCAGCCTGTGCTCCACTTGGCCCGATTCAATCCAGCCCAATAAAAAACAATATTTTGCAGCCTAAACCCAACACACAGTGATCAGTATGGGTCACTTTGGACCCAAACACACAAAAACATTCAGGTAACAGCTTCTCAATTTTCACCACTAAAATGACAGATTAAGTCTGTAACAGCTACAAATCTCAGTTGCTGTCCGGTTAACAAACCACACTCTGTTATCAAAAGATGATTATTTGTGATGGAGTGGAAACAACAAGTTCAACAAGACCAACAGAGTGGTTACCCTTCTCTATAGAAATTATCTATCTGATCAAGTCTCCCAGTTAAAGCTGTGTATATTATATTTATCATTTAAGATGATCAGTTTAGTAGTTATGCTTCTGGATCTCCAGTATTTGGAAGCAGCTCAAATATGAGGTGTAAAAGTAAGTATGCTATATCTGTTTTTCCACTGAAATGTAACTGGTTTAACTAGTTAAAACATTGATTAGACTCCCAGAACAGACTGTTGTGCTTCTGTCTTCTTATACAACAAAAGGTGATTTGAACTGGAGTCTAAGTCTGGACATTAATCTGTCTTCAGGCATCAAAACTGCTGAAATCCTGATGCTAACTGGCTATTAAAGGTATTATATTCCTAACATAGATACACTGAGGGTTGTTCTGTATATTCATGGCTGACAGGTATATATGTAGCATCTATTCTCTTATTTGACCTCTGACCCCTGAACTCCTCTTTTAGCTGCTTATAATGCTGCTGCTCTGGGCTATGAATCTTCCTCTGCTGGCTCTACTGGCTAAACACCTTAACTTTAAAAAGCAACAAAACAACTGGCATCTTGGATGCTTTTTTTTTTTTTTTTTTTCACATCCTTGTGTGGGTGTTAACTTGTGTTTGACAAAGTCTTCATGCCCGAGCGAGCCACTTAAAACCCAGTCAGCTAAATGTAATGTAATGTGAGGCGATGTTTCACTTGGCTAGAACATCTATATATTTCACCACGCTCGATTTAAGCTGATGAACGGTCCACATCCGACGTTAGCTGATGATCCATCTGTATTCTGCGTATTTCTCAGCTGTCATTATTGATCACTTCAAACAAGGAAAACACTCCCGGTCCATCTCGGCATTTCCTCCTCCTGTGTGTGTGTGTGTGTGTGTGTGTGTGTGTGTGTGTGTGTGTGTGTGTGTGTTGTGTTTATTTAAGCCCTCAAATGTGTGTATTTGTTCGTGCCTGTTTTCATGTACTTGATAAATGCCTGTGCATGTTACATGTGTAGGTTTACATGTTTACCTTTACGAGCACCAAAAGTATGAAAAATACATTTTGGGCCACTGTACGGAACTTGGGAATTTAATGTGTTATTTAGTGGTAATCTTCCTTAGGGTACCAAAAAGGCGTGTGTGTGTGTGTGTGTGTGTGTGTGTGTGTGTGTGTGTGTGTGTGTGTGTGTGTGTGTGTGTGTGTGTGTGTGAAGCAGGATCTATGTGAGCTAGTTCAGCCCGCTGTCTGTGCACTTCATCATGCTGAGCTGGAACATATTGCAGTTGTTCGACTAAAGCCGGAAGGAGGAAGCAAGTTCAGGCTTAAATTCCCTGATCGTTACAGAGCAGCCGACTGAAACAGCCGAGCTGAGCGGTGTGAGGAAAACACTGTTGATGTGTGTCTTTTCATGTGAACAACTAGGCTTATATGTACACTGTGGTCATGTGTGGCTGTTTGTCTGTGTGCATTATTAATCAGTAACAGGAGGAGAATGGCTCCATGAAAAGGAGTTGCTGGTTTCAGCACTCTTGGTTTCAATCAGACACTCAGCTCAGTGATACGGCTCACTGACCTTGGCTTCGAGAGGACAACCTGACTGAGGCGACAGACATGGGGGTACGTTTACGGTCGAGGTTTGGATCCAAAGATTACTGGTCTGAACCCTGAGACTGATGGAAAATACAGACTATGATCACCTTTATGATGAACTGTGTAACTCACACTGCACTAAAGAAGGTTATTTTATGAAAATATACCTGAAAACAAATGCAGGGAATGTGCAATGTGTCTGTATGGTCACTTCTTTTCATACAGCAGGAGATGAAACTAAATGTAGAAACAATGAAATGAACACTCACTTTTTCACCTTGTTATCTTATTTTCATGGCCAAGAATCATCTACCGAGTCTGAGAAGCTATTTCTGTGAGCCGCTGGCTCCCAAAATAAGTGAAATATATATTTTTTGGAACGTGACTCACAGTTGGAGTACTTCTACAGCCTGAATCTGCATGAAACTCTGCTGGTTGAATCATCACTCCTTAAGATTAACTACTGCATTAAAAATGTATGCTTCTTTGATAAAATGTTGAAGGTATATATAAATAAATTTACAGGGAGAAGTTAACTACAACATCCAAGGTGCATTTTGGCAGTATCATCCAATCATCAGTATTCAGCAGAAGGGATGGGTACTGTTTTGCGTTAGTAAACCACTTGCTGTGTTACTTGGGCAACATGTGTAACCATGCTATTTAAGCTAAAAAAGATATTTTTTATGATGTACAAACCTTAGTATGAAACTGATAATACGTGAATTGCATTCTATTTACAGGGAAATATTACAGTATGCAAGCACTGCTGTAGCAAGAGAAGTTTGGACTTGTCTTTTACAGCTGAAATTAGATGTAGTTATTACAGTAAAGTACCGTAAAAAGGTACCGTTGTGAAACAGCACCAGTCTTTGTTCAAATGTGAATGGTACTCAGCCAGTCAGTTTTCTCCATTTTGTTCACAAAACATTTTGGACACTTCCAGAACCGGAGACTCATCCTACTTTGCAGCTCTATATGCTTCTGATCCCCACAAACAGATCATTAAACACGTAATAATTTGATCTATTAATGCACAGATGTTTGGGGCAGACGCAAACCCAGTGCCATCATATGGCTCTGGTCTGGCTCTCACTGACAGCTGTTTCCTTTGTTTCACAGCTTTGTAGGCCATCTGATAATAATAAAGATAAAACCCAGATAAGCTTTTTGGTTTAAGTTCCTTTGAGTGAAGTCTATTGGAGATGAGCGTGTGATGTCGACTTCATCTCTGTGCCCTCTAACACTCCGGTTCTGATTAGTTTGTTGTTCCGAGCGTCTGCTCTGTCACCTGTGTTCATTTTGTCTGCTGTTCCTTTGTACTTCCTCGCTTGCTTGTTAATTATTCATCTGATCTCACTAATCAGTTCATTTAATTAATCTACTTATTCAATCTTTCATTCATTAATTAGATTATCTGGATGATTTTTTAAAGGTTTTTATGCAATTCCTCCATTTTTATTAGTGAACACTGCATGTTGCTTCGAGAACAGAAGCCCAGCAACTCCAAACTGCAATAAAACTCCTTCTCAACCTGAGTGTGTGTGTGTGTGTGTGTGTGTGTGTGTGTGTGTGTGTGTAGGTGTGTGTGTGCATGTGTAGGTGGGTGTTTACTGCAGTGTTTCACTTGTAATTATCAACACCTCAGCAGGGGAGACTGATGGTGCTGTTGTGTACGATTACGTGCAAGGTTTGGTTTGTTTGTGTGTGTGTGCTTGCATGCATGTGTGTGTGTGTGTGTGCGTGTGTGTGCATTAAGAGGATTTGGAGGGCTTCAGCATGAACTTACATCCAGCTGTTTCGCAGGATCATCAACAGTAACCCAGCACTGCAGAAGTCCAGACAGGCAGAACGTGTCTGTACCAACTCCACAAACTTCAGAAACAAACTGAGACAACACATGAAGTAATTACAATAATT
Organism: Argyrosomus regius; assembly: GCA_946959425.1. NCBI lineage: Eukaryota > Metazoa > Chordata > Actinopteri > Sciaenidae > Argyrosomus > Argyrosomus regius. The sequence goes on along the minus strand of OX336901.1, from coordinate 3,257,548 downwards.
ATGGTGGTAATAATAATAATAATTTGCCCTTCATAATAATACTGTAATATAGAAGGTTTTAACGTAACAATATAACTTTGCTATATAACAAACTCAAATGCTCCTCATCCAGCTAGCTGTTACAGTTCATCACAGCAGCCTAGTGGACCGGCAAATGGCCACAGACTAGACATAATGACTTCATCCCTTCACTGCTGACCACTTTAAGTAATTAAACAGATAAAACAGGTGGAGGAAAACAAAGAAAAGTTACAATGTTTGGTTTCTGCTGTATAACAACCATCAATTTGGCAGCAATATACCAAATTTCAGAAGTTGGGGCACATTTATCACGTTGTGTTGTTTCCTCACGGACAAAAACTTCAACGACAGAACAATGGAACCAGAAGCAGACTACATGTAGTCATCCCATGATAGCACTTAATAACTTCTCATTGTCTTCAACTGAAGCACCAAACATGCTCTGAGCTGTTTGTTCAGAATGAATGCACTTTAAATGTTTTGAGCTCTTGTTCCGACAGAGTTTGAATTCACTTAATTGCAGCTCTGGACAAAAGCTTCTGTTAAAGATGCACCTGATGCACCATCAGGACATTATTAAGCTGATCAGGTATCAGCTACACAATTTTACTGGCAGTGTCATTATCAGCTATGTTCATTCAGTACGTTCATTCCTCCTTACTGAGTTGAACTAACAGATTCAGTAGAAGGAAAGAAAAAGTCGGATCAATGAATCCCTAAAATTAATGTAGTAACATAAATTAAACAAAATAAAATTATTTGACTCATAAATAAATGAAATATTGCATCTCATGCTCTCACTTCACTAATATAGCAAAGATAAACTAATTTACAGTCACATTTTCACACCTGAGAAGACTTTCTCACTTCTGTCTCACAGATCATAGATTACTTCATTTGTAAACAAACATTCATGGAAAAAATATAATGAAAACTGGGTTTGTTATATTGACTAGCTTGGCTCTGTCAGTCTGTTTCTCTCTCCCTCTTTTTTCTTTCCTAGCACACACACACACACACACACACACACACACACACACACACACACCTGCAGGGATCAGGCAGTATTGACTGTTTGCTGGCTCCAGCTCAATTTAAATATGGCCTGAAGCAGAGAAGGACGGAGGAGAGAGGAAAAGAAGGACGGGAGACACAAAAGGAGGAAGGAAAGAGGAGAGGAAAGGGAGGAAATACACCAGGAAAAGAGAGAGAGGAAGGAGAGGAAAGATGGTAGAGACTGACGAGGATCAGTAACGCACACACACACACACACACACACACACACACACACAGAGCAGAGGCAGACAAGAAGAAATGGATGTCGGAGTGATCTTTCTTGTGAGGAGCGGCGGTGACAGGATGGTTGACAGGCACACCAGCCAATCAATGAAGACGGATCAATATGTGACTGGGCCAATCGATGGCTGCCACAACCTCTGTGACACACACACTCATGTATATCGCCGTTACACAGCTCAACCTGAAGCCATGTCGAGGTAGACGGTACATAAATTTCACATTAAAGTGTGAAATGAGTGCAGTGTGATAATAACTATCATATTTCACAGCATGTAATTGAATTCATTTATTTCTAATATTGATATGTTACACTGGTTTGTTGGCTGCACGGAGGCCATGTTGGATAATCATGAACACAAATCACTCATTTGATTTGTCTTTTTATTTAGCAGTATACTTTCTGTGCGTTACTTGTTAGGTCATGGTCTTCTCTGACAGCAGCGAATGACGTGCCTCATAATTCATTTTCACGAGACGCAAGCAGACAGGTGGGGTACAGTACTAGTTACCATAGATGAGCCTGATCAGGGAGGTTTGTGGGTTTCCTGAACTGTTTAAAAGTTATCAGGGTATGAACAAGAGGGCATTCACATGGCAGAACATCAGCGCAAGACCAGATGTATCATGAACATTTTAATTTAAGCTAAGCTAAAGTTATGACTATGCTAATTTAGATAACTTTAGCTATCAACAGCGACAACAGTAACTGAGTGGGAGAGTCTCTCCCGTCTGAAAATCTAATCATTTTATCTTATTGGTTTTGTGTTATGTTAAACCACATCATCTCTCATCTCCTCTGTCCTTGCCTCCACCCACTTCCTCCCTGCAGGCCCATCAGGTATTTCTGAAGAACTCTCCAGACCTACCATTCTCCACCTGTCCACCAGATGCCCTCGGACTTTCCCACCAATCCTGCATCCACCTGCTCACCTGTTCACATTCCCCAATCACCCCCACCTGCTGGCACACCTGCTCTCATTTGCTCACCGGCCCTTTGCCAGTTAATCATGCTTGTGTTCCAGCCACCTGTACCTTCTCTGCCTGCTATGTACCACCTGTGTTTTCACCTGCTGCCTGTTTACGACCTGCCTGCCCCTCTGGATTTATTTACTTTTTTGGACTGCCTTGTGATAGGCATCTTAATTTTGCCTCCTACCTCCTAACTTTCAGTACAATAGTTGACACTGGGATAAGTCTTATCACACCAATCACATACTTTACACACTGGATCAGTGGTTTCCAACAATTTTGCTCTGTGCCCTCCTTATGCAAAACAGCTATGTCCATTGTGACCCCTCAGTTACCCCAAATGGAAGATATAATCAACACAATCATCACTTCTGATCCTAGCTCCTGTGCTCAACCCTCTATTCTTCAGCCTGTGTTGTCTACTTCTGCTGAGTGGAATGAAACAGATGGGCCCAATGGGCCCAGCAGTGCAAAACACAACACCAATAACTGTGTGTTCAAGTTTTTCAGGCTGGACTGTTTCTTTAAGTTTCACTATCCATGCTTGAAATATACAAGGGCTCAAAAACTCTGTCTGTCTTTAATCTGTCTCTGCCGCTTCTTCTACATCTTGCCTTGGCGACAGAAGTGGATTTAAGAGGTGAAATCAATGAGACATCAGAGCCTGACTCTGATCCAGCGTCTCAGTCTTTTTCAAGGACCGGCTCTGCCTCATGTTTCAAACGCTCTGTGTGTTTTCTCACAATGTAATTCCCTCTAATTCTCTGCACTCATTAACAAAGCACATTATACAAAAGAAAAGTGGGAATTTGGAGGAAACCGCTGCAGAAAAGATGAAAAAAAAAAGAGGACAGAATGCAAAATCACTGAGGCGAAATGAGAGCCAAACAAATCTAATCAGGTATCAGAGCAGATACAGTTGTAACGCCGTCTGCTCTGTGATTGTTTCGACATGCAGTCGTCTCAGAGACAGAGCAAGGCGGTTAGCTGAGGCGCTAGCTACGGTAAAGCCGCTTAGCGTCACTGTCACTCTGTGCTCTTGTAGAGCACCGGGGTGCTTCACAGCTCAGGTTCCACATCAGCAGATTACCCACAATACACCAAGGGGATTTCCTCGCCTCACAGAGAGCTCTCTGCCGTGGTTTGTGCTGTTTGTTACATTCAGTGTAAACAGGAAACGTGACAAGAGTCATCATGTGTTCTCTCAGAGAGATTCTTCTCGGACCGGTGAACCAAAGTGACGACCTCTGTGGCTGTAAAGTGACGCCAACGTGGAAGATCCAAAAACTGCAGTTCCTTGAATGGCCAGTAGAGGCTGGCTACAAAACAAGTCAGGGGTTACCCTCATACTCAGTGGTGTCCTATTTTTTGCCACGTCAAGCGTATAATTTTATCCATTGCTGTCTCTCTAAAGTCAACTTATAACAACTGGTATAGCCATATCAAACAAAGTTCTGATTGCCTAAGTTGTTTTTTTTGTTTTTTTTAATCAAACAGACAAACAGTTGTCAATGAGCACACCATCAGACCTATTTAAATCAGTGAAAAGAATCTGAGATGTGGGTGGATATTCAGAGGTCTGGAGCCAGACTGGATGAAACAACCTCGCCATCTGAACAAACTTTCCCTTTTAAAATCAAAGTTAGCCTCTCTAATCTAAACGTCTAGACATATATTGACTTGCAAATCACTGAATCAGATTTTACTTGGAGGAAGTGAATAAAGTAATGCAGTGAATGATGTTCAAAGTTTTTAGAGGTCAAATGTGTGTTTTCAATCCCAGCCTGTTTGCAGAACATCGGTTCACAGCAAATCAGTGCCTCGGGGGTGTTTTATGTTTCCTCCATCTGCTTTTGATACCAGACTGTGATCGTTCATCACTGGAGCAGGTAATCAAATAAACGAGCTTGACGAGGGAAAATAAAAATCGCTCAGTGTCAGAGTTCAGTGGCTTTTTTTCTTTGTATTTTTTCGTGGCTTGTGATCTGAGAAGGATGAGGAACGTCGGCGTGGGAGGCACCAGAGCTAATACAGTGATTAATGTTTAGCTGCATGTTGTGATTCATGGAAACATGACTAAGAGGTTGACTGAGTGTGAAAGACGCTGACGCCAGTGTACACACACACACACACACACACACATTCACACTCTGCAGACACAAACACACTAAGAGATGGACGGGGGTTATTCAATGATGGAATGATCTAGTTAGTGTTCAAGGATCACTGGGTCACAATGCAATGAAATAATAACCAACCAGTAAACGTCGTTTTTTTTTTTTTTTTTCACAGGCCTGTGTTTGGTTGCCGATGGATACGCGGATTGTGCCTCCATTTTAGAGCAGTGACAACAAAAAACACTGGAGCGTTATCACATCTCCCGCCGTGGCAAGACAAAGAAAATCACAAATGCATGCAGGGTGGTGTGTTGCTCAGCTGTGCTTCAGAGTAGAATTGATAATTTGACACCCTTTCAACGCTTCAGTGTGGTGACATTTCATCATGACAAGTGGACGCCTCAATTGTTTTAGTTAAAATATAGCAAGAGTTATTATGTGTGTTATTTTAAGACACGATTTATTGTCTTTTATTCAAGTATACTACACATATGGTTGATTTAAATGGTCCCAGATGACAAAAACACTCACTGTGCCAATAGTGTTGGTTTTGTTTACACAGGTTTTGAGATGTCAAAACTAACGCGAATGTTCGGAAGCTTTGTGCAAAATAAACTTTCCAAAAGTATAAAAATAAAGTGATAAATTCTACGCTGATCAACCTGCAAGACCGTAGTGTTTCCACTGTAATGTGAGTACACCTTAACACCACACAGACACACAGGATAAATCTGAACATTTCAGCCTCAACACATTTCATCGTGTTTGATGGTTTTTGCGAATGAAGACATTCAAATTTCTGGATAAATGAACTTTCATGTCATAAAGTAATGATTGACTGTTGTTTCTCTTTACTTAGTTGAACGGCTAATTTGAAGCATCCAAAATATGAAACATATTTTTCTTTATTTACATTTTTGATTACTTCATAATTCCAGATGTGTTATTTCAGTTTTTGAAATCTTTGAATGAGAAGATGTGTCCAAACTTTTGACAGGACTTTTTTTTTTAGTATAATGCAGTCCAGCTCAACACAGCTGCAAACTACGAGCTCAACAATAAACAGAGCAGAGTTATTACCTTTCTGACAGTGTCAACAAAAACAGGCTTCATGACACAGGTGGTGTATTGGATCATCTTAGATTGTGCATGTGTAAGAGGCCACTGAGTGTGTACTCTGACTTTAAAGATAGTGAAACAAAACACTCAGAGATAAAAGACTCCAAGGTATTCTTATAAAAGTTTTCTTTCTCTGCGTTGTATAAAACAGTTTTCTTATAATTTATCTTACATCGTACAACACATTTCCTCTCTGTTTCCCTTTGTCTTGCATTACAACTGTTTTCTTGTGCAGTCCTTGTTGCCATATCAACGCACTGTGTTAGAAGTGTAAGACACGTTTCCTCTCCGTACTGTATCAGCTCATTGTCTTCGTGCTTGGATCTAATCCCTGCGGTGGAGCGGCTGTTGGGCTTATAGACTGTGTGTCTGTCGGAGAGCAGACGGAGGGAGGTTCCCCTGTTCACCGAGATAATAGCAGAGCACTGGAGTGGAGTGCTTTATACACACACACACACACACATACACACAGCCTCTCAAGCTCTGCATGTGGCAATTATCTCTCCTCTCAGCAGCTTGTGGCATCTCCCCCATCTCCTCTTCTCCCCCACCTCTCCTTGTCTCCTCTCCCTAATCTCCTCTTGACTTTTCTTCCTCTTCTCTCCTCCTACATCCACCTTCTCTCCCCTATCTCCCCATCTCTACCTAAGCCGTCTATTGCACTCTTCCCTCGTCTCGTTCCTCGCCTCTTCCTTCAAACTTCAGATAGTGACAGAGCGCTCCTCCCATACACAATAACAACCTGAACAATCTGCCTCGCCTTCCCAGAAGAAAGAAGAAACACTGCTTTAAAAGCAAAAACTCTCCACACCTCACTGGTTCACCTTACGACCTAAAAACACCACTGTTTTTTAAATCAGGGACACACGCGTGCAATACAGCTGATCGACTGAGTGAACAGACAGAACAGACTTTGAAGATAAAATTCAGACTGTACAAACACATGCACTACAGGTTTCTACAGGGACTCTCTTGGTCCTAATATCAACTTAAAGAAGCAGCACTAATGTAACATGTCACTCATGTTTAGAGACTTTATATTCTGACAGAGAAGTTGGGGTAGTAGTAGTTCTCAGTTGAGCTGAGAGTTGAGAGTTTAGGGCTGCAACTAATGATGATTTTTATTATTGAATGATCTGTCGATCATTTTCTTGATTAGTCAGTTAGTTAGTAAATCACATTTGTCCACAAACGTGAGTGAGTATTGATCACCGTTTCCCAAAGCTTAAGATGTCAAATGTTTCGATCTACTTCCTTAAAAGTTTGTGAAAGAGGAAAGCAGGAATGACACTCGCATTACATTCATCCCTGTGGAAGCCGTTCGGTGCATCCAGGAATAAGCATCTTAGTATTTTTCCAGGTTTCTTCCAGCCTGCAGGCTATAAGGAGACCAGCCGTGCGTCTACAGGTCAGACGTTGCTTCTCTAATCTTTAGGTTATCGCTGCCCCGCTGGGAAAATAACTGACCTGCAGCCTCTTCTCTGAACCTGCTGTGCTTACTCGACTGGAGCCTACCTTTACAGTGGTAATCTACCAGGTCGCCTCGTATCTGTGTCTCTTTATATTTTAGTTTTTAAGGCTCATTGCTGAGTTGGTGCTGAGGCACTACATTACCCAGAGATCACCTGTCAATCAAAAAGTAAAGACACTTACAAACATACATTCCTAATCTGATAATAATGGGGTAACAAAGAGTAATGACTTCACAGTCTATTATTATCCTGCTATTATCCATCGGGTAAATCTGAATAATAATAATCTTAGGAATAACTACCTGGTTATTATCTGTTATTTTCCAGCATAAATATGCTGAATTCTGCCATTCAGGTGCAGTATGCTATTTAAAATGATATATACGGTTTCTATGAATACAAAATCAGTTGGGCAGGTGGTGAAAAAATGACAAATCCTCTTCAGAGAAATAAGTGAAACAACTGGAGATGGTGTGCTTTCAAATCAGTCTGTCTGAGCTGTCACACAGAACGGATAGCAGAAAGCATCCTCACTGTCACTCCATCAACGTCTCCATTGACTGTGGTCCAAAGAGACTGAAAAACAACTGCGGCTCAAAATTCATCTCACGTTCATAGAAATGCAGCCTGCTTCAAAAAGATGGACGCAACATAAACAGTGTGACTTTGAAAAATGCTGCTCCGCTTTCTCTGCACTGCTGTGAACAATATTATATTTGGGACTCGTATGGTTGGGTGATATGACCATAAAATAATATCATAGTATTCCAGCGTATTTCTGCTAACAATATTTGTTGTATTTTACTCTTACTTGTCACTGTCTTCTTGCACTTCTTACATTTTACTGCGGTTTGATGTTTTGCAACTAACCACTTCCACACAACTGAAGTCACTCCCATTTTGGAACTAATTCCTCGAACATGGAGCCAGTAGCAACGTCATCTCTGTCATTTTAATCATGGCCTGTTTTATTCCTGCTTGGTAAGTAAGCGTTGCTTTGGGGGAAATATTTGAGGGGGATTGTGCACCTTGTTTTTTGGGGGTTTTGCTCAGGACAGATGCATCTTGATCACAAAAATCTCCATGTAGAGTCTAAGAGACTTAAAGCAACATTGTGTAACGGCAAAGAGAAAAGGAGAGAGTGAGCGAACAAGCTGGCGGACAAGAGTAAATCTGGGACTGACTTTTAGTGGTTGGTGAGAGCTTGGTGAAATAAAAGGCTGAAAGACAGACGCCGAGCTGGGCTGACTGCTGTTGGACTAGTCGGTAATATAAGCTGGCTGCTATGTCTGCTGTTGTTGACCTTGTTGATGTTAGCAAAGTTGTCAACTGGCTAGTTTTTGATCATAAGTAATGTCATCTTAAATATTTACCACAGGAGGCTTACACTCTGGAGCCGAGGGTTCTAAATCACAAAAATGTATTATGTGTTTTGTTTGGCAAATGATTTAAAAGCTGCTTTATTATTAACATAATATCAATATTTCACTTTATCACACCGGTAAACTGTGACACCTCTACTGTAACATCCTCAGTGGGACGTATCAAAATAATGGGAGGTCAGTGGAAAACTTAGCTGGGAGTCTGACTGCAGTCAGCATGGCACATCATTTTCAAGTGCTCCATTTCCATGTCTTATCAAATCTCCTCCAGCCAGGCCTTTAATATTTCATTTCCCTCACTTTTTGTGCTCTCTCTGGAAATTACTGTCACTCACACCACCTTGAATTTTCCACCTAATGTCCCCGTTTGGAAACGGAGCCAAATTGTAGGAAGCCCGTCAGTTAGTGTGCAGCAGACAGAGAAGGTGTTTCTAAGAATACAAAACCTCGGTGGCTTCACTTCACTGCAGCTTTTTTTTTTTTTGCAGAGTATGGGGTGCTATCACTTTTCCTGCCAAGCGCTCCTGAGATCTACAGCTACACAGTAACTGAGTTAACAGATAATCACATAACAGTAAACCCCCCTCGTCCACACACACACACACACACCCTTCATTGCTGTCCTATAAGAGATAAATGAGCGCTATCAGCCCCCTACCTCCCTGCTAACAGATTAATGTGTAAGCGTATCCCTGGTTCCCGCCTCCTACACACACTTCTCACTTTCTCTGTCAAACACACACACACAGACACACACAAGTATTCACACACTTCCTGGCCGCCTTATGTCAGCTCCACAGCAGATGATGCAGCCGATCAACACAACACAGTTACGCACATTAGCGTAGATATGCGCACACATAGAAACACTCACACATACACACTTGTGTGTGCCCGCAGTTTGACACACACAGTGTGTTAGAAGCAGCAGACGAAGCTATGATTGAGTCAGACATCATACATCCCATCATCTGCGGGATACAACTTCAAAACGTTGCACGCACGCACACACACAGAGTGATGTACGTGGCAGTTATGCTAACAGATTTTGACTTCCTGCATGAGTCGTGGAGCCGTAACCCCGCTGAGCTCGCCGCCACCAGCTGCAGCAGCAGCATCCATCCAGGATTTGGTCCTGTTCACCATAACAGCCAGAACAAACAGGAAACCAATCAACACCCACGTACAGCTTCCTATTAGGGAGCTGGGCCACCACGAGCTGCCTGCTAACCTTTAATCACACAGAGAACGTCAGCTGAGAGTCACAACAGGAGCACACGGATGTTCCAGCTGGATGTGTTTGGCTTGAACATTAATTTAACTTTTCTATGCTTTTGCTGCACCATAAAATACATAAAACAAAAACCTCTCAGAAGATGTAAAGCCAGTGGACACATTGTCAGATGCATCCAGGTAATTACAGGAAAAACCAGGACAGTGAGATCTCCGCCAGGTCTGGTATCACCAAAAAGTGTGAACAACACACTGATGTAATTTCACATGCTATCACAGTGACTCTTTTGTTTTTCATGTGTCATTTCAAACCATATAATCTCTTTTTACCTTTTCTTCATAAACACAGGAGAGAAAACAATTTAGATCAAATTTAGAAACTGGATCACGGGATTTTATTTTCCTAAATTGCCTCTCAGGGCTCTCGTACATTTGTAAACACGAGTAAACCTATTAAATCATTCATCAGACCAGGACAGGAAATATTCTGATGTAATCCAGTGAAAAGCTGCTGTGTACAGATTTTCACAGACATATGAAAATAACAAAAACATGTCAAACACAATGAATAAAATCATAGTATTAAAAAATGTAACTAAAGATTGCTGAGAGCATCTTGGAAACAGCAGAGGATAGGTTTGTGTGTGTGTGTGTGTGTGTGTGTGTGTGTGTGTCTGGACCTCTCCACACTATCCACAAGTGCCTGGAAGTTTTTATCTCCTGAAATGTGTAAGAAGGCAACTGCTGTCAAAGCGGCAAGCTCCTTATCTTCCTGCCGAGCGTCTTTCCAACAGACGAGGACGGCGCTCCGCTAAGAGGATTTCTATTTTGGTGTTTAATTTAATTTCTTAGCGGACAGACGGATTGTAATTTGGTGGTTTTCCTATGAAAACGTGTTTGGTTCTATAATCTAAATTTGTTTTAGTACAGATAGGGGATTAATTACGAGCTCAGGGAGCTGCTGCTGCTGTGTTAGTTTGGCTGTATATGTGTATGTGTGTGTGTTTATGTGTGTATACCTGTAATACTGAGAGCTGATCTGTAGTGTCACGTGTGTATTCTGATGTTTGTTCATGCCTGCAGGCTACTGGAGTTTGGGTTTGATAAGCTTTATTTCTATGCAGTGTGCTCTAGACAGATTCATACATCACAGAGTGTGTAGAGTGTGTGTAGAGTGTGTGTACTGTGTAATAAACATTTTTCTCCAGAGGTCGGATTGAACACAATAGACTGCTGTGTTTCTCAGGTTGTACAGATGGTGTTTCCGCACAGGATCTGACATCTTACACACTGACTCAAACTAGTAGTCAAACTGTGTAGTGGTCTATGTTGCCGAGTGTGTGTGTGTGTGTGTGTATGTGTGTACCTGTAGTGTCGCGTGTCTCTCAGGGCGCGGTTGCTGGGGATGCGTTCGCTCTCTCTCTGGTTGAAGGCGTACAGGGTGTACGGGTCGTCGCCGGGCTTCCAGCGGCGAGCATTCAGGTAACCGCGCTCATCAAAGCCCTCCAACATGTCCTCCCACTCTGCATCAGAGATCTGTCAATCAATCAAAAGTCAGTCAATTAGGGCAATTAATTAAATTAAAGGTTTAGTCTACAAAATGTCTGAAAATAAAGAAATAACCACAGAGTGTTAAGTTGACTGACTTGCTCAGTGGCTGTCAACTCTCATGCAATGACCGTGAGATTCACGCAATGAACCCTTTCACATGTTCTCACACCACACGTCCATTAACCTACAGATTTATATTTATATCTGGTGATCAATCATGCAAAGTTCTTTCTGAAAACTCATTTTTTTAAAATAAATCCATATATAGGCATCAGCAGAGGGCACACATACATTCTTTGCAAACATGAGGTAAATTATCTCACTGTTGTGGGTTCAGTTTATCAATCAATTACAATAATGTATCATTAATCAGTAACAAAAGCTCTGTACGACAGCCTTTACTGCACACTGGTGTCACTGAAGCGAGTTCAGAGCGCTCTCAGAGCAGAGAGCGTGTTTCTTGGTCTGAAGGTTTTGTTGACGGACATTTTCTCTGCATCAGTCATCAGTCATCAGTCAGACTGGATGACGACTGAATGTGAGATTTAGTCATAAATGTCACACACACAGTCTTGGATTGTAACCTGTGATTATCCAGCAAAGACGTGTTGAGAGTGTGTGTGTGTGTGTATCGGCTTCTTAAAAGCATCAGGAGAGCTTTTAGAGGTCATTTTACTTAAAGAAGATTCAGAGGAGGTTTTTAACGTTCTGCTCTTTGGTATTTAAGAAGATGAATGTTGAACTTCTGTTTTTCATCCTCTTTGTGCTCTTCTTGTTTGGTGACTAAATACTGCACTTTGTCTCTCAGGAGCTTTTGTCGTACTGATCTGTGTCTTGCTGGGAGGCTTGACGTTGGTTTGTGCTTTAAAGTCCCAATTCCTGATTTTTCTGGTCATATAAATAAATGCAAATATAAAACTGCAGAAGATTTTAATGCTTCAGGCCTATTTCTGAATCTTGAACAGCACTAGAAACTAAAAACTAATAAATAACTGAAAAATAACCAAAATCAATCAGCTCCAATCCTGTGTTTTGAACATTGCTGGTGCGTTAAGCCATTTTTCAAAGCTCAAGATCGTTTCACCCCGGTAGTTTGGTTCATTTGGCTCAGATCAAAGAAAAAATTATACATGTCGCAGTTTTGGTCCCCGGTTTCCGATTCATCTTCATGTATCACGCTTAGGAAATCACTGCCTTGACACTTCCCACAATCAGCAGATGGATTCGGTAGTAGTTCCGATTTGGCACCAGCCTAAACAAACCCGACCAAACGGGCAAATACGCCAGAGAACTACATCAAACCGGGAAGATTTTAAACCCCAACTTGAAGTTTTAGATTCATATTTTCACCTTTGAGATGGCCTGTGGTTTCAGCTCATTTCTGTGATGTATGGAAATCACATGGATTACACATTAAAAAAGTTACAGAAAGTAATCCATCTTACCTTGACTTATTGTCACTTATCACTTAGTGGTAATGAATGTGCATTCATTTTGACATCAGAGAATTAATGGCTTGCTGTTGAACTGCACTGCAGATAAGGTTTTTTGCATTTTGTTGGAAAATCAACGGCAGAAGACAAATAATGAGCCGGGTGTCCTTGACCATATATATATATATATATATATATATATATATATATATATATATATATATGAGAAGACTCTTCAAATGCAGTACTTTGACAAGAAAATAAAGATAACTGAACGTACACAGTGATGAATATCTGAGTTGAGACTCGTCTGAGGTCCCTGCAGGTTGATTTTCATGCTACAGTGAATAAATGGAAATCAATAAGACTGCCTGGAAGGTAGGAAATCAACTTAAAACTTACTGAATGCTTTGGAAAAGAGGCACAAATCATGTGAAATAATCAAATGCACTGACACCTACTCATAATATCAACAGAATGTGAAGTGGTAACAGCTATGACGTTATATCAAACACGTCTATGTATTGTGTTGCAGAGATATTTACTGAAATTAGCATGCTAACCAACTAGCTTCGGCCTGTTCTTTCTTGTAATACTATTTGTGCCTTTAGAGGCAACAGTGAGTCACTGTAGCTTTCAGTCGGCCTTTAGTCCAACATGAGGATGAAGATGTAGACAACCGGGTGGAGCAGAGGGACGCAGCAGCCTGGGGGAGCTGTAGAGGAGAGACCTGGAGGCTGCAGAAGCCGGAGCTTCTTGAGAAATAACCACCCAGAATCTTGTTGGATTCAGCTCTGATCTGGAGGCGTTTACTGGCGGGAGGACAGCTCAGATTTTATTTTTTAAACCTCTGGGATTAAAAAGTGGATTTGTCTCACTCTCGCTTCTCAACCTGTCTGCAGCAGCAGTCTGCAGCTGCGGTGATACTACTTCACAGTAAGAGGAGATTGCTTGGAGAAAAGAAAAAATGATTCAAGCTATCGGTTGTATTTTATTATAAACTAAATGAGCACAACCCTGATCGATCCAAACTCTGCAGGAAACAAGTTGTTTGCTTGTCGTCTTGCAGACAGACCTGACAGAGTATGAGTTCAGACGTTTTACAAATCACCATCATGATGTTATTTCAGCTTCATTTTGATCCTTTTGTTGCAGTCAATCACAGCCAAATCTGTTTGTTTTGCACTCATAATATTAGTAACATTAGTGTGTTTAGAGAGTCATACTTGCGCTTCTAAACCAGAGTGCTGTTTTATTTCTCATATTTACATTTCCTGTAAAGACAGGCAGATAGGGAGGGACATGTTGAGGACATTGACTGGCATTTACAGTAGTCAACAGAGAGTGTGCGTTACACCTCAACCACTAAGCAATGCAGGCAGCACTAAGGGCTAGTGTCAGCGTTTACCTGACCTGTTTGGCAGGGAATACAGTAGCCTACTGAGGTAGTTTTCATGGTTTGGCTACTGGCATCCCGGAGCTGAGTCAGTCTGATTGAGCAAAAAGCAGTTAGCAGTTTGTGCAGCTGCTGTGCCCGGTTCAGTTGCCAGGATATAAAAGTACACGCCCCCCCAAGTGCAGGTACCATGAAGAATACCTGAAAAATGTTGTGATTGTTGGTCCAGATACTGAAGTATAGGTGACATATGTGATAAAAAACGTTGACTTCATGGGGACTTTAAGATCTTAAACAACAAGGCTCACCAAAAGGACTGCAGCTGATAAATTAGCCAGCTGGCTAACAGTAATGTGTTGTCCTTATAAATAAATAAATGAACAAACTTAAATAAAACATATGCAATTTGTAGTTAATGAGCTAATGCATACAAAAGCGGCCGTATGGCCCTTTAATATGCTATTCAGAGACCAAGTTCTCAGTGTGAGCCACAGTAAAAGTCAGTCCCTCCTTCATGTTACACTGCAGAAACACCACAAAGATTCTGATTCACTGTGACACACAAGAAACAAGCAACTCTGCAGAATCCCCCCCCGACTTCTCTAAAAAATACAAACATTATAAAATAAGATGTAAAATGTTAATGTAGCACATAAATCCTCGGCTCCAAACAGCTGGTAGAGAAAAACACAAGGTGGCAGCGACTTTAAAAAAAAAGAAGAAGAAAACAGCTACAGCTGCACTTTGTGTCTGTCGGAGCTCTGCTGTGAGTGTGTGTGTACTTTAAAACACAGTGTATATCATTTATGAGACAGTACAGATGCCTGTTTGCATGCAGGAAGGAGTGTGTACTGTGTGTGTGTATCATTTATGAGTGTGTGTAGGTATCTTTTGGGAGGCTGAGGAGTGTGTGGGTGTGTGTGTGTGTTTTAGTTGATAGAAAGGCAGTGTGTGTTTCCGTGTGTGTGTGTTTATGTGATGTATAAGTGAGAGAGAGAGGACGCCTCTTTGAGGGCGAGAGACATAAATATTGTACATTATCATTCTCTCTCTCTTCTTCCCCGTCATAAACATAACACAGGAGCTTCAGCAAAAACCCCAGAGGCCATATTTCTCCACAACGACCACACACACCAGCACATAGTGGAGATGAATGGACACACACACACACACACACACACACAAACGGGGTCACAGAGCTGATGGTGTGTGTAACAGAACAACATTTACGGTGGAGCAGCAGTCTGGATGCAGAAAACGACTGACACTCCTCCTCATCTTCTTCTTCACTTGTCCTCCTCCTCCTCCTCCTCCTCCTCCTCCTCCTCCTTCTTCTTCTTCTCTCCTCATTATTCAGCCATACGACTTGCTGATGCGACACATTGTCTAAATGGGGCCATTAGAGGGCTGGGAGTCAGACGCTTTGTGTGTGTGTGTGTGTGTGTGTGTGTGTGTGTGTGTGTGTGTGTGAGTGTTAGTCTGTGTTGCTAGTTCTTCCCCTGGTGGCTGTAACAACAGAGCATGAAGAACAAGAGGGAGGGAGCATGGAAGGAGGGAGGATAGAGGGATGGATGGATGGATGGATGGAGGAGAAGGAGTAAGGGGAGAAAAGGTGGAGGGGAGATGAGGAGGCTGCTGGAAACAGAACAAAAAAAGAAAATAAAGTGGATGAGGAGAAAGGGAGGAACTAAAGAGAGAAAGACGAAAATGGAGAAGTAAGTGTACAGAGAGGGAGTGAGAAAGGAGATAGACAGAGAAGACGAAAGAAACTAAAGAGACGAGTGAAGAGAAATATGAAAAGAAAATGGAAAGGAGGAGAGAGGGAGTAAACAGAAATGTGAGGAAGAGAGGAAAGAGACAAAGACAAGAGGAGGAGGAAGATGAGGATTGGGAAGGCAAGATGGAAGAACAAAGACAGGAAAGAGTGGAGAAAGGAGGAGGAGGAAAGGAGAAGAGGAAATATAAGAGTTCAAAGTTACAGAAGAAGAGGAGGAGAGATTAAGGATGGAGACAGAGGAGATAAGAGCAATGAGGGAGAAAATGGCAAAGCACTGAGCAAACAGTAGGAGGAAAAATGAAAGAAAGATATCATGGAGAAAAAAGAGGAAATAAAAGATGTAAAGGAGGAAACGTGAAGGGAAGAGGGAAGAAGAAACTGTGTGAGACTGAAAGCAAAGAGATGAGGAGCAGGAGTGAAGATGAGAGAGGAAAGAGGAAAGAGGAGAGGAGATGAAGGGATTTTTTTAAGCCAGTAAAGATAGAGGAGAGGAGGAAGTGATGAAAGTGGAGAATGGACAAGAGGAGCAAGAAGAGGTGAAGGAAAGGAAAGAAGGAAATGAGTAGAGAGGAAGAGGAGGACAAGGAAGGATATAAGAGGAGAGGAGAGGAGGGAGAGGTGGATGAAGAAAGGGGAGAGAAGAGGACAAGATGAGAGAAGAAGCGAGGCAGCGAGGGCGTGGCGCGATTAAGCTTGTCTGAGTTTCACACACACACACACACACACACCTGCGGCCTTTCTCGCCTCCCTGTAAGATTTGTTTGCATCTCGTCTCGCTAGGAGCTCAGGAGAGGCTGCGTTCAAGGTCCTCTGGATTTTATCCCATTTACAAAACACACACACATTCATACACGTTCACACACACACACATAGAGACACACAGCATGTCTTCCTAATGCACCGTGGCATCCTCTCAATGCCTCTCACGGCCCCTTACATGAACACAGACATTCAATTAACGAACCTGAGGCATGAGGCGCTGGACAAACAGTGTGTGTGTGTGTGTGTGTGTGTGTGTGTGTGTGTGTGTGTGTGTGTGTGTGTGTGTGTGTGTGTGCGTGTGCGTGTGTGTGTGTGTGTGTGTGCCAAGCCACCAAGGAACCTATTAATTCATTCAGACGAGACACTGATACATTTAGAATCATAATGAGAAAGCCTGAAGCGCGCACACACAGACACACACACACACACGCACGCACACACACACACACACACACACCATACTTTCTGACAGCTCACATTAGAGAAAGACAGCAGAGGTAGAAGAGAGAGCGGTATGAAGGACAGGATGCAGACAGGTGATGTAACTGGAAGGTAGCTGAGCCTTTCATACTATCACCTGAACCAATCAACCTGTTTACCTGTGGAAGCTTCCACACAGGTATTCTTTGATCATTTCACAATTTTTTGTTTTTTTATGTTTATACTTACAAAAAACAATAAAGTTTGAACATTAAATATCTATTTTTGTACTGTATCATTGAACATGGGCCAAACACTACTTGGAAATCATTGTATTCTGTTTAGCAAACAGCGTCCTAACTGTTTTGGAATCGGGGTTGTTGTAGTATTAACAATGGAAATGATGACGTGTAGTAGCAGGAACACTGTTAGTATAATATTAGTGTCTATCAGTGTCAGAGTTCATATTTTCAGTGTGTCACCTGGATATGATTCAGAATACAGAAGCAAAGAGCTGAAGAATAAAAGAAGAAAGAGGACAGACATGACTGAACACAGGACTGCTGCTAATGAGAACACTGCTCTTTGCAACACGCATGTGTGTGTAGTGTTTGTGTGTGTTTGTGTGTGTGTGTGTGTGTGTTTGTGTATTTTGAGCGCAGATTTGTCCTCACCGTCCTGAGAAAATTTTTCCCACTTTTAACCAAAGTGATTTACAATTTCATCTCATTCTCACACACACACACACACACACACACACACCAATGGCATGCAGACGGCCCTAACCGTCAGGAGTAACTGGGGTTTAGTGCTTTGCTCAAGGGCACAAAGGCTTAAGCCTGAGATTAATGGTCAACACGCTGCAGGCAGAGTCATCAGAAGTGGGTGTTGATGCAGAATAATGTGCCAGAGTTGAAAAATGATCTGCTCGTGGACGGTGGCCTGTAGTCCTGATTTGTTCTTTGTGTGTGTGCGTTAGTTTGGAGAGTCATGGACTAACCAGCACAGCTTGACAAAGAAAACACAAGATACACTCTGAGAACAGTGTGTAGCTTCAGAAAAAACACACATTACAAATCAAGTGTTCGATGTACTGCTACTGTTATTTCTGATAAACCACACACTCCTGAGCTCTCTCGCTCTCTCCTTCTCAGTGTCTCTTAACCTTAATATGTGCTGCAGTCAGATGATGAATCACCCGTTGTATCCGAGGCATAAATCATGTATGGAGTGTGTATGGAGTGTGTGCTTCCTCTTTATTATCCCCTGTTCATGTGCACCATATGAACAATGACCTCTCTTTCACACACATACACATAAACACACACACACATACGCGTCAACCCCTCGATTACATTGTGATGTATCACTGACTGTGACGAAGCAGCAAAACAAATGTGATATCTCTATTATTCCATGTTTCCTCTTCAATTATCTATCACAGGCTAAATGAAACCCTCAGAGGTGGCTGTTATCAGTGGAGTTATTACGAAGGTAAGAAGAATATCATCCTTCATCTCCACTTTTTAAAATTGGCTGACTCAGGTTACAGATGGGGGATTAAGGTAGAAAGGTTGCAGAGTATAAATTATATCAAAGATTATAGATTTTTCTCTCATTATTATGTTATTATGTAATTATGATTTTTAGCTCTCCTCTGTTTCCTTTTTCTGACTTCACGACTATAAAAAGGAGATTGAGTACTTTAGTTCCCAAAGTAAGTAAATAAAGTTGGAAAACAAGCTTAAAATTCTGAATATTCTTCTCTGAGATTTGGTCACACAAAAGAGGCAAAACATCCTTTGCAGCAATAAGAGGGACATGAATATGCATTTTCAGATCCAGATTAAGTATTATGCAGCAGACTGTCAGTGAAATCCATAATTCAAAAAAGCCAACAAAAACAAATAAGAGACATCCAGAAGACTGATTATACGGGGCGAAGAAAGCAAACAAAACGCTGGGATTCGTTACAGTCCAGACAGGCTAGACGCTGCATAAAACATCCATATTAAAGAAGAAGGCAAATCTGCAGGATTCTTTAAATTACTCACAGTGAGACACACATCATTTCCATAAATTGTTTTTTAAATCCTGTTATCACAAGCTCGCCAATTAGTTTTTCTGTCACGGCGAGGTATGAAACTTTTCTTGTCTTCAGGTCACAACTAACTATCTTGTTATTCTGTGAAACTGAAAACTGTTTTGTCAGATCGAGACTTTAGATCTGGAGATCGACATCAGAGCGGCTCGGGGTGGCGTCGTCCTTTATAGCCGGGATCACTGAAGAAGAACCAAAGCGGTGGAGACGCAGTCGGAGAAAACGATTGATCAACGCTTCACATTCTGCTTTAATCAGGGTGGAACAGGCAGAAACCGAGCGCTTCTTCTACAGATAAAACTCAAAGTTCACTTGAACTAACGCCTTCTTGAGATAATGAGATAACTAAAGTTTGATGTTTGATATCTTTTGGTAACGATAATTAGTGCGTGATAATGAATCCAAGTGTTAGTCAGAGAGAGAGAGTGAGAGAGAGTGAGAGAGAGAGAGTGAGTTCAAGGGTAGACATGTCTGAAAACAAAGGTTCACTCTCCAGACTTAGAGTCTAAGCCTCGTGCTGATTTCTGAATAAATAAACTATATGTTTAATTTGTTGAGCTCTTCTATAACGAGCATAGTGCCTAGTGGACGTTTTGTTTTGTCTGGTTTATGATCAACCAGAGCAACTTACAGATATCATTCCCACAGATTTATAACAATTCAGACACTAAAATCATGTAGCAGACTGGCCAAACATCTGAACATTTGCAAAGCTGATTACCAGCCATGACAGCGACGGCTGGTGATTTTCAGCACTCAGCACACAGTCACAAAGACTGAGTCACAAACTGTACAGGTGTGTAGCTGAGATCAAAATGAAGGCTGAGTTCAAACATGGGTGGATCAACATGTTGACGGGTGTGCAAACTCGTGTGATCCCATTGCAAGATGGTCTCTAGTTTTTTTAGTATTTTAAATTGTGTTCCATGTTTAAATCCTCAAGCA
This sequence comes from Argyrosomus regius, assembly GCA_946959425.1. Lineage (NCBI taxonomy): Eukaryota > Metazoa > Chordata > Actinopteri > Sciaenidae > Argyrosomus > Argyrosomus regius. The sequence continues at coordinate 3,237,551 of OX336901.1, read as the reverse complement.
ATCCTATTCTTCTTACTTTTGCTGACACATTTCCATGGTACATTAATATTTACCAACGATCAACAAAATAGCAAAGTAGAAATGATTCAAACTTTGAGGAGGTGTCAAATTTCAGAATTGCACTGTGCGGCCCTATGAGCTGTGCACATGACTCATCAGACTGAAACTAAATGAACAAAAAGTTTGTGAAACACGTTGTTTCTTATTTGAGATTAAAATACTGTCAGCTACATGGAGCTTGTTTCTCCTCCTCCATCTTTGTGTCAGTCCTCACTTCCTCCCTCTCCTGTCCGTCTTTCTACCCACATCACTTCTTCTCCTCTGTTATTTCACACTGCCACACCTCTCTCTTCTGCTATGTGTTCATTTATTTTTACCTCCTCGTCTGTCCATCCTCCTCTCCTCTCCTCTCCTCTCCTCTCCTCTCCTCTCCTCTCCCCCGTGTAAAGTGGTGTGCTGTTTGTTTGAAGTCGAGGCTTATTGAGCTCAGGTCTGGAGAGAGCATCGCTACGTCAATACTGCACAAACACACACCAAGACAAACACCTTCTCCTCTTGCTCCTCTTCTCCCTTCAACACTGTCTCACACACACACACGCACTGCTCAGTCATCAATTAAGGGTGTGTATAGATCTCTCCCTGCAGCAGCGGTGCTTGTTTGGTTTCTACATTGTTTTTGGTTCCAGCTCATACATCTCTGTCTGACAAACACACCACCACCTAAACACGCAGACACACTAGCATAATGCTGTACGATTAGCCTTTTTCGCCACAACGCACAATGTTTTCCTGGGACCTTTTTAGAGACTAAAGAACTTCATCTGCATTTTGAGTTCAAGAGTGAAGTTCTGGATTTGGGTTTGTGGCCTTAAAAAGTTCCTGCTCGCAGTGCATCTCCACTCTGGAGCAGAGGTTACGTTCAAGTGGCAACCTCTATGGCTGTGAAATGAACCCAACACAGAAGTGCTAAAAACTGCAGTTCCTAAAACAGCCACATGAGTTTTTTGAGTCTTTAGTAACATAAGACATATAGCCTATTGAATAGCATTTAGTTTTCAATAATAACTCAACTGAATTTAATATGCAGAACTTACAGAATGAATTTAAGGACAGAAAAGGAGAGAAAAGATCAACAGAGACAATGACCTTGACCCTGATGACCACATCACATGTACTGAGCTTTCTAAAGAAATATTTTGTGAGAGCTAGGTTATGTAGCGGTATATGCGACCAATATGGTGCTAATGCGAGCTAAACAGTCACAGTCATGCACGTGAGATCAAAGACAAGACTACTGGTCAAAACCAACAGGGTTAAAGAAAGCATAGAGAGCAGAGTATATCATGTAGTTATGAATGAAATCAGAACATAAGCAGAGGAAAATTCTCTGTAGATCATCGTTACTTTGCAGTTTTCATGTCTGCATGTCTTCTTTTGATTATCAGTTCAAACATTAATCACACGATAGTAAAAACTAACAGCACGATGAATTTGTGTTTGAAGCTGTCACATCTGATATTGGTCTAACATGTCCATGTTTTTTTCTTTTCGACGGGTTCAGTTTCGAGCTGGAATGATGAAATCATAGATAGGAAATTAATCTGCAACTATTTTTATGACTGATGATCTTTCCACCTCTGCACGTCTTCTATCAGCATCCACTCAAACATCACAGTCACACAACAGGAAATTACAAAGACTGACATGATGAGTTTGTTATTGTCTCATCAGATACAAAAATTACAATCCATGGCGATGCTTTTTAATTTATTATCAGTCTGATCTGTCTAATCTTCACAGTTCACAGACATGGTGAAAATCAAACAGCACACAGGAACCTTTAGGTCCTGATGGGTTTAGTTCCTGACAGTACTGAGAGTTATCAGGAGGAAAACAAAGCTAAACAACACGAATAAACATCCTCAAACACACACACACACACACACACACATCCATATCATATCTCGCAACACAGACACAGAACTCTCCACTGGACCTGAAATCTACCAGTGGTAATGCAATGTGCAATGAATCATGGGAGCACAGGGACATGAGTGGAACTGGCCCGACAGCTGTTGGGTGGCATTGCAGTGCGTAATTTTTTTGTTTTTATAAATAAGAGCCAAAAGTGAGTTAAAAAACAGAACTAATTGAATTTGCAGAGTGTCTGTGAAGCCTGTTTATTCACTGTGTCTATGGAAATGATGATGAACATAGGTATGGCTCCTGCAGGAAATATTGTCTGTTTACTTTTCTGATAACTTCATTACTGCATAACTCATGATTGTTCAGACCAGCTTAATATTTGATTATTATGTGATGCTGTGTAAACACTATTTGGATGTGGATGTTTGGATGTGGTACAGTTATAAGACACTCGCAGGCTGTGGCGTAGAGGCAGCTCTGCGTGTCACACGCCGTTCTTCCTGCCTTGCTTTCTGATGATATGGAGCTCGCTGTGACCCGACGCTCTCTCACACAGTGGTAAACTTTTTGTCTGCTCAGAACAGCGTGAAGACCACTCTGCTATGACCGATTTAATTGTAGAAATTCACAATTTCATATATTAGAAAACAGAAAAGGGGCAATAGTCTTTCCTGGAAATGACTTGAAATCATATTCCATACGTTTCTATACGTGGCTGCTCTGTAGCTGAGCCCGACCTTTGACCTTTGACCCTCTCTGTGGAGGCGGCAAAGTGGAGAATTTCCCCACAGGGATCAAGAGAGGATCACATCGCATATTCATGGTACAGCAAAGAGCTGGGGATAAAAGCATCCACCATAAAGCACAGAGCGAGTGTGAGCGAGCGGCAGAGAGAGCAGATAAACAGAGAGAGAGAGAGAATATGTTTGTAGGTGCGTACATCTAAAATTCTCCTTGAATTTAAAGTATTTTTCTTCACAGCTCTGCAAGGCTTTCTGTCTCTGTTCAACTGAGCTCAAAACTGTGGAGGAAAACAACCAAGGCTGTGTGTGTGTGTGTGTGTGTGTGTGTGTGTGTGTGTGTGTGTGTGTGTGTGTGTGTGTATGCATATGTATGAGGTGACAGATGGGATGTAATTTAAAACGTTACCTTGTACAGATGCACATTTTACCCTTCACACACACACACACACACACACACAAGAGACGTCTCAGAGTGAAAACTGATGCACACTGAAATACTGTTACTGAAATACTGATATACTTAACAGTACTTCAATAACAGTGAGTTACTGAAATGAGTCAGTAGTTACAAAAATGATACACAACGCTGAAATATTGTCAGAATTTCCACTCATATGTTGTCAGCAGTCACAAGCTGCAACACTCTAATCACCAACAAATGCCAAATTATGTTTTGGGGTCCAATATATCTGAAAAATATTCACCAACAATATCTGCCTCACCTCGTCGTGCACCCCTCGCAGGTCAATCGGATATTTCCGGCAAGAGGCAATTTTATAAAGCAGATAATCCACTCCATGCTGAGCAGATATTGGAAAAACACCCACAAAAAAACAAGCACTCAGCTCCTTAACGTTTACACTCAGTATCCATGAGGGGAAGTAAAGTATGGGTAATGGTTTGGCATGTAATCACTCCAATAATGACACATCTACTGAAGTGCCTGCTGGTTCAAATGAGGAGAAGAGTTGCGACCACTTTGCTCTTCACAGCTCAGCTCTGACTTGCATTGTTGCTCTTGGCTGCTAAATAGAATATTGTTTTTCTTCTGTGTTGTTGCTGCTCTGATGCAACTAGTCGATCACAGCCATCCGTGAAACAGAGCAGTGTCGCTTTTGAAATCCAGCCGAAACTCATCGACAGTTTCATGCTCTGACTTGGATTTTTTGGGAGCTTTGCAGCTACACTGTCTGCACACAGAAGGAGACTGGGCACGAATCCTCTGCTGGAATTGAAGACTGAATACAAACACTTACAGCCTCCTGAAAACCTGAATGTTTTCTTGCTCACCACATCAACGATTCAGATGCTGTTGTTGCCATAGGATATTACTGCTCCCTCACTCTGCCTCTCTAATCCATACATATATCCCAGTGGACAGCAGACTGGGAAACTGTTTATCCAATCACAGCTGTTCAGAATTCCTCACCTTCTCCCACAAAACCTACCTTCACTGGTGAATATAAATGCCTTGGAGTGTGTGTGTGTGTGTGTGTGTGCGTGTGTGTGTGTGTGCATCGATGCCTACAAATATATGTGTGTGTGTATGTGTTGTGGTGGGGGGATGCTTAGCAAACACTGCGGAGCAAGCAGTCTGGAGAGCAATAATTCACCTTCTGCAAAATCCATGAATAAAAACAAACTTAAGAGAAGCGACAAATAAAATGTGCTCATTCTTTTCTTCTGTTTCTCTCTGTCTCTTCTCTCTCTCGCTCTTACTTCCTCTTTCACACACACACACACACACACACATATAAAAGCACACACATCCTCTCACCTTTGCTTTGCATCAAGCCTCCCTCAAAGAAAATATATTTATGAATTTCAATCCAGGTAACAAGCAGAAATGAAATATTGTGTCGCAATAGCAGTGACACACATACATACACACACACACACACACACACACACACACACACACACACACACACACACCGTGTGCATGGTGCGTTGCTATCAAACAACGAACAGGAGAAGTAATAAAAGCTATTAAATATAAGAAGTATGTCCTCTCTGTGAAAACACACTCTGACACACACACACAAGGAAGTAATAACAACAACACACACACAGATTCATTATTAAATGTCTTGACAGCAGCTGTGTGCGTGTGTGTGTGCAAAATATGTTTGTGTATGTGTGTGTTAGAGGTGTGTGCAGAGTTTAGAGCTTTCAATCTAATCCCTTTCTTTATTGGCCACAAGCAGCAGGGCCAGTCGTGTAATACACACCAGAGTGTGTGTGTGTGTGTGTGTGTGTGTGTGTGTGTGTGTGTGTGTGTGTGTGTGTGTGTGTGTGTGTGGCTGAGGAATAAGGAAAGATTTGAGTTTCCAGAGGGGAGTTGAGCAGGAGGAGGAAGAGGAGGAGGAGGAGGAGGTAGAAGATAGAGGAGCGCTCGTTTAAATCCTCCTGGTAATATTGCTTTCTTCACTCTCTTGGCACGGAGATTAACTGCTAATGGAGAGGATATATCTGCTATTATCCCCAACAACAACAACAGCAATGACAACGCCGACAGCAAGGAAGTGCGCCGGCATTTATGGTGACTGTATCGACAGAAATACGGAGAGATGAAGCTGATCTGAAGCAACGCTTTTGTTTCTGAGGGGAGTTGAGCTCGAGTCGTGCAGCAGTGGAATCAACTTCAAAGCAGAGGTGACGACGTGACAGTTAAAGTCAGGCACAAAGATGAAGACTGAAGACTACTCTGAGACTTTTGTCTTGAAGCTTCTCCTTCATTGAGGTAGATGATAGGCTCACCACGTTAGTCAGTATGAGCAGTGTTACATTACTTGCCCACCACCACCACTGTTGTTGTTTTGCTTTTATCAATACTTAGTCGATTGATGGACACTACAGTCATAAGCTGAAGGTGTAGTACAGTAGGAGCAGTTCAATTTCACTTATCAAATGATGACAGTAAGGAGAGTTGACTGACAAGATGAGAACGGAGGATTTGGTGTTGAAGCAAAAAGCAAAAGCACCAATTTGTTCAGACGTTAATGAGGCTGTAAAACTTTACATTTATAATTTACTTTTGTTGGGAATTTTTTATTGATATTACAGTAACGTAATGAGTTCTCATTAACTCGATTTCACCTGCCCTCAGTTATTGTTGTCATAGACTTCTGTTCAATAAGATGGCTGATCTGGGAGTTTGTGTATAACCTGTATGAACTGACCACTCGTCAAATCTAAGCAAAGAAGTCTAACAATTGGAAGTTGGAAAGATGGGCAGACATTAATTTAAAAAGTTTCAAAGCCGACACATCAAAGCTGTCGTCTTTCCGTCTGTGCTTTGGCATGAAGATCCGGTTTATCTATCTAGGATGTCCACATCGCCTGATAACCAGCACTGCGAATCAAAATGGGAAAACCATTAAGAAAACACGGCTAAAGGCTACAACTTTGTAAGTTTGTAAGTGTCTTCTTGTACGTTTCACCTTAGTACTTGTGCCCACCTTGCAGTCCTATAGCAGTATTGAAACTAGCTTGTGCTAACACAGAGGCAGTGACAGGAGAAGCCGGCTGTAACTGGCACTGAGCAGAGAAATGACACATCGAGCACAAATGACTGGAGACAGTGAAAACAGCTTGTACTCTGTCTGCTTTAAACCAGTTCATTTGCTCCCTGTCGCCTCACTCTTGTTGTTCATGTTGTGTCTGTGTTGGCTCTTTCTTTTCCTCCCACCCTCTCTATATTTCTATATTTTCCTCTTTTTTTCTGCGTCTTTCATCCATTTTTTTCCTCTTTCTCATTTTCGTTCTCATCTTGCATCACGCTCTCCTTTTGTACCGTCACTCGGATTCTTCGTCTTCTCCATTCTCAATCTCATATTCTTTTTCTCTTCTGTCCTCATTTTCTGTCTCTGCCGTTGTCTCTCATTTCTCCCTCCTTCTCTGACTCTCTCTCGTCTCTTCGGTTCACCCCCCATCTCTCTCTCCTTGTTATCTTTCTCCCTCACTCTCTTTATCCTCACTTTACCCTCCGCTCTCTATAAACTAGATTGATGGCTCAATCCTACATGCATCAAGGTGAGAATTACAATTTTCGCACCAGCACACACACACACACTTACACAAATGGCAGTAGACAATGACAGTCCTATTCATACACTCACCCCCTTTACCTCCCACACACACATTATCCTTTCCTCCCTTTGACTATGTTGACAATCACAAAAGTAACCAGGTTGCTGGAAGCAGAGGCTGTTTAAACGTAGCTGGCCTCCAAACATTTTTGAACCACACAGACATATTGTAAGTGTAGTGGTGTCATTTACACCATGACAGCTACAAATACTCTGTTTCTGATTGCAGGTGTGCATTAAGATCCTCACACCTTAGAGTTTAACGTTTAACAAATATGATACAAAAATCAGAAATAAGAGTCAGAAGATTTGGCTGCATTGATCCTGAACCACATAGCAGCCCAGACTCTGCATTAAGACATAGATTTTTCCAAATATCCCCCAGTATTTCTGTGGTTTTAGCATGTCCCTCCACCACCTCTGCTGCCCGCTCAAACCTGGCACGTCACACCTCTCAACTCGTCAAAGAAAGTCACGTGTGCAGTGACTGTAAACGTTACCGGAGAGCAGACAGTAACACTAGCATTAGCAACTACCTCCAACTGTCTCTGTGCTGTTTGATTCACAGGGACCTGTTTTATTGAAAATATCAAATCCAGAAGGCTGACACCGACCCTGGAACTGTGGTAAACAAACTCAGTCAGCAGTCTTTGAATTCATCCTGCTCACAGACTGGTCAAAAGGTTCTCAAGTGTATACTGCCTGTGTTTACTAAATGTTTTCTTTGTGTACTGAGAACAAAAATGTTCAATGATTTTAATGTCTTGGATCAATCAAATCATTACAAATGTATCTACGGTATATTAAATTGAAGGCTCTGTCACCTCCACTGGTATAGTTCAACTTTAGATTGCATTTGGATTTAATTGTTTCATTAGAAGGTTGCATCACTACAAGTATATTAATTTTACATCCAATGAAACACTTCTGAGTGATTCCTGTTTGATACAGTCTATGAGTGATTCTGATGCTACAGTGATCTATGGCCGGGCTTCACTGATTACTGTACAAAAGCTCAATATTATAACTTTATTTAGTGATTTTTTTATAGAGTAAAGGCACACAAACACAATATATGTAGTATATCAAAAAGCAGCACACAAACTGACTCCTCATGACGCTGATATCAATGGAATATAAATGAAATACGCACGAATGTCGTGACGTACAGTGCTGTGATTTATTGACACTGGATGTCGCCATCCTGAGGCTACACTTATCAGCTGCTTTCAGTCCTTCCACGCCTGTTTATCTGTGTGTGTGAGAGAGAGACACACACACACAGTATACTTGGATAATTTTGCAGTCAAAGATGCTTGATTATGCTGCATCCTCAACTTAAAAAAAATTCCCATTTATGCTGATTCTTGCTGTTTTGTTTCTGAATCGTCTGAATCATTTATAAAGGAGGAGGACACGATGAGGAGGGGAGAAATGCAAAACACACTTTCTTGTGCTTTTGTGAGAAACATGCTTCTTAATGCAGGAAGGGCGCAGTGATTGCAAATTGCCTGTCTGTGTGTAATATCAGAGGCAGAATCAGTGTGAATCAATCAGTGGGGTTGGTGGCTAAAACTCCTCACTTACTTATCTGTCCTCACCTCAATACGCACAATTTTTAGCTCTACCTGCTGTCTGGTAACCTTCGACCTGTGAACGTCAGATTACAGGGTGCTTCTCTATAATGGCTGCACTCACTGTTCAAAAGCTTAAACAGGGACAGGGGCTGCAAATCCACGTCGGCCTTATATTCTGTACATCTGTTGCATTTGGCTCCTTGTGTAATTATGTTTGTCTGCCATGTTTAAACAAACAAATAAAATGTGCAGCACTTTGGAAGACGAGAAGAGTTTCAAAAGTAAACAAATGAAATATTAAAACTTGAGATGGTTTCCCAGGTTACCTGAGACTGAAAAACTGAAACAATCATATCATAAGCTCCGAACTCCATCTGACAATAATTTAGCATCTGGGGGCAATGGCAATGTTTTGATGCGTCTGTTGTAACCAGCGGATATCCGGGCCAAGACTTCCTCTGCAGTCCACAGAATGATAAGAAAGACATATTTCTGCTGATCTTTATAAACAGATATGTTCATATGAACGCTGACAAGCTAATAAAAAGCTAAATGGCCGTCACACGATAGTCAGTAGGTTCTGAGATTGTCTTTCAGACACAGCGTTCTGCTTCCTTTGCTCTCTACATAAACTTCAGCTGTTTTTTCTTAAAGCAGCACAAGTGTTGAGTTTGCATTCAGACTGACTTAACTCAAACTGTGGCCTTGAATTACAGCGCTAACAACAGTTGATATGTTCTGCAGAACAGTCTCCAAGAAATGTCAGGACTCAACTGGAGCTCACACTGGACCTTTAAATTTAAGTTCATCATTTAACCTTTTTATATAGTTTTAAAGGCTGCTGTCCTTTCAGCTCTCATTTGCACATATTATAACTAAACAGGTGATTTATTTTTTTGCATCTAAGCCGATGTACTCTGGCTGCCATAAGAGCAAAACTGGCAGGTGACTTTTGTGTAGCTGTTGAACCACAGACGGATTCATTTCCCCAGAGTGTTTCACAAATGAGGCCCCCGATGCCAGAGGCCAGTCTAGTTAGCCAACCTGTGGGCCCTGCTGTACAGAGAGCCTTGTATAAAACATTATTATTATTATTCCCTCCCTGGGAGCTGGTTATAGCTGCTCTGAAAACTCATTTCCCTCTCCTCTTGTCCATGTGAATACCTCCTGATAGGAAGAGAGAACGAGAAAGGAACAATAACTGCATTTCATATGACGGGGAAATGAATAATTTCAACTGCGTGTGTGCATGAAGAGAGTGTGTAAATGTGTGTGTGGGGTATTGTGAGTGCGTGTGTGTTTGTCTTGTGACATTGTGGAGCGATTGGGCGTTGTGATACACCAGGCGAGCACACAGATTGGAGCATCGATCTTGTTTCCTCGAGGAACTGAGACCGAAACTAAGAAATGGAAAAAGAGATTCAGCTACAAAGAAAGTTACAATAAAAATACATGAGTGAAGAGAACGGTCCACATGTGCGGCTGTATTTTACCAAGACATACTGTAACTCTTTTTAATGTATGATCTCTATAAGTCACCTTGTATGTGAGTCTCAGTCACTCACACTGACTCACACAGGCATCAAAATATAGAAAAAGAGATTAGACAGTGATTTTAATTTTCACCTGTCTGTCAAGCAGCCAGATTCAGACTACATGACTTTATCTTAACGTAAATGTGAATTTTAAGCTGTATTTTATCTATGGGAAATCTTCATCAACCCCCAATTCATCCAGGTCTGAGCCCGACAGCTGCCACGAGCCTGCCTGAAATATTTTAATTACATTACTCCCAGACAAAATCTGTACATCCTCAACACAGACTGCATTAGGGCTGGGCGATATATCAATATTTTAATCTATATCGATGTATTTTCAAACGCGATATAGCACGAGACCATATCGTTTATATCGATATAGTTTATTTTGTGTTAAAATGACTATACATTTCTTCCCTTGAGCCGTCAGTTCACTTTTATTTCTCCTCTTCCTCTGTCCAGGTCTCCTGCTGCTCGTTGACATCGTCATGTCAGAGTCTCCAATAACTCGCTTTTTGGGAAAAAACTAATTCGCTAGAGGGTCTGAAAAGTCGCTAAATATAGCGACAAAGTCGCTAAGTTGTCAACACTGGACCACTGATTAGTGTGTCAATAAACAACCGAAGTTAGGGTTAGGGTTAGAGGTGGTGTGTCAGCTGTTGCAGTGCAGTTGTGGGATTTGTAGTATGAGTGGTGGGAGTGCGATTTACCGGCAGGCCATTAATAGACGTATGAAATTATCCGGCCATGGAAAAAATATCGATATATATCGAGTATTGCCATTCAGCTAAAAAATATCGAGATATGACTTTTGGTCCATATCGCCCAGCCTTAGACTGCATGAAGAAAAATCAGCACGCAGTCCTGCCTCTGGAGGATAATCCAGTCATGGAGGTTACCATGAGATCACCAACTGACAGAACACACTTCAGCAATCATTGATGAATAACAAGCGAGTCCTTAATAAGCAGAAACCGACTAATTTTCTCTGATCTGATATGAGAAGAACACAATGGGAAGATGCTGGATCAAAAATATTCTCCAAGCTAAATACACAAAGAACAGAACCTGACAGAGAGGGGACTGATAAATATTCACACTTACATATCTTACCCTTTATATTCTCCATGAATATGTATCTAACACACAGCCAAATCTGCTCATGCTAATACTAGTTGGCAAGTCACAGCAAGTTGTTTAACTCTGTCTGTTGTCTGTGTGGAGACATGAAGTGAGACAAGGATCATCAGTATGTATTAGTCAGTGTATCTCTTGTAAAATATCATATTTAGTAGAAATACTTCATAAACCAGCACAGGCCTGAACCTGCAGCATGAATGTGAAAATGTGCACTAACCCGACCAACCCCATCAGTCCTTTCACCTCAGAGTTAGAGAGTGAAACTACCACCAACCAGTTTAGTTAGTTAAGATTAGTTAGTTTAACCCTGACACCATGTACTACAAGAGTTTTTAACTGGTTATGAAACAATCTCAGTTAATGACGATGCCTCTATATTTTTCTAAATGTGTGTTCATTCAAGTGTCTCTGACATTGTGGTTTTCTGTGTCAGCATTTGGGCCGGTTTGTCTTTGTTGTCCAGGACCGCATTTGAGATCAGATGCGGGGCAGCTGAACAGGACGTGCACACACACACATGGAGGTATTGCTGCAGTACTAGCTGTGAGGTGCCAGGTTCAGGGGCTCCTCTGTATATAAATTATTATTATTATTTTTGGTCTTTTAAATATGAATGTTTGGTCTATACTGCAAAAGCAAATGTTTAAATTTGAAATACACTTAGGTAACACTTTTTGTACACATGGACATGTGGAGGAAGAGAACACACACCTGCCTTTAGGTTTTACACACTGGTGTTTACATGTTAAATGTGTCACATGTCCATGGTTTTACAGCTCTAAAGATTAAATGTACCTTCAAATTGTATTAAACCAGCTCACCTTCTGATTCTGAGATAGGAGATGAAACGGCTGACACGCAGTCTGTGTCCAAATGCTCAACTGATGGCACCCGAGAGTGCCGTCTCTCCAATAATGGTCTTGATGTGCTGGTCCAGCTCAAATAACTGTGGGCAAGCCTTTCCCTCTCATGTGGTCAGTGTCTCTCTTCTGTGTTTGGCAATATTTTATTTGGCCTCTGATTCGAGATTGAACCTTTTTTTTTTCCATCACCTGTGCTCCCTTCTCTGAATACAGCTTCACTCAATGAGTGATAGCATTCCTTTTTTTGATTTTCTTATTTAATATCCACCACTGAGGTCCACTTCCTGCAGCAGTACCTCCATTTCAGAGCTACTTAGGTTTTTCTTATGTTTGAAGTCTGGTGCTCCACCATCTTTAGATCCTCGTTTGACTTCTGTCTCAACTTTTCTGTTGAATTTCTGTGTGCACACGTCCCTGCAGTCTGAAGCTCTTTTATGGGGACTGGCGGAGCATTTACCTATGCTAATTAGGAACAACCGACAAGCGTTTTCAATTTACGAGGGATTCGTCATTATATGACCACAGGTGTGAACCATGAATTTGATGTTGACCAAGAACAAATACAAGAATAAAAAAACACTTCTGTTTGTGTGGTATCAAATAATCTCTGTCTGATCCATCACAGCACATCCTGTTGAAATCTGATCAAACGCTACCCTGGGACGGTTGACATTCATCCATTACAGAGAGAGAGAGAGAGAGACGCATACACACACACGCACACACACACACACACACACACACACAGAGGCAGAGTGTCCTTCAGTATTCAACCAACCAACAGATTGTTTCCTCTCATGTTTGGACTTCTGAAGGCAGAAACTTCATAAAAGATCCCCTGCCAACCTGCCTGAGGACACAGGCACACTCCAACCATGCTGCTTCAAAGGCTCTCTCAGTGTGTGTGTGTGTGTGTGTGTGTGTATCAGTGCGTGTGTGTGTTCTCGCCTCCGTGCGAGAAATACAATTTTTCTTGTGTGCGTATGCAGATGAGGGTGTGATCCTGCATATAAGCGTTTCTGTGTGTGTGTGGGTGCGTGTGTGCGCGCATGTGTGTGTGTGTGTGTGCAAACAGGAGTTGTACAGGAAGTAGTTGTGCTAGGTAAACAGGAGTGCAGGCTAATCCTGTGAGGAATGGGAATTCTGCATTAGCATTTGAATAGCGCACAGTGCCATGAGTACTGCTGACAAAACTAACACACATCCTCAGCCCTGGCTTACACACTCACACACAAACACACTGCATATATTCAGAGCGTTTTTTCATGTCGCTTATATCTTCACAGGATCCTTCAGAGGGAAAAAAAACTACCTGCTGATTATTTTTAACATACTGGATATGTATCCGCTCAGGGTTTCTGAGCTACAATTTGCTTCATACACACCTCGGCATATTCTTCACCTGCAAGCTGTCCAACACAACCACAGGGTGCATTTACATGCACATTAATAATGTAATTATACTGTAATTAGGCCAATAATGAGGGTAAGAGCCCATGTAAACATCTGATTACATGCAAGTATGCATAATCACAGAAACATATGCTGGTGTCTGCATCAAAACATTGGTTTTCCAAATATTATTACCTGTGTTACCATCCAATTATAATTAAGTTTTATCAGACCTGAAGGATAAAGGTCCTTTGCTCTGGCCTTTCACAGGAGCCTTTTTAGTAACTCAGGAGGTTTACATGTGTGTTACCCCCTGAACCATGTTTTAGTTTTGGTTTTTGGACCCGGCTTCAAAGGTGGAGTCAAGAGCTGTAAAAAATGTGGAGCGACGTTTCAGTTCCTGAGTCTCATTAGCCGCTGGTATTATTTGTTCAAAAACAGACGTGTAAGAGCCGGGACTGCTGTACTCAACAGCACAACATTGGAGACTGCTTTTATGTAAAATATATTCAGACTGCAAACAAGCACTTGGGAGCTACAGTGGATTATGTCATCATCATCATCATCATCATCATCATCCTCAACATCATCATCATCGTCATGCAGACTGTCACTGCTATGTAGACACAGAAAGAGTGTAGCATCAGTTCAGCTCAGCAGAAACACCTTAGAGAAACTTTTGGTCCTGTTTTAACTCATCTTTGAATAATATAGCAGTGCAACAAAAACAGCCAAATTTCATTTATTTTTTTGTCATTGTAGGAACAGACTGTGTTCGTGGTAATGATGATACGAGGCGGTGTGTAGCTGCTGACAGATCCCACAGTTTTACACTGGGTGTGAAAAACTGTGGGATTAAGTTGGCAGCTCTGTATCTGGCACAGGTATTAGCCGAGGTGTGTTACTGCATGTGTGTCCTGACTTGAAGATGATACACTCTCTCTCTCACTCTCTCTCTCTCTCACACACACACACACACACACTCACACACACTGATTGCCCTGCTGAATGAACACAGATTCTATCTCATTGCTTGTAGGCTCACATCTCACAGAACAAGTCGACACAAGACGCAAGACTTCTCCTGATCAGCTAAGTGGCTGCAGCTGTTTCTACCCCTTCTACTGAAGTACTTTAATTACATTTCAAATTTCATATCTGAGGCATTTAGCCGAGGATCTTATCCGGTCAACTTACAATGAAAGCAACAGCAGATTAAGCTTCAATGCCTGAATTATCCACCATTTGAACAACACCTCCTACTCACACAAATTTAAAGTGAGCCTCAAAATGAAGACAAAGTGTGGCTCTTCTTTAAGAATTGTTGAAGTCTTAAGAGCTTTGTTGACACATAATTACCATACTTTTATTATTACTGACTGGATTTTCTATTTTTCACAAATCATGCAGTTTCTCCAAAATGGCAATCACTTTGTAAATGAATATTTTATATTGAAGGCATTTCTTCTTAAAGCAAGCGCCAACTAATAATTTTGATCATCATTTTAAGCTAACTTCAGCTCTGCCTGCCCATAACTCACCCCCTGTGATCTTGTTGTCAAGGGATTTACCACTTCTCAGAAACTGAGTTGGAGGCAGAGGCTCTGTCTAAACATTCTCACTTCAGATCTGCTCTTCGTTACCTGTCCATTAAAGGCCACTGCAGAGGTTCATGCTCCTGACATCACCTGTCTGCCCAGCTACTCTCCAGTAGTTATTAGATCCAGTATGTATGTAGCAGCAGTATATCTACAGTCAGTGTTTCAGCCTTGCTCGTTTTGTCAAATGGATTATGCCAAAAATACCAGGATGTTCTTCTGCATGGTTTAATAATTAGAGATACTGCTTTGAGTCATTTAAAACATGTCCATGTTTGTAGTAATGGTGTGTCAGGTGATTTAAATAATCATTGAGGTTTATGCTGTCTCATGTGTAAAAATGTGCGCAGTATCTCTCTAAAATTAGGAGACGCTTCACTCAATTTCACCCAAACAAACCATCCGCAATCCAAAGATTTAACTTTTAAACTACAGTTTTAATTGCAATCCGCTCATCACTAATGTCCAAAGTAATGTAAAGTCCAAACCACTTTCTTTTTTTTTTACTTCAAATTTCATAAAACACACTGTGAACGATCAGAGCAAGAGGGTCAAAGTTCAGTGAGCAATGTTATGATGATGATGTGTCCCAGTTATGTGCAGACAGTACATACCTCTTAGCATCAAAAGTAAAAAGAAAGATATCAGCACAGCAGTGGTTTGCATTAAATACTATGCTCACAACTCACAGTGATTATAATTCATCCTGAGGGGGACAGGAATGTGTGTACCAACTTTCATGGCAATCAGTCTAATAGTTATATGGAAACATTTCACTCAAAACAACAAATGTCAACCTCATGGTGGTGCTACAAGAAGTCAGAGGATCAAAAGTCTTAAAGATTCATCTGCTGGGAACCATGAACATCTGTAGAAACTTTGTGCAAGTAGAAATATTTCAAAGGATAAATGACATTTTGTATTTTATATATAATATTTTATATTTATATAATAAATGTATTATGCTTGAATCAGTTTTATAGTGTTTATTTAATTACATTATTGAATGGATGCAATGTAATTTCATTCTACTGTGCACTTGTGTGTTTACTATGAATGTCAATAAAGCTAATCTCGATTCTTGAAGAGATGCAAACAGAGCACAAAATTAGCAGCATCCACCAGCCACATGCTGGTAAAACATTTTCTTCACTCACCAACCAGAAACACAGTGGCAATCTACAATGGCTGATAAAAATTTGAACATTCACTAGCCATTTGACCCACAGACAAGAAAGTTGATTTTGCACCCTGGATGAAAAGTCAGGGGATCACCAAAGTAGTCCGTCCATCCATCCATCCATCCATCCATCCATGCTTTATCTATAACCATTTACCCTCGGAGGGTCGCAAGAGGCTGGAGACAATTCCAGCTGTCATTGAACAAGAGGCAGGGTGACCAGTTCATCACAGACACATCACATCACATCACAGACACATAGAGGAAAAACAACCAGTTACAGACCAATTAACCTGTGTCTCTTTGGACTGTGGGAGGGAGGCCGGAGCACTCAGAGGAAACAGTCGTCATTCAGACCTGTTACAGATCTGTTTTATAACTGCAGCTCTAAAACCACAGCAAACACAAAAACATGCTTTTGACTGCAGGTGATCTTACACAGTGATGTGTTTAAGCTGTGTACTCTAAAAGCTTTCATTCAGTCACTGATGTGCATTTGCATTTTTACATTTCATCCATTTAACGGACACTCAGATCCAAAACGACTCACACTGAGACAAACACCAGAGTAAGTTTCAGTTCTTACGGTAGATCAACTGCATCACAAGCAGCCCGTAACAAGGAGCTCAGGGAGGTCAGAGGCTAAAACATGCTGCTGATCAATAGAACAAATGATCTTGTGATACACGAACATACATATATATATTCTGGGAAACAACAAGGGACACAAAGAGCTGAGTGGAGAGCTATCAGATTTTATGTGCAGCTCTTTGCAGCGTTTATGTATTTCTGTTGTCTCTACATAAACTACTTGTCACCTTGACACAGACTGCTGAGTCTCGGTGTGTGGTGGAGGAGCTGAATATGCAGCAGCCCTCACACACACACACACACACACAGAAATCCATTGCACACACACACACACACACACCACACACACACACACACACACACTGATTCGATGGCCTTTCAATCTAAAAATCTTTTGTCGTGATGCCTCTGAAATACTCATTAAATTTATGCCATTAAAGTACACTGAGCTGGATGGATTCTGCCTTTAGTGCAGAGGGACGCACAAATAAAGCAATAAATTTGGATTCTGGGACAAGTTTCATTACTCAAATGAGTGGCAGAAGAACACACTGCTAACCTTCACCTTCACTGTGCGGTTAATGTGAAATCTCATGCACTCAAAATCACATTCTTAGATGGGCTAATAATGTCTCTAGTTGCAAAGACTGACTTTATGGATTTCTATTATATTCATCCAATATTCTTATAAGCGCACAGAGTCTCTGTAATGCAAATTAAGTAGAGTTTATACTACTTTATATTTTTATGTCCTCTCATCTCACAATATTCACAGAGAGGAGCGCTCCTTGAAAATGTGTGCTGGTCATGTCTAGTTTATGTGTGCATGTGTGTGTGTGTGTGTGCTAGTAGTTCAATAAAACAAGGCAGGAGAGGATGGATCAATACAATTTATCCCACCAGCCACAGTTAACATGCTGCGGGTCTTTTGCATAACAGACATCCTGCAGTGCACGCTGGGCGCAGATGTGAAGCTGGGTCGAAAATGAACCTAATTATCTTCAAAGGAGCCATAACAATCTGATAATGATTTTATACAATTATGAAAGCCCCTATAGTGAATGTATGGGCATATTATTAGAGCGTTATAGGAAAAGCATGCATAGTATTATCAGAGGAAATAAAAAATAGCAAGCCGAGTATTAAATCATCATGTATAGAGACAGGAATATTGTAGGATTAAATAGGAATAGCCTGTGATGGTGTAGAAGGTAAAAACTTTCTAATACCAAAGATAAAAAATAAAGTTTTAAAGTTGCAACATAGTTGATTTCCTTTAGTTTGCATTGGGAGCTGACAGAAGAGGAAATAACTCATTTACCTGAATGGAGCTTTCAGGCTTTTTTTCACGTTATATTTGGTGTTTTGTGAGACTTCTTAAGTTGACTCGCCTACATTTCAGAAGCAAATATTGCACTACTCGCTGAAGCAGCCATTTTGCCATGAAATATGAGGGTAAACACAGGTGTTACCGATGATACATTAAGGTTACATTCCATTTATTACAGCAGACTTTAAAGTGAGCCAACATGCACAACAGCAGCACCCTGACTCTGTTTGACCTTAATTAGTATCATTGGTAATGCCTACTATTTCATGTCAAAATGGCTGCTGTGAAAAATGTCTATTAGTTGCATATTAAGAATTAATCATCAAAACATGAGAAGTCTGCAGAAGAATCCCTGCAGTTTAAACTACTGACTAGTGTCAATTACTTGTACTACAAGCATTAAAATTTTACTGCTAATTGGTTTAGGAGTTTTACTTTACTTTCAATGTGGTATTTCTACTCAAACTTTTTGCACCACTGAATGTCAAACTATCCCACAGGTTTGGGAGAAAACTACACGGCCATCACAGACAGACTAGCAGGCGTGTAAACGCCATAAAACAACCAAAAGACAAACATTAATGTCACTGTAAAGTCGTTATTGGCGCACTTTAACACGCGACATTTTGAGTTTACTACAGGACATTAGTCTAATGACAGCTGTGAACTCCACAGCCACGCTCCAGTCTCTACGGGGATATCATAGCGGTCTGACTTCGGACACTCACTGACAGAGCAAGTGGTAGTGTTTCTACTTCACCTGGTTGTACGCTGTCTCTCCGCCTCCTGCTGCTACTCCTCCTCCTCCCCCTGCTCCTGCTCCGGTACCGAGCTCCGGCAGCTTCCTCCGGCTCAGCACCAGCAGGTAAACCAGCGCCCCCAGCCACACCAGCACCGCCACGGCCACCGCCAGCCTCCGACAGAGACGCTTCATTTTTCGGTCAGGAGGAGCCGGCGGCGCCCGCAGCCCAGCTTCTGTCAGAACCGCATTTTAAATAGAAGCGAGGAAACAAATAAAAAGCAACCGCACCAAGCAGCCAACCGACACTAACTAACACGCACAATCCTGTCCAGTCCCGCTGACGGTAAAACACTGACTACAGAGCGCGCGCTGGCTCTCACTCTCTCGCTCTCAACTCACAGAGGCTCGAGCGCTTCTCTGACACGCCTGACAGCCGTGTGCGCGTGCGTGCGTGCGCGAGCGAGCGAGCGAGTGTGTGTGTGTGTTTGTGAATCAGTGTGTTTCTCTGAGGGTGTCCTGGACCCTCCTGAAGGTTTGAATGGGAGAGCATGGAGCTCCACCTGCCGACATCCACAACTACTCCACTACAGTAGAATACAACAGAATAGAACAGAATAGAATTGCAGAACAAAACAATCACAGGTGAAAAGAGTGGGGGGAAACTGATTTAATTAATTAACAATTCGGACTGTTAGGTCTTTTTTTCAACCAAATGTGCCAAAAGTCTCTGAAATTTGTATTCTACTGTTCACTTTTGGATTTTGTACTGTTGTCTGGACAAAACATGTAGACCAAAATCTGAATTTTACCATTTCCTTGATCAAAGTGGTGAATCAAGAAAAAATAAATCAGGAGATAAAAATTGCAGATAGTTGTAGCCTCAGACAAATAATACTTTATACTTATGTTATAGACTAAAATACCGCCCCAGTTCATCCATCCTTCGAACCAGAACCTTCTTGCTGTAAGGTGACAGCTAATCACTGCAGCACAACGCAGCGGTGCAGAACTTAAGAGTAAAATTAAAACAGGACAAAGACAGCTTTAGACAACCTTAAGACCACTTTGAAACCTTTAAAACAAACACAATAAATGTCCAAACAACTGTTCTTTTTGATGTTCATATAAAGACATTTAACCATAAATACAGACAGATGGAAAGAACTGACAAATAAGAAAGCACAAACTGAAAAACACACTAAAAATCATTGGTCCAGTGTGGGTTAATAAAGCACAGATGTAATACTGTATCCTGTAACCAAGGGTTGTCTGATCCAGTGTTGGGTTACTAGATCAAACAACCTCTTTGTCTTGAGACCAGAAACCAGAAAATGTAGGGAAGACCTGAGAAGAAAAGAGAAGAGAAAGACAGAAAGAGGAACACATGAGAGAAAAGACGAACAGAGGAAATGAGATTTAAAAAAGAGGAGGAAGAAGAGGAGGAGAGAAATATTGTTTTTCTGTTGCAGTCAAATGAACAGATAAGTTGACAAGGAAACCTCATCAGTTATGACACATTTTGTTTCAATAAATTATTAGACACACCCCTGAGTACATGTTCCATCTCAGCATTATTAATAAAACATGTGGAACAAAAACAAAAATGATCCTTCTGAGGCGATGAACCCGACGAGAAACCACATCTTCACTGTCTTAGTGCACCACCTAGTGTTGATACACAATAACTGACCTTCGTCTGCTCCCAGTGTGTGGTATGTGGAGCAAACTTTAACCTCAACAACTTCTTAAAAAGTCACATTACACCCATGTTGTGGAGAGACTTTAATTTAAATAAAACATGTCTCAAAACTCAGCATCCCAACAGTACAGTACATGCTGCAGTGGCAGCTTCACGACGTGCTGTTACTTCACTTAAATCTACTTGCAGCAAAAGTGCAAAAAGTGTCGAATTTCACTGCATTAGAAGTTTTAGAAAGACCACTGATATTAGTTTTATACATTTCAAACAGGGAGAGTCCAAGCTGTATTATTTTAGGTGGGAACTGAAAGCCAAAGGCAGTAATTAGAAAAAGCCAAGTTTGATACAAACATTGAAGTGGTTGAAGAGTGAATTTAATTAATAAAACGCCCGCAGCACAAGTTTTGATAAATATTGAGTCACGGGGACACTTTTACTGTTTATTTGTTCAGACGGTAATTAAAATGTTCACAAGCCTCCTAGTTGTAATTCCAAGTAAGAGATATCAGGAATGTCTGACAGCAGTGATATCTCCCACTCTGTAAAAATAAACTGCAGAACTGGGGTGTCACTACTTCATTATCAAAATGACTGACAATCCTCCCGTTACTTACAGTACTCAGTTGTTGCACATGAGCTGTTGTTGCAAAATACATTCCTGCCATTTGGTGACCCTTCCTTTTGTTTTTGTTTTGTGTAAACACTCCCAAGTCGGAATAACAGGAGGTTTCGCTGCTCTGGCCCATCTGCCAACATTGCCTTAAAGAGAGAGTTACCTACTGTAGATGGTGGTCGGCGTGGTCCCAGTTTGGAGAACCAGACAGATGTCCTGGCATGGAAGTAGAGCAAAACTCTGTGTGGACAGGGTCAGCACAAAAACATATTTTAGCCACATAACTGACAAAAATGTTGATGATGTTCTAAATGCTAATATTTCATTGCTAGAACAATAACCTACTTGTTCTCATATCTATTCACTATTGATTCATTTAAAGTATTTGCACAAGTTTACAATCATAGAAACACCTGACTTGACTTTGTAAACTCATACAAGTAGTTCAAACAAATGAATGTTGATTATATTGTTCTTCTGTCAACAAAATATAACCACTTTCAATAACTGAACAAACTGACCTGCCTAATACCACATGAGGGAACATATATAGAGCTTTGAGCAGACCAAATAACACACAAGGGGTAAACAAGACGGGCACCAAACTAAAACTAAAAGTAAACCAAAAAGTCAGAACTAAATGAACTAAAAGTCAGGCATAAAGTCATAACTGGGTCTATAAAATAGGTCATAGAAATACAACCATACTCAAGAGAACAGCAACTAAACAAGGTGTTAACTGAACAAACTGACCTGACTAAATGACACATGAGGGAACACCCTGGTTTCTCAAACAACAACGTCACATTCAACAATTTGTGTCCTCAACCGGTCCTTGCCGCTTTGCCAGCAGCTTGTTTCTAATCACTGGGGAGGAGCGCTAGAACTTTTTGTCCAAGGTTGAAGGATCTCTGTGAACATACCAGGACTTCTGCTGTTGCTGGGTCTCTGCCATATGTGATTGGGAAGCTCACTCATCGCTCGCTCATCTGGACAACACAACACGTATTACACTATAAAGAAATGAACGTTGAAAGTACAAGTAGGTTGTTGTTCAGGCAATTAAATATAATGATTTCTCTAGATAAGGAGAAAACGAGCTTTATTATAACTTGTTTTATAACTTTGTTATGAAAAAATAACAAAATGATAAAAACAATCTGAACAGCACTACAATGGTAGCTAAAATAAAAGAACTTAAACTTGTAGCTTCACCTCGACAATCGGCATTATAAATGGAAAAAAGTTCATATTTTATGATGATGTCATGACGATTATTCTCACGTGAATTCTGCATATTTCATAATACATAACTATTTTACCCATAATTTTACAGAACAGCCTCAGCCTTATAAATAGGCCCTGTGTTTGTTCCATTTCAGCTTGTTCCTTGGTTGCCACGGTGCTGTCGGTTGCATACGTTCCAGCGCCGAGGCTGAGCTTGCCTGCATAGACCTTTTTCACATCAGCCATTTTGACATGAAATATTAGGGTCAACACAGGTGTTACCAATGATATTAATTAAGGTCCATTTATTGCAGAGACTTTCCTCTGACTCTGTTTGACCTGAATGGAACTGAACCTTAATTAGTATCATTGGTAACACCTGTGTTAACTGTGAAAAAGGTCTATTCAAACTGTAACCTCTATCCTGTCTTTTTGTATTTTTTCCCTCCAACGCCTTGAAATAATATTAACAAAAAAAATTTAAATTACCAAATAAACCGGGCTTATTTCAGTTAGTCTCGACTCATTTTCAGTTTGGTGCCATGAAGCAAATTCAGTCAGACTCGGTTACTATGGCAACTTAAGCTAGGAAACTACTCACCCTGGTCCAGGGCAGGCTAATAACTGTCATGGCTAAGCCTGAGTTGAATTTATGACATAACTGGTCTTGTATTTGTAACATTTCACCTTTAAGATGTTTAGAGGACACTGTATTAAGTAAAAATATTGTTTATTTTAATATTGTTTTAAGGGGGGGAAGTTAGCGTAATTATTTAGCACCGTTAAATATACCCAGCTAGCACGTTAGCTAAATTCTAACGTCTCTAACGGCTGACTCTTACACCACTTTAACGCCCCGGAAGTTTAAAAACGTTGCTTATTAATAAAAGTGGTAATTTAAGAACACAAAAAAAAAAAAAACACATTTTCTCAGCTTCCCCTGATAAACTTACTCGTTCGTTGTTTGTCAAAACGTCGAACAGACATATTAATATAATAATACCGCAGACGAACTCCTCCTCAGATTTTTGTCAAACTCTCCCTAACGTCTTTATTCGAATTTAGCCGTTTGGCCCCGCCCAGTGCTGTTGACTCAACCAATGAGATTAATCCTCGTTCGACAGGTGGAAACCATAGCAACAGCAGCTGACGAACTCAACAGAGCTATCTTTTAACTGTATTACATGGTTCAGGTTGTGTTAGCTCCTTTTGACAGTGAAGTATAGATGTAAGAACCTCCCAGCATTGTTAGCACCTCTTGGACTCCAGACAGCAGAGCACAAAGTACTCAAATACAGTACTTAAGTAAAAATAGATTCAAATAGAAATATTGTACTTTTTTACTCCACCACAATTATCTAACAGCTTTCAGATTAAGATTACTCAGTACTTACATAGTACTTAGTTACTTTCCAACATTGTTTACTTATAATTATTGTTATTAGCAACTATAATCTGATAACATGACATGATAGCGAAATAGCACTGACAGGGGCATAATGAGTACTTTTATTTTGAATACTTATGTACTTCAATAAAAGACAATAAAATGCAAGAGCTCTACTTGTAATGGAGTGTTTCTACCGAGCAGTACTGCTATTTTTACTCAAGTAAAAGATCTGAATACTTCTGTGTTGAATTTCATATCATATATCTATATTAATATTTTCATACATCTCACTGTTAAACCTTGGAAACCACAGCTGACCAATCCATGGTGCCATCATTTATACATTTACTTGCTCTTGAACTTAGCACCACATTACATGGTGCTCATAGATACTACAATAATGTATCTCTGGATGACTATAATAAATTATTTTGTATTATTATGTTATAATGTATTAAGCAGTTTTATGTACCTATTTTTAGAAGCTGCAATGACTAGGCTGACTGTATATGAACATATACAGTATATGGTTTTAATATCAAAATGTAATGTAATGCAATGAAAAAACAAACTATGGTAATTTATGATCCTGACCTAAATGAGATTCAACTCTGCGTGACATTTTTGCTCATAATAACAAACTGATGGATATTATGGTATTTCTGTTCATGGTTTATTTTCACCCCGTTTCAAACAAATGTTAAAACACGTGGGAAAAAAAACACAGATTAACACATACACACACACACACACACACACACACACAACATCCTCTAATCCAGTTTATTTTCCTCAGCAGAAAATGGAACACGATAAAATTAAAGGAGAAAATAGGACAGAATTATGTTCTTGCTTTTTTTTTATACATTTAACTAAATATGCCACTCTATGCTAGGGTGTAAGTAACTCAAACTGATATAAGGTTAAATAAATTTTTTCTCTAAAAAGGTACAGAAAGATATTCCATTTCTTCCATTTCTCATTAGCACTCAAAAAAAAAAAATAAAAACAAAAACAGGAACACGTTTTTCAAAATATCAAAATAAGAACCAGCCAAGCTCCCTTTATCCTTCGCTGTGTTCTCATTAGAAAAGACGAGCGGGATGGGGAGAGGTGATGGAGAGAAGAAACAATAACTTGTGCATGAGGATTAGCATAGTTAAGTGGTGTCTGGTTACAAGGGCTCTCCACCGGAATCAACTTTTCGGATGTTAATTTGCAAAAATAAAAAACAAACGGACACTTTCTGATTTTCCTGCCATTCAAGGAAATCTACAGCTTCATGCTTCTTGAAAAAACAGTAATATACAATTCAACATCATCAAATTGCATCTCCTGTAACGCTGCAAGGTTCATTTTAAATGGAGAATCCGTACCTGTATTGAACATGTCACAACTTCTAATGCACCGAAAACGTGCCAAACAGACGACATAACTTTAAACTTGAAGAAAAAAGTCAGCTTGTGCAACGTCACAAACAAAAAAGTTGATTTGGGTAGAACACCCCCTTTAAGAAGAGGAAGGAGGAGAGGTGTGTAACTGAACAATATGCACAGCACAAAGTCCAAGCAGTCAGACTGTGTAGGCTGATTAAGAGCAGAGGGGGAAGGGGTGTCGGAGACGATGACAAACAATGACAAAAAAACATAGGAGGAAAAAGGGGGAAACCACTCAATTTAAGGATTCACGTGTTATTTCTGCAGCCAAAAACCAGCTGAGACGCTGCAGACAGTTTGAATCTGTGACGTCAAGAGATGTGCAACCACACCAGGGTCCGA
The DNA here is from genome assembly GCA_946959425.1 of Argyrosomus regius. Classification (NCBI taxonomy): domain Eukaryota; kingdom Metazoa; phylum Chordata; class Actinopteri; family Sciaenidae; genus Argyrosomus; species Argyrosomus regius. The sequence continues at coordinate 3,212,133 of OX336901.1, read as the reverse complement.
CCCGCTGGGGACCTTTCAGGTCACGTATGATCTTACCTCCTAAAAAAAGGTTAATTAATAGCACAGAGGAGGACCAATCAGGGTTGATTACTTTGCCGAAATGGCGAGTTCAAGAGTCCAGCCATGTTTAAAACTTACGCGACGCATGGCTGGTGTTATTTTATCAACCTCGTTGGTTTAAATTTAAACCAGCTTTCGGTTAATTTCTCAAACCAATTTTCACTTGTGCTGCGCTTCAATGTGACATCACTGATTTAAACTGTGGGACAAACTCATCTCTCTTCTTCTGTTCAGTAGCAGAAATGATCGATGTAAGACAAAAACAAAAAACATTTCAAGAATTATGTTTCAAATAGATATCCCCCATCTGAAAATGAAAAGACACCTAATTCTACCCTCAAAACACAAAGTAAGAAATAAATTATAGAAGGGTTTAAAAGGGGTAGTAAGTCATTTATGTATTGGTTTTAGCACTCTACTATAGAGACACTCAGTGATGAACTTGGGGTAATTGTTTTTTATAAATGAATACATGGCATTTTGGCAAAAATAATACAGAATACAAAAATTCAGTCGTATTCCCCTTTTATGTAAAACAACAGTACTACTCAGTATATTGAAAAGAGGGGAGGGAGAAGAGGGAGAAGAGGATCTGCTACACAGGATTTATCCAAGTGACTCATGTCCATTAGTGTGGTTTTTATTTTTTTTTTATATTTATTTGTATTTTTCTTCAACAGTCCATGTGAGCAGAGGCAGGGATTGGCTGTATTGTCCTCCACAACGCCGTGGTTAAGCAGTAAAAACGGAGCTAATCACCATGACGGCCACACGAGAAAAAAAAAAAGAAATCAAACCATGACAGCATCCTCGGACTGCCTCACGTTACCACACTCACACCTGCACAAATACACCGTCGCAGGTACCATGCACGAGCAAAACATGGTTAGTGATGCTGCACATGGACCTAAATGTTGTTGGAAGAAGAAAAAAAAAGAAGAAGAAGAGGAAGGCGGGGTTACAGGTTTGATACTCCAACCCCTTCGATGACGACCTGAGGAGTGGTCGTGGGATAGAGCTAGACCCCTTCACCCGCGACCAAGAAATGGGAAAAGAAAAAGAAAAACCTTGTCGAATGACAATCCAAACGGATCAGTTCAGCCGATCGCTACGACAGTTCGTCTTCCGTAACTTCCTGTGCTGAAAAAAAAGGAGCGTGAGCAAAGAGGAGGAAACCGTGGCGAGAAACAGCGGAGCTGTGCGTGATGTACGACTGACTGGATTCGTCTCTGCGGCGTCCTTCCTCTGAAGACTTTGAAGGGGGAGGTTGGGTTAAGGCTGTGTGTGTGAACATGCGATACTGAACGTGGCTCCGCAGAACAACCACCAGGCCCCCCCTGTTGGCCCCCAACCACCAACACCACCACCACCACCTCCAAACGGCCTCGTCCAAACAGACACTCCACGCAGGAAATCAGGACATCAACAGGGCGGCGTCAAGCTCAGATCCAGAATTGTCGGGTCAGATGCAGAATGTTACGACCGTGCTACCTCCCCTCCTCCTCCTCTTCTTCCCTCCCTCCCTCCCTCCCTACCCCTTCCCACCCATCACCCCCCTCCCCCATTTGTCATTTCTCCTAGCTCTCCTTCCATCCTCCACCTCCTCTTCCTCCTCCTCCTCCTCCTCCTCCTCTTTGTAAGCGCCTCATCTCTTAACTCGGATGGCCGGTCAACGTTGTGGCCGAATCAGGAGCACTCCTCCCCGATGCGTTGGCACGAGCGGCCCACCTTGCGGTCCAGCTTCACCATCTTGAGGACGGCCTCCTCGCGCCCGCGGCCCAGATGGTCGAACAGACAGTCGTGTTGCTCGGGTAGACGGTGGAGCATGCAGAATACGTAGCCTGGGAGGGAAACAGAAAACAAGGTGGTGAGGGAGGAAGTGACCCCGATAAATGCTCTGCTGTTCCCGCTTTGTATGACGTCACATCAGTGGTTTCAGCTTTAGGAGTGTTTATTGGCAGGAATGGAATACAATATTCACTCGTATGTTTCCATCAGTGTATAATCACCTGAAAATAAGAATCGTTGTGTGAATTACGCGGCGTGGGAGAGTATTCATTTGGTTGCAATCTGCAACTTCTCCACTAGGTGTCACTAAATCCTACATACACACTGGACCTTTAAAATTGTTGTCTTATTATTTTTGTTGTTTTTTGTGTGGACACCAGGAAGACTGACGACCATTTTCATGGAAGCTAATAGAGGATATACATTCATGAACACAGACAGCTGTGCTGCACAGCTTACCTGGCATTATTCAAAAGCATGGTGACACAGTGCACCACTCACCTCTGATTCATATTGAGGAATATTTGGACACAAAAACACACATTTATGTGCCTTATTATAGACTTAAAATAATAATTCAAAATTGGCCTGTTTACAAAAATGACACATGTAAACAAACATTTAGTGTTGATGAGCTTTAAAGTATTAGCAGGTTAAAATCTGTGCTTTATTTATGATGGTTAGTGTCCCTTTTTTCACATTTAGATCACGGAATCTACCTTTAAAAGTAAAACACTTACATTTACCTAAAAGCAGGGGCTGACATGCAGCTTTAGAGTCATATTTTATGTATTGTCAGTGTTTCAGCTCAAACTAAAAACACTACAGCAGCTGACTTTGTCATCTTGAGCGTCACACACAGTGGGAGAACCGAGTCAGTGAAATTAAAAGCAGTGGTATGAAGGTGGAAGTCAGAGCAAGCCTTTAATGAGGACATGTGACTGATGTGTTGGTACTGACCACAGCGGCAGGAGCCCAGTTCCTGCTGCACCAGCTCTAGTTTGGTTTGGCAGCGATAGCAGCGCCGGCGGTTCTTCTGCTTGGGCGTCCCGCGGGCCTCCTCGCTGCCCCCCTCCTTCTCGTCTGTCCGTGGCCGTTTCTCTGGCGTCGCCTCGCTCTCCGAGCCCGACGCTGTAAAACAAACGGGCGTGGTTTAGCGCTTTGAGTGCTCAAAGCGGGGCGTGCCACGGGGAGCTGCTGCCAGGAGGAAGAGGCCGACTGTACCTGATTCTCGTGGACGTTTTGTGGGTGTGCAGAGTGTGCCTTGGGCTGTTTCTGTGGACGACGCGCCTGCAGACGGAAAATGAAGACACGTGTGAGACACTGAGTCTTATTGAACATGGAACAGACATCCATATTAGTTCCATTTGTACATGAAGACAGACAACTTAATTTAGTACAATTGGAAATGTCACATATATAAGGAATCTTACATTTGTGATGAACACTTGAGGGTTGATTTATGTATTTTTTATGTCTAGAAACACAGAAGCCATCTACTCCACAACAGGAGATGTCAACTAACACTTTAAAAACGATGATTTAATGCCAACACTTTCCAAAGCAGTTTAATGTTTTAGAAGCCTCATAAAATGGCAGAATAAACGCGTTCATTTGAAGTGGAAATAAGCAAATTCTCCTTCCCAGTCGACATGTTTTACTTACTTTAAGAAAATTCCACTTTCAGAACACACAACTAGACTAACCCTCAAATTCCACCGGGCACAGATGTGACACGTTCCATGTAAGCCATGGCCGCTGTAGTCGATGTTTCAAACCCCACCGGCCCTACCGCGGTTCGATTCACAAGCATCTCAATATGCGGCTGTTCCATTTTTTGACGGACACCGCGAGCAGCCCACGTCAATCTACGCGGAGCAGCTGGAGCTGGCAGGAAGTCATACGCAGAAACGACGCCGAATCGGGCCGATTTTCAAAATAAAACACCCGATGCAGGTTGTAAAAACAGCCGAAAGGGAAACAATTTAACTACGTGGCATATTTACACATTTAGAAGCACCTAAACCAGAAAAATGACCAAATCTGAGCAAGTTAACAAAGTCTGGTGGGCTAAACACTTCTGAAACACTCCCAGTGGGGTTTGAAGTCGCGTGGAAAACAGCTTGTACAACTGAACATACGGGACATTCAGATGCTTTCACTGAGAAATGTGCTCTCGACGGTGTATTGTACATCTTCCACTGTATGTGAGGTCCTGCGATTCGAAGAGAAGAATGCACATCTGGTCCGACCTCAACGACCTCATACTACTGATATCTATAAAGAAATACTGCTGATGTGGTCTTGAGCTCAGCAGTTGTTGGGAGAACTGCAGGATGAAATCATTTCCTGACTTCTGCAATGTACTATTCATTAAATGATGCTTCCTTGATGCGAGTAGCTGAAAGGTCACAGCTTCATCTCCTGCTCTATCTTTCTATCTATTTATTTAAAAGATACAAAGAATGGACAGTCCATTCTCCATCAACAGCCTTTTGTTTGCCTTCATGTGGATATCATCAGTTGTCCCAGCTTACCTTCCCTCGTGCTGGGAAACGTGGGCGAGGGCTCTTCGGCTGACGGCTGCTCGGAGCTCGAGGGCGGCGACGACAATAGGGATTGGCTACTGCTACTGCTCGTCTCGCTACTGAAAACTGGCGATTGGCTACTCCCGGTGCTTTGGATAGGCTTGGAGGTGCAGTCCTCCCCTGGCTGCTTCTTCTGGATGTCTGTGGTCAAGGACAGCAAGTAAGCAAGCAGAGAGAAAATGTAAAAATAGGACAGGGAAATAGATACAGACAGAGAGGGAGGAAGAGGAGGAAGAAAAAAAAGACGACACAGAAAGAGTCTGTGAAATCAGAGTAAAATCTGGACTTATGCGCCCGTTTATGGTGTGAACTAGAGATGTAGCCACAAAACCCAAACCTCCTGACTAAGTCTGTAATGACATGTTATATGTAGTAAGTGCACATGTGTAGAAAATAGGGTGTTGTAGCCACCAGGCAGGCTAACATTATTGATATTTTTATATAATAAAGATGTACCTTGCATAGCGTTTATGTATGGATATATTTTTTGACCCAAATTGAACGGTTGGTGAATTTTTGTGGGTGGATTCGTTGGCCACAGGAAGTGATCAGTTCAAACTGAGCAGCCCTCTCCTACGTTCTCCCTGGACTCTGTAAAATGGCTGCTTGTAAATGTCTGTACAGTTCCATCATGTTACTGCGTTTCTTCTACTTTTAGCGGAGACATGAAACTTGGTTGGGTTGCTTGATTTCATTAACGATTAATCAGCCAATTATTTTCTACATTCGACTGATTAAAAGTTTGGTCTAGAAAATGAAATGTCTTTAGACTTTAATCACAGTTTCTCCAAGATGATGTCTTTAAAAGTCTTGATATGTCACTCCAAAACCCCAAAAAAAGATCAGAGAAAACTCCATATTTGAGAGATATTTTTGCACGACAAATTACTGTAACAATTAATTGATTATTACAATAGTTGGCCATTATGTTTCTGTCGATTGATTAATCAATTAGTCTGCTAATCATTGCAACTCTAGTTGAGATAGGGGTTCCTTCTTCTGGTGTCAAACATTAAGTCACATGTCGAGGCAGCTGAGAAAACTTGGTGTGTTCAAGGAGGCCCTGAGCACTCATGGATCATTTGAGTCGATGAATTCATCAATCAACATTTTGATTAATCAATTAAGTCATTTTTAAACAAATAGGAGAAAAAGTCACAGGTTCTAGCTGGTTAACTTTGTCTTCCAAGACAGAAAATGGAATATCTTTAGGTTGGACTGTTGCTGATCCCTTGAGCAGTTTTCACAACTGTCATGAGTCTGATCAAGACAAATCCTCTTGAAGTTTTAGACCTTCAAGTTTGAGTTCATCTCAAACCCATCGGCTATCGTCTGACAACGATTTAACCTCTCGGGGGTAAACAGACGATGTTTCTGGGCCTCCAGTGAATATTCAGAAATGTATACGATTATCCGGACCCAAGAGTCTGAACTTGACAATCAAGGAACACAAGAAAGACAGATATCTGCATATGAATGCAGATTTTTAAGCCAAATCATCGTCAGATGATAGCTGATGGGTTCTGAGATTTCATTTCACCCAATGCGTTCTGCCTCTTTTCCTCTACATATGGACAGTTTACCTGCATGCAACCAAACTGCTCAACCGTAATCGGTCAATGATACTTCTGCTTCTTAGATATTCAAGAGTTTTCTAACCGGCCCCTGCGCAGAACTTTCCCAAGGGAAACATGAAATGATAAGATAAAGACATGATCACCTTGGACGACTGAGCTGCACTTTGTATCTCTCTACATAATGATAATCTCGGACCATATCGATCCGTGAGGGTATTGTCTTTACCCTGTAGCCCTCCGGGGAGGGTGAGGGAGGTCAGCCTAGATTTGAGTTTCTCCTCTCCACACGTGGAATAACCCACTTCTGCTTCAGCCTCTATACTCATGTGTATTGAGTCTATTCTGAGCCTTAGCGCTGTCTGTGATGCTAGACTCAAAGCCGGACCCTTAGGTCCTCGCTGTCTGCCATACTCGCTGGTTGCCATGGCCACCGACAGGGCTGCAGTGCACCCACAAAACCCATCCTTCCAAACTGAGACTGGAGGAGTCGTTGAGAAAACTTAATGCATAGCTTGACATTTTCAAACTTTAATTGGGCATTTTTCTTGTCACATGGTGGTGGAGCAAATGTTCTACTTTCATAAAAAAAAATACTGAATGAGGTAACCAGACTAAGACTCATTGGTCTTTGGTAAAATGATTGTTTAACATAAGAGAATCCCATCGTCCTTAATATATACAATTACCTTTTGATTTAACCAACGTTCATCTCCAAATGTTGGATATATATGTTGGTATGAGACTCTTTAACTTGTCTTTCTGTTTCCCTACAACGCATTGTTAGCATTCCTAACTGAAATCAGCTGGCACACCTAGCCTGGAGTTTCAGGTCTACATGCCAAGACGAAGCTTAACAGAAAAAACAAACGTGGAACTGTTTTCTCTGTTTATGTGACAAGTAACCAGCTGAAAGTAACCTCTTAAAAAACAACATCAGAGGTTGGAAACATGAACTTCAACGTCCCCTTCTGCTCTAAATATATTATTCTCATAAGCATGCATAAATGTGGTACAGGCGCACCTCTCGAGGCAAGCGCTGCACGATTACAGCAAGCTGAATAGAAGAGCAAACAGCAGTAAATAAGTAGCATAACTTCTTAAATGACAGTGTGACTTTTAGCTGCTTAGCACATTTGTTAGGGGGGGTAAGCCATGAAGCAACCATGTGGTTCTAATCCGTGACTGTGCCATGAGTGGAAATCATTTTTGGAGATCACAGTTGCACCTTTTGCCGTTTCTGTTTAACCACGTCTTTCTTAGTTAGTTGCTCTTATCTCTTTGCTGTGGGATTATATAGAAGTCCCACAGGATAAAATAAGTCATGTCATTTAGGAAAAACTATATTGAGAAAAAAGACTTACCGGCAAAACATTTGGAGCAGAGATTCATGGTTTTACTGGACCTGAGGAAGACAGGTGAGAAAATGAATGTCATTGACCTCCTCAGATATCCAAGCTTTACCTGTATAAAGTTTATGGCATGAAAAATTAAACAAAAAGAAAAGACTTAAAGGTCCAGTGTGCCGAATTTAGAGACACCTAGTGGGGAAGTTTCAGATTGCAACCAGCTGAAAAACCTCTCCTCTCCCTCTTGGTTCAAGAATGAAGTAGAAACTACAGTGGCAATGAAACATGTGAAAAATGTGGAAGGTCCTATGCAGAGCCAGTGTTTGGTTTGTCCCTTCTGGGCTGCTGTAGAAACAAAGTGATTCAACACAGCAGACACCGTGGAAATTTACGCTAATAAAAACATTTCTGTCTGTCAATAGATAAATGTTACACACTGAACCTTTAAAAAATGGAACAAAAAAAATGTACACAAATGAAACATGATGATCAGAAATCTGAGATCTGTCAAAACAAAACAGTTAATCTCTCTTTTGTTTCCCCATAATCCAATACCTGTATCAGTTTTATGCAGAGCGGCTAAACATGAAGGTGGAAGACAAAAACCTCCGTAACACACACACTAGTAAGACTTTACCCCTTTTATCAATCTCTCAAATGACAGTTATATCACAATTACATCACATCCTGAGCATCAACCACAACATCTTCCATAATCGTTCCTAACGTTTCATCTCAGCGACCCTCTTCTTTGTTTGTCAGTGTGGTAATCGGGCCTTTGTGTCAGTAAATTCAAAGGGAGGATGACAGGAAATCACAGAGGACGGCGGGAAGCAAACGGCTGTTATGGGGACACTAAAAATCACTTGCAGAAGGAGCATATGTTTGTAATAAATTATTTCACTATTGTTAGTCATTAATCTCCTGTCAATAGAGACGCTACATGCAAGCAGAGAGGCCAAAAATGTCTTCTGGGGGCAAATCAAGTCCATCTCCTGTTACGTACTGGCGTGGATTACTCGGGAAAGGTTTAGCTCTAATGTCTCTAATGTTGGGTTCAGCTTACATCAACGCTAGCTACCCCTGATGATGATTTAACGCCCACGTACAACACCTGAATATGCAAACATATATTTGGAAATTAAAAGTCTAAATCAGATGAATGCGAATGTCTCCACCTCACTTTAAGTAAACGCCAGCCAAAGACGCCAAAAAGTCAAAAGAGTCAACTGAGACGAACACGTATGCCACCGAGGTTACGCTACACTATATTCAAAATGCTATGGCCGCTTTGTGGGCGAGTGGGGTGGGGGGAGGGGGTGGATGTGTAATGGATGCAGGTTTCACTTACAGAGTTGGGTCCTGCAAAAGCCCAGAGTTGTTTGTCAGTCACCTGTTTCAGTCATGGCTGCACAGTGAGCCAGCCTACTTAGAGAATTTTCAACAGAAACACAGTAAATTTTAAAAGACGTTTTCTGCCACGGCGGGCAGTGATTTTACTGGTGGCAGAGAACCACGAGGACACAGGGAAAGCATTGTCAACACACACTTTAATAAGAACACTGCTAAAGACTAAGCATCCTGCGATACGTCCCGTGAACGTGAAGTTCAACTATTCATTTTTAGACCCTCCAAAGACAACGGGCGCTCTCGTCTTGTCATCTTTAAACTGGGATTTTGGAAACGTACTCATCTGTCTCTTGATTTTGTTGGTTCTACCTTTTTTCCCTCCAGGTATTTCATGTCTTTCCCTCACCTTCTGGACTTCTCTCTTTCAGCTGTGAGCCCTGTCAATGGGCGCACAGGCTGGAACTCCATAGGGTATTCAGATCATTGTTCCTACAGGAGCTATGCGACTAATGCGGCAGGACAAGCCCGCACACACTGTTTTGGAAGGAGGTTTCACCTGTTACAGTCGCTGCATCTGCGTGTCACCGAGATATGTCACCATCTATAAATGGATTCCTCTGAAATTTGGGAGAAAGACGGGCCTTGGGCAAAGCAACAATTGATTAGACGGTGGCGGTGACCCCGATCTGTCACGATACATATTTGCCATGATTACACTACTGAAGATTTAGAGACTTAGAAAAGGTGCTTCTTCCATTTTGTTCACCCCCATTTACAAAATGTGAGGCGGACAGAATATTAAATATGATCGTACAATCCACTATAACAGCCTCGAGACTCACCAGAGAGCTGAATCAACAAACTCTGACAGAGTCAACACAAACTCGACATGCAGGGCTCAACACTAACGTTTAAAGGGAGGTTGCCAGGTTGGAAACTGTGTGTTGCTTCTTATCTTACATATTGAGTTATTAAAGACACTCTGCTGGTCTCAGTAACTCACTGGTTGCTCGTTCATCCATTCTGTCCCATCCAAATTTGCACATTCGTTTGTGATGTTGACGGATTAGTCAAACAACTTCATTTGCTTCACTATAGTCTCTAAAAACAGATGCCCGTGTGCGCACATGAGCGAACACGCCGATGCACACGCAGCGCTGTCTGGTTCAGGTTCTGACTGAAACATTATTGTTTTAATATCATCAATTCAACAACAAAGGCAACCAAAGCCCATAAATTGGTTGCCATTTTCTTAAAATGCAACTGGCAACTGTTAAGAGTCGAGGCCTGACATGAGGATTCACAAAGATCACGTTCATTTCAGGGATTCGCAATACTTATCAGGGCGATAAGTTATTGGATTTGTGTCTATAATAAGAATTTATTTTCATATATTTGTATATTTGCAAAGTCTTTTGACGTACTTCACTAGAAAAAATGAATGAATGAGCTGTTCTTTGTTTGTCTTGTGTTAACAACAGTGATGCCAGTTAGATTTGGTTCAATCAGTGATGTGAAATATTAAATCATCCATCATCCATATCTCAGCCTCTCTCACGCTCAGGTGAGCATAAAGTACAGGTTATGAACTTAATTATCGGTTATCTTATCTGTATCGGCCTTGAGAAGCAGGTAATTATCGGTTATTAAAAATACATATCGTGCTTTCTATAGTGGAAACTCATGACTGATAAAAACCATGAAGCCCTGCAAAACAAACTGAAACAGAACAATGTTGCAGCTCCTTAAGAGGAGCTAGTTAAAGGTCCAGTGTGTAGGATTTAGTGGCACCTAGCAGTGAAGTTGCAGATTACTCTCCCACACGCATCACCCTCTCCTTCAAGCATGTAGGAAAAACTCTGGCTCCATATCTAGATCAGTGTTTGGTTTGTCTGCTCTGGGCTACTGTAGAAAAATGGCGGTTCAAAATGACTCCATAAAAGAGGACCCGCTCTCACTGTAGATATAAAGGATCAGAACAAGGTGATTATACACTAATGAACATTCCTGCAGAGATATACTCTTAATAAATCTTACACACTGGACCTTTAACATTAGTTAACCGATAGTAGTCTACGTGTTTGTGTAATCGAGTGAGCTGAAGATTTGTTACGCTTGGTAAGTATGTGTCTTTGACAAGTATCCGGATGATTCTGGGCTCCCAAAATCAACCTGCCATTTGTTGACTTTAAATTTAGTAGAAAAACTTCAGAATGTGCCGATATGCAACCATCTTTTTAAAGTAAGCAAGCATTTATAATATATGTTTGGACACCAAGTGTGTCCCTGAACAAATACCTTAAAGGCTCTGTGTTTAACGGTATGTTGCAGCATTTTGCAATAGAAAACTGTGATGATATCACATAATGGAGCTGAACAAAAGAACATGTATCCACGAGCAGCACAGAGGGTCTGTCTGTCTGTCTGTCTGTCTGTCTGTCTGTCTGTCTGTCTGTCTGTCTGTCTGTCTGTCTGTCTGTCTGTCTGTCTGTCTGTCTGTCTGTCTGTCTGTCTGTCTGTCTGTCTGCACCGCCTCTCGAGCCAAGCGAGGCGCTCCATCCCACGAACAAGCTGCATTCACATACAATGCAAAGTGAATTTTAATCATAGTGTTCCTGCAGTCTGTGCCTTTTGGCCGCAAACTGTCAATGGATGACTTCCCCCGGCGGACGTTTGCTGTGACAACAAGAACCGACTCTGTGTGTGTGTGTGTGTGTGACAGCTCAGACTGACTTATTTCTTTCCAGCATGTTCAGTTGTTTCATTTCTGTTTCCTCAAAACGACTTTCCGCTCTCGTCTCTGTTCGTTCGTGGAGTCTTTTTATGCCTAAGCTTGCATCTCATTTTGAAGTTATGCTGCCTCTAAAGTGTTTGGAGGATGTTAGTACAACCAAGTTCAGACATTTTCCCTTCATCCTAATGAGGACATCGTCATTCATTATTCTTTTTTTTAAGAAAGAATGATGCTGGAAAACAACGCGATTAATTTGTTCTGAGAAATTCACGACTTCACGATTCACAACTATTTTGAGAATGGTTTCTTCATATTTTATGTCCATATTTGTCCAAAGAGCAACAAATAAAAGGAAGTTTGTCGCTTGTCGTCACTAAAACAAACTGCCAACGAAGCGAACATAACAGCAACCAGAGTTAAGAATAAAAGTCTCATATGAACAGACAGATCTGGCTAACTCAATATCCACATGCAAAGCAAAGCAAATGTTGAGATCCAAAGCTTAAAAACAATACTACAAGCCAAATTTATCCAAATAAGGTGACCTAAAAAAAAAGCTGATGGCTGACGAGAAATTAAAACTCATTTGACCGTCATCTTTCTAATACAGGTAACACTCCAACCAGGAGGCTATGGGGGGAATATTTGATTAGGCCGACAGAAAAAGTTCCACAGTCAGGTCAAATATCTTGTCGAGGTGTTTAAAACACGCCAGGTTCATCAGATAGCAGCATGCAGAGCGGAGAAAACAAACACAGATAAGACGGAACAAAAAACAAGCCGTCAACCTTGAACCCTGGAAAAGGACTGAACTCAGGCTGCAAGTATTTCCAATATTTCTCAGATTTTCTCGGATACATCGTTCGATACTGGCTAACTGCTGATATATCTGTACTGGCACACGTGTCAGCTGACATACATGTGCGGAAATTTCAAAGATATGTTTGATGTGATGCAATAACAGCGTCACCGTTACGTTTTGTAGACCAGAGAGCACCGACAAGTTCATTTTACAGCTGTCAGGTGAGCTACTCAGCACATAACTTGGTCATAGTTCTTTGATAACCAAACCTAATGCACCATAATCAAAAATGTTAAAGTGTCAAATAATCTGCCTCAAATATCAGTCAGGTATTACCGCTAACAGACCTTAACAAACCTCACATGGAACACAGAGATTTAATTTGTCACTAATGTCTTCCATCAAAGCGAATTGAAACAGTCAATCCTTAAAATTAAACTAACGTTGAAGGGCCTTGAATATCGACCTCTGTGATGATAGTGTTATGTTAAACGAATGTATCTTTTGTTTCTTCTCTCACCCTGATTATTGTGAATATTGATTTTCACGGATTGACACACCAACTCACCCAAAGAACTAGTCAACGAAATCACCTGGTGTAGTCTCTGATTGGAGTTAAACACGTTCAGCATGTCCACCTGGTCTTAAACCTAAACTTAGACCTGAGACATTTGAAAACAGACTGAATGATCGTCATAGAACAAGTCAATTTGTAAGATCGACTCCTAAAAAACAAGTATTAGCACTCTGCGTCAGTCAGACCTTACGTTAAATGAACGTGCACAGGTATTTAGAAGGCTGCTTTATTAATCGATATGCCAGTTAAATACCCTTTAAAGGTGCAGTGTGTAGGATTTGGGGCCTTTATTTTCAGAACAGGATTGTAAATCGCAGATCACTCTGCTGGATAAACTTTGTTTTTTCTACATTAAAAACAGTTAGCACACCGGATAACATATACGTCGATACCCAAGTGTCTACGATATGCCGATATTGGTCGGGCTTTTTGAATTCAGTCCTCTAAAACGTGAGAGGTTTTTAAAGAGGCCTTGAGTTTTTCATGACATGTGTGAAGAGCCTGCGTGGGACAGGAGGTAGGGGGGGTGAAGAGTCAGAAAGCCCCAGGCCAGGTGTTATTCTGAGCTGAAGGCAGGGCCGTAAACACACACACACACAACGCTGCCATTTGTGTCACCTGACATTGACAGGTGGGTTTACTGGTACCAGTTTGCTTACTGGACACCATGAAATGAAGGCAACTGGGGGATGGGGGAGGAGGAGGAGGTGGAGGAGGTAACAAAATGATCATATGACGATGTAGTAGTGATAACACATCCAAACCTGTCTTACTGACTGTAGTAGTAGGTTGCCACATTCATATGTGCTGTAATGCCTGTACTACAGGGTGCATACAGTAACAAGATGACAGCAGCCTTATCTTTAGGTTTTTTCTGCTTGTTTGGAGCAACACCCTTCAAAAGAAAAGCACACAGTCATGTCTACATGTAGTCATTTTTCCTATGGGGTAACACGGGAGACATCAGTGAATCACATCCGGTATGCAACACACATCCACCACTTGACAAGCAAAAAAAGGGGAAGGTGTAAAATAACTTAAAAACTGGTTCGTGAGCAGAGCTCAGTTTGAGGCTTTAACCTAATCGTTTAATTGGCGATAATCTTTCGAGGAGGAGGGGGATTCAAGAAAACAGGGCAGGTTTAAAAGGAACCTGCTGGCAATAAATCATGCTCTGCCTCGGGTACGTCATCTCCTGCTTCACCAAATTGCCTTTAAAAACACGATATAGCACGGTTAAAACACGGTGCCCGGCGTCTGAGGCGACGAAAGCGGCTTCACAGGGGTGGAAAACGGCGGAAATGTGGCTGGTTTTCACGCTAGGAGGTTTATTTATTAGCCAACTTCCCAACCCCCCACCCTCGGCCTGTACAACAGAACAACAACAATGGGTTTGGACTAGTTGAACCCGTTGAGCAGATTTCATCCGGATTTACCTTTTCAAGATAAGATAGCAGGTTTAATCTAGTTTATATTAAAAAAAACTCTTACCCCCAAAATCCACACGGACACCGGGGAGGTAGGCTCGGAGCTTTGCTTCGTTCACTTGTGTCTCCCATGACTTCCAGCACACACACACACACACACACCTCTCTCACACACACACACACACACACGCACACACACAAAAAAAACCCCGATATGGGAACGCGAGGCTGGGGATGAGTCCGAGGCCTGGTCGTTCAATGAAGGAAGGGAGAGAGAGGAAAAACCATCCAACACTTGAAGTTAAAACAAAAAAATAAACGTCCCTCTTTGTCTTTAAGTCCACAAATCGGTGAAAAACGGTGGCGAAGTTGGCCACGGAGCTTCCGTTAAGTGAAACAAAACGGCTCAGTTTGAACTGGAATACATTGAACGGCACTCAAAGCAATCAGCTGGACGTTCAGGACCGACAAACAAAAAAAACAGAGGGGGGTGTCCCGGTGTTTCACTCCGCACCGAAAAGCGTCGAAAAACCGACAGCCGTCCACCGACACACGTTAAACACACTCACAGCGACGGTAAATACACGACGGGCTCCGTGAAAAGGCAAAATAAAGAGATTGAGGAAGGCCTTCCCCTTCTTATCAGCTCATGACCACCCCTATTCACACGTCGCTAGTACGAAGTATGCTGGGCCGGAAACGCGTCCATCATCAAACCAGAAATGTCAATATTGCCCCAGTGAAATGAGGAAAAACAAAGTGACACGTAAACGCACCATTATGCCACTAAATCGTAATAAAATGATACAAACTTATTAAAATATTCACTTAAAATGAGCACAAAGGGAGAGAGTGTGTGTGTGGGGGGTTTAACTGTCACTATAATCCGTTTTTACCCGATTACAGTGAAGACTTAAAGGTCCAGTGTGTAAGATTTCTTTTCAGAATAAGACAAACATGTAATATAATATTCATAACTATGTTTTCATGCGTGTAAAATCACCTGAAAATGAGAATCTTTTTTTGTTTTTGTTACTTAAAAATTCTCCTTTTTATATGTAAAGCCCGACCGGTACAGGAGCCGATACTATGAATTTTTACTTTTGAGCTTTTCCATGTGGATTGTGAACCGATGACCGTGCACAGGTATTCAGAAGGCCGCTTTCTTAAAGAATATTCCAGTTAAATATCCTTTAAAAAGGTGCAGTGTGTAAGATTTTACATTCAGAATATGTTTCTCTTTTACACTGAGAAGGTGAGAGTGATGTGAGGACATTGCAATGCAGCGATTAGACCACAAGATGCAAGTAAATTCTACACACTGGACCTTTAACTCTGTAATACATTTGTAATTAAAAGAAAATAAAAATCAACCTGAAACAGGATTCCACCAGAGTATCATCAGTTATTAGCCTATATGTGTTTAGGATTGATAAAAAAAGCTGTATAATTATTGTTTATGTTTTGTTATTGGTTATTAAATGTCAAGAGCTGTGCGTCTTTGGACATGTCCACTGATTCATCCAATTGGAGTCCAAATGCCTCCGCTGTTTGTAGTTTCTCAATGATCTGCACCCTCACATTCACCATTATTTTGGTGTATGAAAATTGTCAATTATTATGACAAAAATTGGCAGACCCCCTGCAGTACCTCTGTGGACCCCCTTTGGGGTCACAGACCCCGTGGTTGAAGACCCCTGTATTAGTCAGTTTGTGGTTGTTCAAGTTTCATTAAACCACCAGCATTGGTTTTATTGAGCGGCACAACAAGCTGTCAACACAACCATGACATATTATTACTTTATGAAGCTGATATGTTAGAAAAGAGTTGACATAAAGCTAGATTTGTGTTTATTTTCAGGTGATCCAATGAACAGAAGTCCAATATTCACTGTCCTTTTAGCTCAGATTTGGTCTCCACCAACTCCCGGGCGATATATATGACATTTTAGCTGCTAAATGCTTCACTATGTTCACCATGTAGTCACTAAATGTGTGTATTTGTGAGTGTACGGTGGGCTTATTGGGTTATTTTCTCTAAAAACAGCTGTCTGCTGCAGCTAGGAACCAAAACAACAGGCTGAAAGACGCTAAAAGGCTCAGTAATGTTGTCATGGCTAATGTAAAAATATTGATCAGAGCAGATTTAAGTACAAAATTTAAGAATGTTTGCTATGTAAGTACAGAGTAAAGTGAGATGATAACGGCTTTAAAACTAGACCTTATCCCAGGGCCCCTCTACAGAGCAGAGTGTCAAGATTAAGTAATAATGTAGGTGGTGCCACCACCTTTTTCTTTTTCTTTTCATGGATACAGTATTACCAAACAAATTTACAGTTAATCACATTACCACAAATGCCACATGGTGAACTTGGATTCTACCTGTGACCAGTGATGGTATTAGACACAAAGCTTAACTGAAGTGTGAGTATTTCCATATAATGCTCATCAGTTTAATATGTAAAGGTGGGTTTGTTGGGCTGGGATCAAAAAGGCACTTAAGGGACAGAAACAAGACAAAAATGCTATGTGAGGTTCAAAATGAGATGTTTTTTTTTTAAATGTTTCATGACAATAAAACAGCTCCTTGGGCAGCATTACACATCAACATTTTCTAAATAGCTACCAGATCGTCAGTGCCTGGAGCACGATGAATACTTGTTGACTGATCAATCACCACCGCTGGTTTGTAACAGAGACTCTCGAGGCTAAACAGAAGATAGAGGTCACTGTATTGCTTGTATCAAAGACCCTCCACTGTGTTTAACAGCAGCGATTCAGGCAAGCAGACGGGCGTGACCCCTCACAGCAATGAACATTAATGAACAATGTCAGTTGTTTCCATAATCACATTTTTGACAGGCATTGTATTGAACAAGAGGCAGTGAAATGCAATCACACGTCAATGGTCAAAACTAATATATATATATATTAAGTAAAACTATACACATACATAAAGGTAGATGGGGGATGGGGAGTGCGTTCTTTACATTACAATGTAACCTGAACAAAGCCCTATTTCATTTCTATGGTTAGTAATTAAGGAAGACTTCATCCAACTATGGGTAATCTTCTAAAATGTCGATGGGGATGACTAAAGAATGCTTGTAGAAACATCAGCGGGTCACCCAGGGTCGTTTCAGGTAATTTCAGGTTACACGACATCAAATAAAAGGTTTGAAATAAAAAGGAGTTTTTTTTTTCAAGACAAACAACTCAAAAGTGCAACATCAGGACAAACAGAAACAAACAGGAACACAGCACTAATAGCTTAATTTAAAACAAACCTCCAAAAAAAAAAAGAACACACAACACACAGCTCAAACCTGACAGATCCAAGAGCGAGGAAGTGTTTAAATTAATTCAACATACAAACAGAAAGTTACCAAATCCACAACTTCAGTACTCTACTTCAGTCAGAAGACCCAAGCTGCAACCTTTATTTCTGTGTATTTGAGTAAAATAAAGTGCCGGTAGCAGCTGCACGTTGATCTACGGTATATAAACTTTCTTCCCTGCAGCCCGAGTGCATACATAATTTGGTCCGAGTCCCTCAGCCCCAATTTTAGCCACAACCTAATTGATTCCCCAAAATCATTTGTGCTAAGCTAAGTGCTTAAAATACTAAAAATTAAGACACTTCATTCGATCTAAGTTTAGCTTTCGTGAGGTTTTGTTTTTTTTCTTGAGGTATGAATTTTTAAAAAAGTCACACCGGGTAAGAAGAACCACCGATTTTGTTTTGTTTTTTTCGGGTGTGAAAGCCTGTCAACAAATACTCAACAGCTATTACTTAAATATGCAAATGCATAATTGGATTAAGTGCAAATTGCATACAAATGCCACAGAATGCGTTAGCTCCACAGCTTTGGCAACCGTTTGATGAATTTAATTCCAAACTTTTGAAAAATACTCGACTGCTACTCCGTTAGCTTGATGGTATGAAAAGTGAGTAGAGTCGCTTCTAGGACAGTTTCTTAAAAAAATAGCTTGTTTCAAGGATAAAATCTGTCTCTTTTGGAAATATTAACTCGTAAAATTCAGATAGTAACCCCCCCCAACCACCACCCACCCTGGTCTTACTGCTCTTTGGTGGTACAGTATAACCACAGTTCAGTGTGTGCCTCATCTTTGGAGAAGTAAAGACTTTCATGATTTTGGAAAAAACTTGAGTCTTAGTAGCTAAAAAGTACCTTCACAAAAATGTATGAGCCAGTGGATGTAATACCTAACTTTCTGCTTCAAAACTGGGAAGACTGGAGCCCTAAATACTGCTGCTACAGATATACCAGTCTCTAATGTTGCACTTATGACAGACGAACCATGGGTTATGACAATGAGACGATCGCCTTTAGCAGCGTTGTAGCAGTGCAGTCTGGATGATGAAGGCTGTGCAAAATGGCATTCTGAGGTCTCCCTTCCTCTCAACACCTTCCAATAAGGGGTGGGGGTGGCGGGCGACGGGGCTCTTAATGATGGGACTGCGAGGACGAGGACGAGGAAGAGGAGGTGGGCTGGGAGGGCAGCAGGCTGTGCGTGCGTGAAGGTCGCTGGGGTCGCGGCTGCTGGGAGGCGGTCCCAGAATCGGAGGAGTCCAGGCCCGGGCTGCCTTCATTAACCTCCGTGTCCAGCTGAGCCGGGCACTCGAAGTGAACACAGTGGAACACCTGAAGAGAAATCACACACAACGCTGTTTAACAACAAGTCCGCCTGTGGGTGAAAGTCAATCTACTTTACCAGCCTGTTACGATGGAAACAACCAGCAAACAAATGACTCGTGTGAATTTGTTGTGTTTTCACCTCATTAGCAGTGTTGTGAGTCCCAACGATACGTATGAAGGAAGCAGGCTGCTTATCAAACTTCAATGTCTGCCATGATCTGTAAGAGAGGACGGTATGGAAAACATCAAAACAAAAATATAAAATGTTCTGATTGTATTTAGTTTACAACATTAATGTCTGTTATTATGTTTTCCTGACTGGCACGGCACCATTTAGAGAAACACAAAGGAAACTAAGCAATGCACTACTGTGGACAGGGGCAGCAACAAAATGGATTTTAGCCAGCTAAAAACATAAATATCAGTTTCACTACATGCTATATTTACAATATTTTCCCCGCGATACCATGCCACCAGATTGCCCTTTTTTTCCAACAGAAGCCTGATATCACTGTCTCCTACCAGACTCCATTGACAAGAAAAGTAATTTTACTTCTCACCCCCAAAATCCACCGGGCCCGTCCGCGGCACGTTGCGTGAGCGCCGCGTCATCGCGAGTAATACGCGGCATTCTAGTCAATGTATCAAACCCCAACGGCTCCGTGGTGGTCCGTTTCAGACGCGTCCCAGAAGCGTCTCGACGCTCGGCTACGCGTGAATTACATTTTGCATCTGTTCTATTTTTGATGCTTGATGTGAGAAGCATGCGTCAATCTACACAGACCACCTCGAGCGGGCGGAAGCCGGTGGATTTTCAAAATAAAATACCCCGTGCAAACTGCCGGTCTTAAAAACAGACAAAAGCGAAACTAATTAACTACGAAGCATATTTACACATGTAGAAGCATGTTTAGGAGAACATACACCGGGCAAGTAAAAGTCTGGCGGGCTAAACGCTTCTGAAACGCTCCCTGTGGGGTTTGAAGACGCGTGCAGGACGGACCAAATACGTGACGCTCACGAAACGTGCCACGGACGGGCCCGGTGGATTTTCCCAGTCAGAGCACAGGAGTTGCTGGACGGCCGCTGCCTCAACCAGCAGCAACTAACAGCAGCAGTGCTGGACGAGCAACTTCCGTGTTCTGCGAGCTAAAATGACCATTTTTGGCAGCTTTGAAGAGAGCATAGACATTTCAGTTTCCTGTCGGACATGGCTGTCTGACAGCAAGGTAATGCAGTGCAAATATTGTAAATATAGCATACACGTAAGACTGACATTGATTCTTTTAGGTTTGTCTTTTATTAGGTGGCTAAAATACATTTACTTGCTGCCCCCAAGTGCACATGTGCCCAAAACTGAAGACTTAACTTTCATTTTTAGATCAGCGTGTGAAGTTATTCAAAATGTTCCCCTGGTAAAAGTCACAGTGTTAAAGGAAGTGACTGAGGAGGAAATGTGAGCCTCACCGACATGCCACCCTGGTGCGGTCGACCACCTTCGTCCACTGCTGCTGGTTGGTGGAGACTTCAATGTAATAACTGTAGGAGCGCTCGTCACAGTCCCACAGCAGCAGCCTGAACAGGGACAGGAAGTGAAGGCCTTAAAATTCACTGCATACAAGATTTCAACGCTATTTCAGATTCAGACAACGAGGGACAACTTTTGACTCATCAGCACAGCAGCTCAATTATGTCACCAGATGTTGAGATTTCAGAGTTAATGACCAGCCCAGCTGTACCTCAAGGATCTAATGGAGTAAGGCTGAGCCAGCTGGATGACGATTGCTCCAGAGCCCAGTTGATGGCAAGTGTAGCCGGAGTCCCAGTCGTAGTTGCGCGTGTCGCCGTTGAGCAAGGCGTTTCTGCTACGGCTCACGCCCTCGATGACGCTGGCGCAGGACGCGATGGTCGCCACATTCTCACCGGGCACTGCAGACATTAGATGCTGGGTTATAGACTTTTTATTTTTAAATTCTTTAGAAATATTCCAGGTTACACAGATTTTCTGTTCTGTCTCTCTTTCTGCGGCTTACCCAAAAGGCCGTTCTCCAGGGTAAAGGAGCGGTTGGTGAACATGCATTCAAAAGCCACGAGGTGGAAGACCTTGTTGACCGTGTTGTGTGTTCCCACAATGCGAACGTACCTGAGACACAAAGAGCAACGTCAGACGTTAGTGAGCAGGAAAACCAAACAACAGTAAGCCAATCACTAAACAATGAGGAGAGACCTTCAGGTGTGCTAAATAACTGTGTGTATAGATATTGTTTTGGGGTCATCTTGCACAAGAATTTGGGTGTGGAATGTTACTTGTGTTTGTATGATGGTGCAGCACCATTGTTGCATTCCTTTGGGCAAATGTGAGTTACACCTTCTAACATCCGTTTGGATGTTTACACACCATTATCTCAAACCAGGCATGCCCACAACACATTATCCCAACCGTCTTCCAAATCCAAAGTTGGTCTCCAGCCTCTCCGACTCTGCAGGCACCAAAGTAATTGACTGAAATGTGTTTGTCTGTCCTGTGCCAAGGAAACATCTGTGTGGTTTGTAAAACACTGAGAATGTAATCCAAATCAACTACAACCAACAACCTCAAGACACACCGTAATTGCTACTTACACCAGGTTAAGGCAAGTTATGGCAAAGAGCAGACAGACAGGCCCTTCATGCTTGGCATAAATTACAGAGATTAAATCAGATTTGTTTTGACCAGCCAGGCACGATGACAAAACACCAAAAACATGTTGGACTACTTGTGAGTACAGGTGTAGAGCTGCCAGGACAAGTCGATCAACTGATTATTTGACAACTATTTAATTAATCTGCATTTATTTTGATAATCAATTAATAGTTTTGAGTCAAGGTTTAAGAAAAAATTCTGACTTTCATATTCTCAGAAAGCTTCTCTTTGGGTTGTGGAAAATTGAGGGTGTCACCTTGGACGTTGAGAAACAGCTAACAACTGATCGATTAGTCAAGAAAATTATCAACAGATTAGTCTATAATGAAAAGAATAGCCCTGGTTTGCTTAAAGCATGATGCATAAAGCTCCACAAAGACGACTTGTCCACAACAGCTCCAGTCTATGAATTTTAACTGTTGGTGGTAATTTACCTGCAGACTCGTGGTGTGAAGTAGAGATTCTGCCAGGAACGGCAGAGATACTTGGAATGGTCCACGACGCGCACCCAGTCCAGCTCATCCATAGATACCTCGATGTAGTAGGAGTAGGACCTTAATCCAGAACGACATTTTAAATGAGTGCACAAACTCAGCCTCAGTTTGTCATTACCATATAAAGTCAGTCTAATGAGGTTTGTTAAAAAACTTTGAAACAGAAAAGACAAGAAAAAAGAAGAACAGTGATTATCTGAGTTTCTTTTTATGTAACAACACTCCCAGATAAACTCTCTTATGACCTTGCCGACACAGTTTGCACACTCCCACTTCAAAAGTTTGAATCACTTGTTGTATTGATGTTTGTCTTCATTCCTTCAGTGTCTATTTAAATTCTGACACCAGATGTATTATTTACATTTGAAATACTTCTGGCTCCAAAACAAGAAGAATGAAATGATTAAAACGTCCATTTAGTCGATGTCTCCACAGCGTTGTATGACCAGAATAGCGTAACTGACCCGAGGTCGTTATTGAACCACGGCGGTGCCTCTGCAGTCTACTCTTTTAAACTGTGACTTATCAGTTCACACCTGATATTCCCTCATCGAGTTCCAACAGTGCAAACCTCAGAACAACCTTTTATTTTGAAATCTGAAGAATAGATTTGCTAAAGCAACACACCTGTTAATTCCAGCTTGTTGTTATTGAGCACTTGACACTGAAACAGGAAGCTGTTCCTAAGGATGCTAAGCTTCCAGTCTCTTTAACTGTTGCTCAGAGTGTTCTTTCTACAACCTAAAAACATGACAGAGCATTATAGAGTAGTCCTCTCAGCCTTCTGACTGCACTGACTTAAGCTTTTGTGGCAGGCGATTCCAAACTTTTGATTGGTAGGACGCACAAAAAAACCTTCTATGAATGTAAGTTCTTTTTTTGTCTGCATTATCAGGATGAGACGAGCTTGTCTTACCGGCTGTCTCTGTCCCACAAAAGCAGGCGGACGTGATTGATTATGGACGACTGGCCGAGTTTGACCTGGATCCCGGCCCTGCCGTCCTCCTCGATGGGATGTCTGGAGAAGCCGTGGTCCAGGTCATAGTTCTGGGTGTCTCCGTCCAACAGCGCCGACTTAAGCTCCCCCTTCACCACCTGAGCTCCGTATTTCATGGTGGCAATGTTCTCCTCTGGTACTGAAATCCAAGAACATGAAAAACATGAAAAACACGGAAATAAACTACATTACACTTTTGACTTGATGTTTGAATAACAGCACTGACTGAGCATGCCGCGGTAGTTTAGGTCCATGTTGCGGCTCTCTGAGCGGGTCTTGATGGCGTCCAGCAGGTCGTCTGGGCTCAGAAGGCCGGACGGTCGCACCACGTTCAGCATCTCTGTCAGAGTCATGAGGGGCAGCCGCACCGCTGCCATCACTTCCTGGGTGTCGGCCCCATCCACGTGCTGCCGGCACCAACGACACAAGGCCTGGAAGATTTCCTTCTCGCTGGCGGCAAACGAGTCCCGCCTGACCACGGTCAGCAGGGCGGTCTGCACACAGAGATTTTAATCACAACAAGATCGAATCAGCGGTGCAATAACAAATAAACAGAGCAGAAAAATACCTTTATCTGGACGTGCAAAGTGAGGAATGGGACTGTTTCCATATCATTGTCTTTAAACACAACTCTGTCACTACCTGGCACCAGAGGTCACTGTATCTTATCTTACCTTGGAGAGCATGAGGAAGCCATCCGAATTCAAAACTTCAGGTGCGTGTCTGTCCATGTAGGCGCAGCAGGCCGCACTGAGCGTGCTCAGAGAGTACAGGCTGGCCACATCGAAAACCAGGCAGACGTTGTTGGTGTGCAGGATGGTGCGGAGGAACTCGGAGGTGGAGTCCTCCAGCGGCTGGAGGCCGTAACGGTGAGCCAGGCCCAGGAAGTCGAGCAGCACCTCTTCCCGGGCGGAGCTGAGGCTGGCCCGCCCCGTGTACAGGTAGTTTAGCAGCATGGAGAAGGCTTCGGCACGAGTCTCCTCGAGACACACCTCCGCCTGGGGCTGGGACTCTTTCATGCCACCATACAGCAGGGCCCTAGAGGACACACAAGACGGAAGCGATATTCCCAAATATCCCAAATAACAAAGATATTCAGCTTACTGACACATAAAATGAATTAAAAACAAACAGTGTTCATGCAGATAGGCTTACTAAATGTCCTGTACGTTGTGACAGACGTGACTGGAAACACTAGTTCGGACATTTACCTGAAATAGTGACAGCGAGCCGCCAGGATGACCCGGTGCGCCGGGAAACGCTTCCCCTCCACGATGAAGGTGACATCGCTGTACTCCTCACCGAGCACCAGGGCTCCCAGCTGCTCCGACAGCAGGTGGATGTGGTCGATCTCCGACACGGAGGCCAGGGGACGTAGAGGGTGGCTGTTACTCATGGTCGACGACGGCGGAGGCGGCGGCTGTCACACACGGAGTCACATCTGGACACAGCACACAGCTTGCTAAATGCTAACGGCTAACGAGTATGCCATGAAAACAAACAAACGTAGAGGTGAAAATAACAGTTAGGTTAAAATTTCTGACATTTTCGCGGTCTGTTATTCATATTCCAGTAAAATAAATAAAGCTGGCTGCTTTAAAACACTCTGAAGGAGACTGTGATGGCGATAACTGAGCTAGCTTACGCTCTTGTTTACAGCCGCGGACATTCGACACCTGAACAAACGTCACTAACGTCTCCTTTTCCCGCTTCTTTTCACGCTTTAAACTTACCGAGCGGCTCTCGTTCACTCCGATGTTTAAATAAATATGATTTCCAAAGCGCAGCCGTGGATATTTGGTTATTTTTTCCACTGTGGGGAGGAGAAATATTCACGATCCTTCCAACATCACACCGACGGAAGACAATTCTAGGTCAACGGACAGGAACTTCCGGTTCGAGGGACAGTTTTTCAAAATAAAAGTCGCCACGAGCCGTCTTTCTGCAGGTTGTCCGCGCGGAGACTAATTAACACTTAAAATCGAGTCCCATTTAACAGGAATTAACCAAAGTCTTAATGCAACTGATTCATTGTGCAATTGCAAACAAATTTCAAATATCTAGATGGTAGTAAATATTCAAGTACTCAAGTAAGCATAGTTACTATATTTTGCAGAGCCTACAATGATTTTTAATAACCTACAACCAGCAGTGTGCATATAAAATGTAATGTGTTGTCACACAGTAAGTTAAAACAACTACTATTATCAAAAATATGTAGATTTAGCTCCACAACAAACATAAAGAAGCTGCTTACATATGAGACTTTTGCTACAATTTGAGTATTTTCACACTGTGTTGATGCTTCAGGTATCAATCCTGATAATTCTTTCAAAGCTTTCACCAATAGGAGGCGCTACAGCAACTGCATGAATTTAATCAATTAATCACGTTCTTGTGCCAAAGGCCATTTTCATATTTTCCATTAATCATGACCAGACTCCAGATGATTATCCATCATGATCATCATCCTATCCTCCTTAAGGAGAAATCCTTTGCACAATGAGGTGTCACTTCCTCTAGTCACCAACATCCTTAATTTATTATTATAACTTGCTCTGACGTGTGTAACTTCCTCCTAAGTAACTCACTTGTAGTGAAATGATTCACACTTACTTTTGAATTCACAGTTTTCACTCATTCAGCTGGTTTTAATATGACTTTCAAAGGTGACATCATGTATACAGTTTAAATAAGGGACGTCACATCCCGCCTCTTTTCAGTCTGCTTTGAATACTTTGACACCAGAATAGAAAACAGGTCAAATTATCGCATTTCAAACAAAAATAGATTAAACTAAATATAAAAATATAAAAATGAATGAGTGAAATGTTAGCACGGATAAGCAAATTCAGCAGTGACTTCATGACAGCAATTACACCAAGCCAAATGTATCACGTTCTATGCTCTGCTATTTATTTTAAGCAACCACCCATGTATTCTGAGTTACTTCTACTTTACACATTCTAGCACTAATACTGACTTCTTCCTCTTCTGAGTAAGGAGCTTTTTCCGCTAATCTACCCAGAAAATGAGCATCAAAAACAATAAGAGTGATTAGGAAATATCTGATAACAGGACTTCGGTTTCTTTGGTTAGTTGATTATAGCGTAGAGGCTGCTGGGATCAGTGGAGGAAACGTTCACGGCCATGTAGGTCACTGCATCATCTTCATCATCCTTGTTTTTAGTCTGAACCTGGCAGGAAAATGTAGAATATAAATGAAGGAACATGAAATGACAAAGCCTGATGACACTAAATAGAAGATAAAAGAGCGTTGGTGACGTCCAACAGTCAAAGACAACATCAAAAATCACAAAGCAACATCAGAAATGTGACAGAATGCAAAGCAACATTGTCACAATTTGTTATCGGCATCTCACATGATTGAAAACCTTTTCTTCATTCACTTACATCATCATTACACACAAACAGCTTACCCGGGCTTCACTGTTGGGCTTCTTGGTGTAGCTGACGTAGGCGTAGGAAACAGCGTCTTCAGGATCAGCCTACACAAAGAAGACAACATGGCTGCTACGTAACATATGGATTTATATTAATTCCATTCAGTCTTAACATTATCTTAAATATTTGTACGTCTACCAAAGAGGTCAGCAGGAGAGCATGTCTCTTTCTTTTTTACTAACCACATGTTCTCTTCTGGTGTAAGTCAAGTTGCATCATCTAACTTCCCTTTTTTTATCTTTACTGCATGTTCCCACACTCTCAAGACAGCACAGAATGTAAAACAGTTATGTTACAGAGAGTGTAACGTTGTACTGGGTGTAGTGGGATCTCACCGTGTCCTGGCTGGTTTCCGGAGCAGACTGAGCCACTGTAGAGTTTGAGGTCAGTCCCTGGACAAACACAGTCTGGTTACATTTAGCCAAAAGCGATAATGTGCAGCGTATTCTGTGTATGTATTCAGGATTCAAGTACAGGTTGTGTGATAGGAGGGTCAAATCATCTTCAGATGTACAATATCAGTCCAGTAGATGAATTCAAAGTGACTTGAGATGCAACCCAACACAACCAGCACAAATACTGTCTCTATGAAGCTCCTAAAGTTCA
The DNA here is from genome assembly GCA_946959425.1 of Argyrosomus regius. Classification (NCBI taxonomy): domain Eukaryota; kingdom Metazoa; phylum Chordata; class Actinopteri; family Sciaenidae; genus Argyrosomus; species Argyrosomus regius. The sequence goes on along the minus strand of OX336901.1, from coordinate 3,184,978 downwards.
GGTTTTGTTGATCAAATGCAGCATTACCTGATTTTAGTCAATATTACTCAACACAGTCAGTACTGTTTATCCTTTCTCAGCAACAGAATCTAAATTTGTACTGAAAAAAAGTGTTTAAACTCACGACATCGTCATTCATCCATGCGTTGTTCCCTGAAAAGACAAAAAAGAGTCGATTTTAGCTTCCAAAAAGAAAATCCAGTTTAAAGCTTCTTGTTTTTCACCTGTGCTCTCACCTGTAGCTCTCTTGCATCTGATGATTTTCACAACAGTGATTATAAGTGCCACTAACACCACAGCCACAATGATGAACAACCACCACAAATCTGGAAAGATAACATAAAAAAAATATTTAAAGCATTGTTTGGTTGCAGCTTTTCTCCTCCGTCGAGAAGTGAAGAAGCATTTCAAAAGATGCAGCCTTTTACTAATGAAACAAAAGAAACCAGATAAAAACCTGAAACAACATAAAACAGAGACACAAAGTCTAAAAACATAGAGAGAGACAGATTGTAGAAACAGATATATAAAAACCTTTTAGTTTTCTTAAAGCATCATGGATTGGAGATGCTGTCGTGGTGGTTCCTCCTTCTATGCTGCTTTCAGTTGTTGTTGTCGTGTCGTCACCTGAACAGATGAAAACAACTCAACAGAGTGTTCAGTACAAACTTGTGTTGTGATGTAATATTCAAACTTCAAATCCATAAAATAAACAAATATTTCAGGTAATTATTCACGTCAGTCTGAAGTGACTTTAAACAGCTCAACATATTCTCACCTGGTTTCTCACCTGAGGGCTGAAGTCTGAAGGGAAACAGCTGCACTTTGTTACCATCAGTCACTTCACACTTCAATAAGTTAGAGTTTGATGTGTGAATGAAATGAGAAGACTGAAGGCGCACAGAGGCAGAGCAGTCAGACTGTGATGTCTGCACATCTTTGTTATCTTTATCCACATTGTTACCGACATACAGCCACTTCACTGTGTGTGGACACGATACATCATATGGTGACACAGAACAGTTTAACACCACCTGATCATTGTTCTTGTGTTCAGTCACTGGTGAAGATGGAGATATTGTGAGAGAAAGACAACAAGAGTAAAATTCACTTCATCACTATAATCATAATTATTGTGATGTTTCACAGTTTGAGCTGAAAACATTATGATGGAAATACTCACTGGTAACAACAGACAGATAAACCAGAGAGTCTTGACCTTGTTTCTGTCCTGATTTCCATTGTTGACAGAAGTAACGTCCAACATCTTCATCTGTGACCTTCTTTATAACCAGAGAACATTTCTGTGTAACATTCAGTCTGTCTGATTCAGATTTGGCATTTTCACCAATCTGTCCAAGTCTAATCAGCTCTACTGTCTCTGTGTCTCTTGAATCACTGAAGAGCCATGTTGTACTGTCACAGTTATTCTGATCACTTATCACACTTTCACAAGACAAAGTGACTTCATCTCCAGCTCTGACACTGAAGTAGAGGACAAGCTGTCTGCTCGCTGCTGCTGAGAAGATGAGACAGAAATATAAAGAATAAGAGTTCACGAAAGACATCATTGATCTCACTGGAAAACAAACAGACTATTTTCTTCCTTAAATGAAGGTTACATAATAAAGTAACATTAATGACTTTAATAAATTAGTTTTTAATGTTGCTGTTGTTTATAAAAATGTTATATGTATTCTTACCTGTAGACTGCAGCACCAGCATCAGAAAAAAAGACATTTTAATCCGTCTGAATTCAAACATCGTGCCTCTCTGTCTCTCTTTTCTCTCTTTTCCTGTAAGTGTCTAAACTCAAACTTCCTCTAATCGAAAGTATCACTTCCTCATTGTGACCCTCATCTTTCTTTTCTCTCATACGTCAGTTGTTGCTTTAATATAGACAGACCACGTCAGCTGTTACCTTCCTCCTTCACTTATGGCCGATGTGAGCCGGCATGAAGTCGACACTGACCTGAAGTATCTGGAATTAACACCAGTGAAAACTGAACTTTTGGGTTTCCACAGTTTCCTCTCATTCAGCTGTTTAATTCAACTCTCAGAAGTGACTCAGTCAAGACGAGCGTTGTCTTCCTCTTTGCTTTAATTACTTTATATATCAAATATAACCTGAGCAGAGACGTTCAAATGACTGCATATCAAACAATAAGAGGAGACACAAAAATAACAGTAAACACATCTTTAACTAAAGCCAAATATTAGATGTATACACATATATAAATACACATTTTCCTCTTGGACTACATGATATTAAACCAGCCAACAGACTATAAAGCAGTAAAATGTAACATACACATTAATGCAGCAGTAATATTAATCCATAAACATCATATATAAGAGTAAAACACTGACAGGGACTAAGTACATTTGACTGATAATACTTACATACTTTTACTTAAGTACGGTTTGAATGCAGGACTTTGACTTGTTGTGGAGTATTTTCACAATGTGGTATTAGTACTTGTCCTTAAGTAAAGGATCTGAATACTTCTTCCAGCACTGGTCCTTACTTCTCCTTTTTACACTGTGCTGCTAGTTAACCTACTCCACCCCCTACTGGACAAAAAGCCTCTTTACAGCAATAAACCCTGAAAATGATCATCTGACACAAAAACACAGCCAAACATGACTCAGCATCAGTTATCAATGTGAAATAAGTGTAATGACACGAGCTGTAACTATACTGCGCTCTCTTATTTGTTTGGTTTGTTGATGTTGGCGTAGAGAACGTGACTATCAGCAGAGGCTCCAGCAGAAGAAGAGGAAGCGTTCACGGTGGTGTAGGTCACTTCATCATCATCTTGACCCTGAACCTGTAAAAACAGCACAACACATAAATTACAAAACATGAAATGTTGCAGAATAATGTGAGTAAATGTAACTTCATGATGTCCAGCACCACATGAACACAACACGATGCTCAACAATGAAACAGCAAACATGTTTTTCATTCACTGCCATCATCACTATAACCAAACAGACAGCTTACCCGGGCTTTACTGTTGGGCTTCTTGTTGAAGTTGACGGAGGCGTAGGAAACACCACCTTCAGGATCAGCCTACACAGAGAAGACAACAACATGGCTGCTCGGTAACATGTGGATTTCATTGTATTCTGTTCTGTTTCGTTCTGCTGTTGTCCGGCTGCATCATCACAATCTCCACTTCTTCTCTTGCAGAAATAAATCAGACTCACGAGTCACTGTGTGTCTCATAGAGCTACATTTTGCAGAACAAATCTAAAAACAGTGAGTGTAACTTTGCACTGGGTGTAGTGTTTGATCTCACCGTGTCCTGACTGGTTTCTGGAGTCACTGCAGGGTTTAAGCTCCGTCCCTGAAAAAGACAAAAAAAACTAAATCTACTTACATTTGGTCAAACATTGGCTCTATGACGGCTGACGACACTACCAGAAAGAAATTTGACTCCACGTCTGTAAAACTCACAATGTTTTTATCCGTCTGTGTTTTTTTCCCTGAGGAGACAAAAGAGAGTTGACTTTAGCTCCCACAATAAAAATCCAGATTGATCAAAAGTTTCACGTGTGGTTGCTCTCACCTTTAGTTCTCTTCCATCTGATGACCGCCACAACGATGATTAAGAGCGCTGCAGCAACCGCCAACGCAACGATGATCCACCACCAACCTGGAAAGAGAAGAAAAACATGAAACACTTCTGACTGCAGCTTTTTGTTCTCTTCAGAATGATGCAGATAAGAGGTCAGCATCCTATTTCATGTTTTATGTTACAAAGAAACATAATCAGGTTTACACTACCTTTTCGGTTTGTTGAATCATCATTGATTGCAGACGCTGTTGTGATGGTTCCTCTTTTCATGCTGCTTTCAGTTGTTGTTGTTGTTGGTGGTGGTGGTGGTTGGGTTCGTGGTGGTGTTGGTTTGGTTTTGGGTTCTGGTCTTGGTTTTGTTGTTGTCGTGTCGTCACCTGAACAGATGAAAACAACTCAACAAAGTGTTCAGTACAAACTTGTGTTGTGATGTAATATTCAAACTTCAAATCCATAAAATAAACAAATATTTCAGGTAATTATTCACGTCAGTCTGAAGTGGCTTTAAACAGCTCAACATATTCTCACCTGGTTTCTCACCTGAGGGCTGAAGTCTGAAGGGAAACAGCTGCACTTTGTTACCATCAGTCACTTCACACTTCAATAAGTTAGAGTTTGATGTATGAATGAAATGAGAAGACTGAAGGCGCACAGAGGCAGAGCAGTAAGACTGTGATGTCTGCACATCTTTGTTATCTTTATCCACATTGTTACCGACATACAGCCACTTCACTGTGTGTGGACACGATACATCATATGGTGACACAGAACAGGACAACACCACCTGATCATTGTTCTTGTGTTCAGTCACTGGTGAAGATGGAGATATTGTGAGAGAAAGACAACAAGAGTAAAATTCACTTCATCACTATGATCATAATTATTGTGATGTTTCACAGTTTGAGCTGAAAACATTATGATGGAAATACTCACTGGTAACAACAGACAGATAAACATGAGAGTCTGGTTCTTGTCTTTGTCCTGATTTGTATTGTTGACAGTAGTAACGTCCAGCATCTTCATCTGTGACCTTCTTTATAACCAGAGAACAGTTCTGTGTAACATTTAGTCTGTCTGATTTAGATTTGGCATTTTCATCAATCTGTCCAAGTCTAATCAGATCTACTGCTGCTCTCTGTCTTGAATAACTGAAGAGCCATGTTGTACTGTCACAGTTATTCTGATCACTTATCACATTTTCACAAGGCAAAGTGACTTCCTCTCCAGCTCTGACAGTGAAGGAGGGGGGAAGTCCGTCAGCTGCTGCTGTTAAGAAGACGAGAGAAAATGATGAAAAATAAAGTAAAATGAGAAAATGTCTGTTATGTTCATAGTTAGTGTGACGATTATTTCTTCATCCTTGTTTCCAGGACTTCACTAAACTCAGCATGTTAGAAACAAACAACAGATTTTGTTGTCTTAGTTCAATAAAATTGAGCTCATCAAATATCTTTAATAATAATGATCAAGTTATTTTTAATATATGTGATATATGTATTCTTACCTGTAAACTGAAGCACCGCTAGAAGAAACAAAGAAATTTGAATCCATTTGAACTCAACCATCGTGACTCTCTGTCTCTCTTCTTCTTCTGTCTCTTGACTGTCTAAAGTCGTGCTTTAGTAGAGAGCTGCTGCGTCTACTTCCTGTCGTTACTGTGATGTCACTTCCTCATAGTGACTCTTAGTCTGTTTTAGATTTTCGTCTCTCTGAATTTCTTGTAGACGTACAAACAGCCAAAAACTCAAGAAAACATTTTTGAAATGTAGTTTTCTGTCAGGAAAAGAATCTGTTTCTGCATTCATTGAGCCAATCTAACGCTGCAACAAACAAACTATGTGAAGACTCAAGTTCACACTGTGTACAGTCACATGGTCTATTTGTGTCAATGAGGCGTTTCTCTTGACGAAAAGAAGAAGAAGAGGAAGTTGTATGTGTGAAAACTGTTAGTTTAGTTTAAATGTTTGTTATAATGCAGCTTGGAGAGTCAAACTCCTCGTCCACCACAGTTTGACTCTTGATGTCCATGGTGCAACATGTTGATGCTGCAGCAGCTGGGAGACAACACAGATAAGATCATATTTTACTGCTCTGAGACCTGTTGGTTCATTGTTATATCTTTGCTGTCATTTTTTTCAGAGAACTGAAGGAGAAGTGTTTTCATGAGAATGTGGTCAACAAGTGCAGCAGAGCTCCACCCTCAAATGACGAGCAGACAAACATCAGAAACACGTGTGGCTTATTTTGGGCGTTGTACCTGTTACCCTTCTCCTTCCTGTTGGTCGGTGTCAGTTTCAATGAATCTATGAGGCCCACATTTCTAAAATCCCCTGTTTGTTTTTTCATTCCTCAAGCACATGAGCGTCCCAGCTCTCTCTCTGTGGTGGGTTTGTCTCATCTGATGTAGCACAACCACAGACAGTATCAAACACTGACACAGTCTCTGTGACGTCACCCACAGTAATGTCGTTGTTAAGCTCATAGTGTGCTGGCTCTGGTTGTCACCATCTTGGCAGTCCTGCCTCCTCTGGCTGTGAGCTTATCCAAAAATTGACAAAGATGGGAAGCTGAGGCGGGCTGAATGAAGCCTAGTTGCTCAAACACGTCACCTGTGATGGCACCGACCTGTGAATCAAAGCTGCCACGCTGTTAATTCTGTATAACTTTAAGCCTTAATATAATTTGAACAACCAAAACAGTTTTTTGTACCAGGCTGTAAACATGTTTATTTCTGCTCTGTAGTGTTAACAAGGGGACTCTTGACTCCAACCAGCTTTAAGTGGCCGCTTCAGGAACTGCAATTTTTTTGAGAGAGGTGCCAGGCGAGTGTGAGGATACTCACAAGTACCTGGCTGAGTGCAGCGGTGTTGAACTTCTCCCCAGAGAATGAGAGATGCCCCAGAGATGCAACTGCAAGTCGCTGGTGGTAAAGTTCTGTACACTCGGGTAAAGAGAGGAGCAGAGCTGTCAAATGATCACTACCTGGTGGTGAGTTGGATCAGCACTTCTTGCATCCCAGGTTGGGGATGTGGGCCATGTTCAAATCTTCCATTGTTGATGCGGCTGCTAGGAGCTGTGGTCTGAAGGTCACCTGTACCAGTCGCGGCAGCAACCTAAAAAACCCCGGCGATGAGGGAGGCCATCAAGCTGAATTAGGAGGCCCTTCCGGCATGGTTAGCCCAGTTGTCTCATGAGGCAGCAGACAGGTACCGGGCAGCCAGAAGGGCTGCGGCTTCAGTAATCGTGGAGGCAAAAACCCGGGTGTGGAAGGAATTTGGGGAGGCCATAGAAAAGGACTTTCAGTTGGCCTCAAGGAAGTTCTGGCAAACCATCCGATGACTAGGGAAGGGGAAGCAGGGTTTGGCCCAGGCTGTGTATAGCCAGGATTAATAACTGCTGATACGGACTGGGGATTTCTGTTTGCAGATGATGTGGTTCTGTTCACCTAATCAGCCCGTGACCTTCAGCACTCAGTGGGATGATTTGCAGCTGACTGTGAAGTGGCCGGGATGAGAGTCAGCACCTTCAAGTCTGAGACTCATGGTTCTCTGCCGGAAAGCGGTGGAATGCTCTCTCTGGGTTGGGAGTGAGTTGCTGCCCGAAATGAGGGAGTTCTAGTATCTCTGGGCCTTGTTCACGAGTGATGGGAAAATCAAGTGTGAAATGGACCGTTGGTTTGGTGCGGCATCTGTAGTACTGAGGATGTTGTACCAGACCGTTGCGTATGATCCTTTTCCTTGTTCAGGTATTCGTCCCAGTTTTGGTGCAGGGGCGACTCTAGGATCAGAACTAGAGGGGGCCTCAGCCCCTCATGAGAATGTGACATGTATACGGTACCTTAAAGTCTTTAACCCTCCTGCTTAATCACTCATTTCATTGGACAACAATTAATATATTGATTTAATATTTTTCTTTGTATTTTTAATTCACAACAATGCTTTCAACCAAAATTTCAACAGTCATTTAAAGCAGAGGCTCTGATCCCGGGGGACCCTGATCCTTCAGGCCCCTGTGCTTGTGCCCTGTTGGCCCGTTCATTAATCCATCTATGGCAAAGAAAATCCACCTTCCATTAAGAAAGCCATGACACAGTTAGTACATTAAGAAATCACAAAACACAGTGTAGAATTGAATGTTAAACATTTCTTTATTTGCAGATTATATAATTATCATATAAAATAAAGACAAAACTCTGAGTGAATCCATTAAGACTCAAAACTCATTCAAGCCAAACACACATTGGACTCTTAACAAACATGTTAACAACAACAAAAAAGCTAATAGGTGAATTTAAATGAGTTCATCTTGAATGAAGACATGCGCTCAAGCTGTAGCTTCAAAACTGATCAGTTCATCTTAAAGGCAGGACTAAATTATTTGGTCAGAAGCAAATTTAAGGAAGTGAAACAAGAGTTAAAAGCTCTTTCCAGTTCAAACAGTTCAAATCCAGCTGCTGTGTTCTGAACTGACTGCAGATGAGAAAAGTTTTTTACAACAGATGCAGAAAAAGACAAAAACTCAAATAATAAGTCTCTCAAAATGATCTTAGGATGTTTCTGTGATCTCAAATCTTCATCTACTCATGTAAAACATGCTGAGTTGATGTAGAAGTTGTTGATGGGTGGAGTCTGATGGAGGCAGAAGTGTTGGTCAAACTCAAACAGAAGATGTGACGTTCTCATAGTTCACTGCACCATCATCTTCATCATCAGCCACCTGTGAAAAACAACAGGACACAATCAAAGCCACACTCTGAAACACTCAAACTGACAACTTTCCAATCCCAGTCCCACTTCTCTGATCTGCAGGGCGGCTGTAGCTCAGGATTGTCTAGTAATCAGAGGACCAGCTGAAGTGTCCTTGAGCAAGATATTGAACCCCGGTGTGTGAATGTGATTGTGCCCTGAATGTATGGCTGAATGTGACAAGTGTTGTAAAAGTGCACTGAGTGGTCGCTCCATAATGATTCAGTGAACATCTGTAAAATAACGGTGTTTCTCCGCAGAACTATTAGTATCATCACTTTATTGAAGGTGTTTGATCGTAATAATTCAGTAAAATAACGATGATTCTCTGCAAAACTTTGACTGAAATCTCAATTAATGTATAGTTTTTAACATTTATTTGAATTATGATATTTTACTTTAATTTTACAGTAATTTGACCGTTTCTTTGTTTTGTTTTTTTTACTGTAAAAACTCACCACGTTTTCATCCATCTGTGTTTTTCTCCCTGAAAAGACAAGAGAAAGATTCAACTTTAGTTTCCACAGTGAAAATCCAGATTCATCAAAACTTCTTGTTTCTGAGTTTCATCAGTGAAAGTTCTCACCTTTAGTTCTTGTCCACATGCTGACTGCCACGACGATTATTATGAGTGCTGCTAAACCCACAGACACGATGATGAACCTACACCAACCTGGAAAGAGAATGAAAACATAAAAATATTCAGCTGTTTGAAAGAGGAGAGTAAAAGAGAAGTGAAATATGTTCCATATATACATTACACACAATACGGAAGTGTGTCAGGATGTAAAGGTTCTTCTGTTTGCATGTCTTTGTGAACTAAGAATAACTCCACCCACACAGAGAGACAGAATACAGTAACAGATATATAAAAATGATGACTCACTACCTTTTCGGTTTGCTGAATCATCATTGATTGCAGACGCTGTCGTGATGGTTCCTCTTTTCATGCTGCTTTCAGTTGTTGTTGTGTCGTCACCTGAACAGATGAAAACAACTCAACAAAGTGTTCAGTACAAACTTGTGTTGTGATGTAATATTCAAACTTCAAATCCATAAAATAAACAAATATTTCAGGTAATTATTCACGTCAGTCTGAAGTGACTTTAAACAGCTCAACATATTCTCACCTGGTTTCTCACCTGAGGGCTGAAGTCTGAAGGGAAACAGCTGCACTTTGTTACCATCAGTCACTTCACACTTCAATAAGTTAGAGTTTGATGTGTGAATGAAATGAGAAGACTGAAAGGTCACAGAGGCAGAGCAGAGAGACTGTGATGTCTGCACATCTTTGTTTTCATTTATCCACATTGTTACCGTTAAACAGCCACTTCACTGTGTGTGGACATCGTCCATATACTGACACAGAACAGGACCACACCACCTGATCATTGTTCTTGTGTTCAGTCACTGGTGAAGATGGAGATATTGTGAGAGAAAGACAACAAGAGTAAAATTCACTTCATCACTATAATCATAATTATTGTGATGTTTCACAGTTTGAGCTGAAAACATTATGATGGAAATACTCACTGGTAACAACAGACAGATAAACCAGAGAGAAAGGACCTGGTCTTTGTCCTGATTTGTATTGTTGACAGTAGTAACGTCCAGCATCTTCATCTGTGACCTTCTTTATAACCAGAGAACATTTCTGTGTAACACTCAGTCTGTCTGATTCAGATTTGGATTCTTCATCAATCTGTCCAAGTTTAATCAGCCCTACTGCTGCTCTCTGACTTTTATCTTTGAAAAGCCATACTGTACTGTTACAGTTTTGCTGATCGTCTATCACATTTTCACAAGGCAAAGTGACTTCCTCTCCAGCTCTGACAGTGAAGGAGGGGGAAAGTCCTTCAGCTGCTGCTGTTAAGAAGACGAGAGAAAATGATGAAAAATAAAGTAAAATGAGAAAATGTCTGTTATGTTCATAGTTAGTGTGACGATTATTTCTTCATCCTTGTTTCCAGGAGTTCACTAAACTCAGCATGTTAGAAACAAACAACAGATTTTGTTGTCTTAGTTCAATAAAATTGAGCTCATCAAATATCTTTAATAATATTGATCAAGTTATTTTTAATATATGTGATATATGTATTCTTACCTGTAAACTGAAGCACCGCTATAAGAAACAAAGAAATTTGAATCCATTTGAACTCAACCATCGTGACTCTCTGTCTCTCTTCTTCTTCTGTCTCTTGACTGTCTAAAGTCGTGCTTTAGTAGAGAGCTGCTGCGTCTACTTCCTGTGGTTACTGTGATGTCACTTCCTCACAGTGACTCTTAGTCTGTTTCAGATTTTCGTCTCTCTGAATTTCTTGTAGACGTACAAACAGCCAAAAAATCAACAAAACATTTTTGAAATGTAGTTTTCTGTCAGGAAAAGAATCTGTTTCTGCATTCATTGAGCCAATCTAACTCAAGTTCACACTGTGGACAGTCACATGGTCCATTTATGTCAATGAGGCGTTTCTCTTGACGAGAAAAACAGAGGAAGTTGTCTGTCTGAAGATTGTTAGTTCAGATAAATGTTTGCATGAATGCAGCTTGTTTTCTTTAGATAGTGTTTATTAGAAAACAGACAGGAGTCATGGTGATGTTTGACAGCACACATGAACAGACAGGTGAAGAGTCAAACTCCTCGTCCACCACAGTTTGACTCTTGATGTCCATGGTGCAACATGTTGATGCTGCAGCAGCCTCTTCCATCTTTGCAGTCCTTTTTCAGAGAACTGAACGGGAAGTGTTTTTTTAGAATGTGGTTAACAAGAGCAGCAGAGCTCTGACCGGTTAACACCCTCGAATGATGAGCACACAAAAATCAAAAACACATCCAAAGATGGGCAAAGATGTGGAGCGTGGGTGGAGCTGAATGAAGCCTGGTTGCTCAAACAACGTGTGACGACACCCAACTGTCAATCAAACCTGCTATGCTCTTAATTCTGCATCTTTAAGTTTAAGCTTCATCTTTTTTGTACCAGGCTGTAAACATGTTTATTTCTGCTCTGAAGTTTTAACATGGGGACTCTTGACTCCAGCCAGCTTCAAGTGGACGTTTGAGGAACTGCAGGTTTTTTTTTTGTTTGGCACTTCCTCTTTGTCTTCACTTCACAGTGATGGAGGTTGCCGCTCAACCACAAGCTGTGTGACTCAGTCAGAATCTCTTGGTGTGCAGCAGTCTGCAGAGAAAGCACAGGAGACACAATCAGAGCTGCAGGATAGGGAGCAGAATGTGGAACAGGATCAAGCTGAGAGTGGAAATAAAGTCGATTAAGAAAGAGCTGCAGGATTTGTCAGACAATGATGAGGAATGTGAGTGGACGCCCTCACAATGTAAGTAAATCATTTTTATCCACTTAAGGAAATCATTTCTAACAGAAACTAAAGAGCAAAGTCAGTTCAAACTGAACATTGTTTCCTGATTTGTGAGTGTTCAGAAGGTCACCCACTCTGTCCCAGCTATCAGCTTTTCACCACATGTACAACACGCATGCGCAGTCTGTGGCCGTGAACAGGCACTGTGCAGGTTGCTCTGGACCAATCATACATCACCAATTATGAGCCTCTGACCTGAATCAATACACCGCAACAGTTTTGACACGTTTGATGTTACTGTGGGTTTTTTATCTCATATATTGTATATTATTATACTCTGATTTCATGTATATAGTTATTAGACAGTCTCATCATGTCTGTTTATTAATACTTATATTTGTTATACTGTGTGATTAACAAGATAATTACATCATCTCGGACTTTTAGTCGTTTGTTGGCAGTGTGAGCGCCGATGGGTCGTTAAGGGACCGTCGCGCAGTTCCGTAGTCTCTGTGTGCAGTAGAGCACTAGTTATCATATGCAGAGGAGCCTTCCTAAGCTGAGAGGTTGGAAGTGATTGACGCTCCCTTACTTAGTTAACGCTGCATTCTCTTCATTCATTCATCTTTGTACCGTTTCTGCTGATTTGACATTATTCTGACTTGTCTGTTTCATGCCGTGCTGTTTATGTTAATTCATATTTCACATGTATCTCCGAATTTTATGTTAATTCTCTCTTTACAGTAAACACACACACACACACACACACACACACACACACACACACACACACACACACACACACACACAGACTGTGTGGACTCCATGACTATAAATGAGTGGCAGCTCAGTAAGAGTGTGAGAGTGTGTTTATGATCTGGATTAATGACCATATGATCATCATACCTGTTCTTACCAGACAAACTGGGGAGGTGTACATCTACAGAGCAGCATCTAAGAATTTCACTGCATCGAATCATTCTCACTGAGGTCACAAGTTTGGTGTTCAGGAAGCCCAAGTAAGTAAGTAAGTAAAAAATAGTACTGACAAAGAACAGTGCAGTGCTGAGGCATGACTGGACATGAATGCCCCCTGTTGGATGAACACAGTAATGGTTTGATTGTGCCTCATGTAGATGATCCTTTTCCTTGTTCAGGTATTCGTCCCAGTTTTGGTGCAGGGGCGACTCTAGGATCAGAACTAGAGGGGGCCTCAGCCCCTCATGAGAATGTGACATGTATACGGTACCTTAAAGTCTTTAACCCTCCTGCTAAATCACTCATTTCATTGGACAACAATTAATATATTGATTTAATATTTTTCTTTGTATTTTTTAATTCACAACAATGCTTTCAACCAAAATTTCATTTAAAGCAGAGGCTCTGATCCCGGGGGACCCTGATCCTTCAGGCCCCTGTGCTTGTGCCCTGTTGGCCCGTTCATTAATCCATCTATGGCAAAGAAAATCCACCTTCCATTAAGAAAGCCATGACACAGTTAGTACATTAAGAAATCACAAAACACAGTGTAGAATTGAATGTTAAACATTTCTTTATTTGCAGATTATATAATTATCATATAAAATAAAGACAAAACTCTGAGTGAATCCATTAAGACTCAAAGCTCATTCAAGACAAACACACATTGGACTCTTAACAAACATGTTGACAACAACAAAAAAGCTAATAGGTGAATTTAAATGAGTTCATCTTGAATGAAGACATGCGCTCAGAAGTGTTGGTCAAACTCAAACAGAAGATGTGACGTCCTCATAGTTCACTGCACCATCATCTTCATCATCAGCCACCTGTGAAACACAACAGGACACAATCAAAGCCACACTCTGAAACACTCAAACTGACAACTTTCCAATCCCAGTCCCACTTCTCTGATCTGCAGGGCGGCTGTAGCTCAGGATTGTCTAGTAATCAGAGGACCAGCTGAAGTGTCCTTGAGCAAGATATTGAACCCCGGTGTGTGAATGTGATTGTGCCCTGAATGTATGGCTGAATGTGACAAGTGTTGTAAAAGTGCACTGAGTGGTCGCTCGATAATGATTCAGTGAACATCTGTAAAATAACGGTGTTTCTCTGCAGAACTATTAGTATCATCACTTTATTGAAGGTGTTTGATCGTAATAATTCAGTAAAATAACGATGATTCTCTGCAAAACTTTGACTGAAATCTCAATGAATGTATAGTTTTAACATTTATTTGAATTATGATATTTTACTTTAATTTTACAGTGATTTGACCGTTTCTTTGGATTGTTTTCTTTACTATAAAAACTCACCACGTTTTCATCCATCTGTGTTTTTCTCCCTGAAAAGACAAGAGAAAGATTCAACTTTAGTTTCCACAGTGAAAATCCAGATTCATCAAACTTCTTGTTTCTGAGTTTCATCAGTGAAAGTTCTCACCTTTAGTTCTTGTCCACATGTTGACTGCCACGACGATTATTATGAGTGCTGCTAAACCCACAGACACGATGATGAACCTCCACAAACCTGGAAAGAGAATGAAAACATAAAAATATTCAGCTGTTTGAAAGAGGAGAGTAAAAGAGAAGTGAAATATGTTACATATATACATTACACACAATACAGAAGTGTGTCAGGATGTAAAAAATTTGTATAAAAATGTTGAGTCACTACCTTTTAGTTCTAGTGACACATGAACAAAGTGTTCAGTACAAACTTGTGTTGTGATGTAATATTCAAACTTCAAATCCATAAAATAAACAAATATTTCAGGTAATTATTCACGTCAGTCTGAAGTGACTTTAAACAGCTCAACATATTCTCACCTGGTTTCTCATCTGAGGGCTGAGGTATGAGTATGAGTATGATGGGAAACAGCTCCACATTGTTCTCATCAGTCACTTCACACTTCAATAAGTTAGAGTTTGATGTGTGAATGAAATGAGAAGACTGAAAGGTCACAGAGGCAGAGCAGTAAGACTGTGATGTCTGCAGATCTTTGTTATCTGTATCCACATTGTTACCGTCATACAGCCACTTCACTGTGTAATAACACCATCCATATGGTGACACAGAACAGTTTAACACCACCTGATCATTGTTCTTGTGTCCAGTCACTGGTGAAGATGGAGATATTGTGAGAGAAAGACAACAAGAGTAAAATTCACTTCATCGCTATAATCATAATTATTGTGATGTTTCACAGTTTGAGCTGAAAACATTATGATGGAAATACTCACTGGTAACAACAGACAGATAAACCACATAGAGATAACCTGGTCTTTGTCCTGATTTGTGCTGTTGACAGTAGTAACGTCCAGCATCTTCATCTGTGACCTTCTTTATAACCAGAGAACATTTCTGTGTAACATTCAGTCTGTCTGATTTAGATTTGCCATGTTCAGCAATCTGTCCAAGTCCAATCAGTTGTACTGCTACTGTTTTTCTTGGCTCCATGTACATCCATGTTGTACTGTTACAGTTTTGCTGATCGTCTATCACATTTTCACAAGGCAAAGTGACTTCCTCTCCAGCTCTGACAGTGAAGGAGGGGGGAAGTCCTTCAGCTGCTGCTGTTAAGAAGACGAGAGAAAATGATGAAAAATAAAGTAAAATGAGAAAATGTCTGTTATGTTCATAGTTAGTGTGACGATTATTTGTTCATCCTTGTTTCCAGGAGTTCACTAAACTCAGCATGTTAGAAACAAACAACAGTGTTATGGCTGTCGCCGTCTCGCCCTGGTACATCTCGTGTGTGGTGTGTTATGCAAATACAGGTGTGTGTGGCCGCCATCCCCTGATTGGACACAATTGGAGGAGGCGGAGTCACGTTTGGTGACACGGCATGGTTGATGATTGCCAAGGGTGGATCCGACATACCAAACGGTTTTATCCCAGGTGCATCGCCTTGGATAATACCAGATGCGATGTTGATGAAAACATGTGGCCTAACCCTGAAGATCGCAGAGATTAGATACAGTAATTTGGTGCTTTTTTTTAGTTCCCCCCCTTTTTTATCTGGGCTTTTTGCTGTTGTTTTTTTGTTCAGAATGCTCTTGTGTGTTTCATGGATATTTTGTTCACTGTAAGCAATACTATAAAACTTTTTCTGTTCTATCATACTGTAAACAGTATTTCTACTGTACCTCCTGTAGTAAACAGTAAAGGGAAAAACTGGAATGCTTTTGAATGTTAACATTACATGTGGACATACAGTTCCAAACCAAGAAATTTAGTGTAAAAACGGTGGATTGCATGTTTTGCGTGCAAATACCTGTAAAACTGAAACATAAAAGTCTATGCAGTTTTTGTAATGTCAACAATATCCAGTATTTTGAAACCTGGTGTACTTTGACTGACTGCATGTACCTTGTGAAGTGAAAACAAGTGTTATTCTTTGACAGAATAATTTCATTTTGAGTCAGATTTCCAGTGTTTTGGTAAAGTTAGTGTGTGCAGAGAAAGATGTGTTCTATTTTGAAATGAAGAGTTAGTATATATTTAACAAAATGTGTTTTTGAGAAGAAAATTATCCATTTGGCCAATTGTGTTTTGTAGAGTCTGTGTTAAGAGTTTAGAAAAAGTATCTGAAGTATGGGTAAGCGCTTGTTAGCGATTGAAAAAAACTGTAAACCTGAACCGCCAGAGCATCCGGAGCGGCTTGTTTTTATATTCTGTGGTTGTGAGCTCGCCTCGTTATTTGGAAATTGTGAATGTTAACTGTGGTTAACTCGTTTGTGGAGGTTTGTTTCGTTTGTTTCTGGGACTGGGGCAGGGTTTAGTTAGTTGTATAGCACTGATTACCAGTAGAAGATTTTTGTTATATTCATTAGCTTAGGGGTGCTGTTTTGATGTGTGTTTTGCTATTAAGAGTTAAATTAGATAGTGAGGTTTTTGTTTCTCGTTTTGTTTAACTTAGATAAAGATAGTATAGACTCTGTTTAGAGTTCTCTTTTTGTTATATTTATTTGTTATTTTGAACAGCACCCGCTCGCCCTTTGTTCCCTTTTGCCTCACCTCCTTTTGTTGAAACAATTTGAACTGTTCATTTAATAAAACTCCTTTGTTTATTAACCTTAACATCTGGTTTTTAAGTTACTTCCGCATACCTCTATATCTGGTCGTAACAAACAGATTTTGTTGTCTTAGTTCAATAAAATTGAGCTCATCAAATATCTTTAATAATATTGATCAAGTTATTTTTAATATATGTGATATATGTATTCTTACCTGTAAACTGAAGCACCGCTATAAGAAACAAAGAAATTTGAATCCATTTGAACTCAACCATCGTGACTCTCTGTCTCTCTTCTTCTTCTGTCTCTTGACTGTCTAAAGTCGTGCTTTAGTAGAGAGCTGCTGCGTCTACTTCCTGTGGTTAGTGTGATGTCACTTCCTCATAGCGACTCTTAGACTGTTTCAGATTTTCGTCTCTCTGAATTTCTTGTAGACGTACAAACAGCCAAAAACTCAACAAAACATTTTTGAAATGTAGTTTTCTGTCAGGAAAAGAATCTGTTTCTGCATTCATTGAGCCAATCTAACGCTGCAACAAACAAACTATGTGAAGACTCAAGTTCACACTGTGTGACAATCACGTGTTTTTCTTGACAAGAAAACAAACAGGAAGTTGTCTGTCTGAAGACTGTTAGTTCAGATAAATGTTTGCATGAATGCAGCTTGTTTTCTTTAGATAGTGTTTATTAGAAAACAGACAGGATTCATGGTGATGTTTGACAGCACACATGAACAGACAGGTGAAGAGTCAAACTCCTCGTCCACCACAGTTTGACTCTTGATGTCCATGGTGCAACATGTTGATGCTGCAGCAGCCTCTTCCATCTTTGCAGTCCTTTTTCAGAGAACTGAAGGGGAAGTGTTTTTTCTGAAACTGTGGTTAACAAGAGCAGCAGAGCTCTGAGTTGTTAATAACCACATGAAGATGCCAACATGCAAACAGACAGCAACACACACTTCATTAGGACATAAGACAAAGAGACGTTTATCAAATTCTGTTGAAAACTACTTTAACTTTGCTCTTTACTTTGAAAATATAAGATTACATATAGAGGTTTGTTAATTATATAGAGTTATTATACTGGTATTATTTATATATATATATATATATATATATATATTATTTATTATTATCATATATTATATCTATATTATATACTATATATACTGTACTATTATTATATACTGTTTAGTTACCACATTACCATGTGGTAACATTACTATCTATCTATCTATCTATCTATCTATCTATCTTAATTAACGTACCTGGGAAGTTACAAAAATGTTGACATCCTCCTGAACTTAAATAAGAGAAATAAAAGATGGAAGCAATGGTGACCGCCCCCTATCTTTTGAAGTGGTCATAAAGTCTGAATCAAGCAGCAACTTTGTGTGGCTGTGAAGTGAAGCCAATGCAGGAGTGCCAACAACTGCAGTTCCTCAAACGTCTACTTGAGGCTGGCTCCAGAAGTGAGTCAGTCTCCATAAGTCCCCATGTTAAAATGTCCAACTTCACAGCAGAAATAAACATGTTTACAGCCTGGTACAAAAAACAGTTTTGGTCTCTATAGCTGATTTCCCCGTTCATGACAACTGTACTGAGGGTGAATTTATATACAACTCACCTGTTCAAATTATATTAAGGCTTAAAGTTATGCAGAATTAAGAGCGTGGACGCTTTGATTGACAGGTGGGTGTCGTTACAGGTTGCTTGTTTGGGCTTCATTCAGCCCGCCTCACCTCCACCGATTCCCAGCTTTGCCCATTTTTAGATTAACCGGGAGGCAGGACTACTACCTGTGGGTGACGTCATGGAGACTGCGTCCATGTTTCATACAGTCTATGGTTATCACTTGATCCCTTCACTTTTCATGCAGTGCTGCCATCAGGTCAGCACTGCATAAAAATTTAACTCTAACTTAACTAATTTTAAGATAATAACTTGTTAATTTAGAAAAACATAGCACTTCTTTAACTGAACACAATAAGCTTCGGTACATATTCCCTTGATACTTGTTCTTATATCCTAGTTTTTATTCTTTAATCAGCATTAAGCTTATTTTTAAATCAATGAATAAATAAAAATAATAATAAAATCTTTATTTTACCTCTGGAGGAAATATATTTCATAACAAAGGGATTTTTTTTTTGTCTATAACAAGAGAAAAACTGACATTAACTAACTTGTCTTAGCATGCAATGAACACAGGAGCACCGTGTGTTTTAATATTATTTTTAATTTAGATATGAAAGGCTTCATAAAATAAACAAATTTTTTTTCCAAATTGTGACACGTGTTGTTAAGCATTTTCTCATGACTGGAATGAAATCATTTCAAAAACACTGCAATAAAATGGGCAGTTTTCGCTACAGTAATACAATTTTCCATTCGCGTGACGTCACAGAAGTCAAGAAACAAGATCCAGCAGCTGCCTGCATCCACAGAAAACATTCAAATAAAAAGAAGAAAAACATGTGGCACACAGGTCATCTGTGCCTAATTCAACACATACTGTACTCTTGGTATACACCGATGTGCTTATACTATCGAAGAGGTATGTGAAATGAAAAACAAAGTGAGACTACGTCCACGTGGAGCCGTATGGACAGTTTAAAACGCAGTTTACGTATAAAACCAAAGTGCGTCTACAGTAACGTTTGCATGTCGTTTTGGTAAAGATGTCCGTCCACGCTGAAACAAACAGCCACCACGGCCGACGTCTGCCGAGGAGCGGGACAAACATTTTGCTGTCTTCTGTCCCGTCCTGCTCACTCGTGATCATCTTTTAACGCGCTGCGTTCACTTACTGTATGTTTATCTGCTTCTATTGCCAGACAGAATTAAGTAAAGCTTCAATAAATGATGGTTTCATTAGCGATTAATCGTTTTGTTCTACAAAATACCAGAAAATTGTTTAAAATGCCTCTTACGATAAGCGACATATTCAAATGTCTAAATCCAAACATAGAGACTCAAACAATTGTCAAAATAGTTGCAGATATTTTTTCTGGCAGTCAACTAATCGTGACATCTTCTGGCAAACACAGGTAAGTGACTCCAGGCGATCGGGTGATCACAGAGAAAGTGAGGAGCGACAGAAGATTGTCTGCCATACATTCTCCAGGTGTGACGCCCAGCCCACGCTTTGAGATTTACCCACTTGGTACGCTTCTGGAAATGTTTTCAGTGTTTGGAGCGGCGGCGGCTCGGCGTGGACAGACTAGAAAGAAAAAGACAAAGCGCTCAGTCTGGATGCTGGATACTGGCTTTGTGCAGCAGCTGCTTGTGAGACTTTTCACATGTCATCTTCTCTTCAGTTCTCCGAGGCTTCAGCAGCCTCACAGTCCCTGATTTTGACTTTTCCCACCGGCTGGACCCGTTTTCAGGGAAAGGGAAAGAACTTCAGCCGACCGGCTGATTCATACTGGCCGTGGCTTTTTGATCTGTCCGCTATCCCGAGCCATTTGTTTTGGAAGTTAACCAGCCGGGATCTGGAAATCCTCTCGTGTGCTCTAATGCCGGCTGGTGAATTCATCATAGTGGCCGGTCAAGCTTTGGAACGTCCCGCCCTTCTCGATTTTTCATTTTCAGTGCAGATCAGTAAGAAAAGTCTTTCTTTCGTCCACTGTGCCTCACGCTGACTGAGCTGGAACAAAGTGCCTCAGTTCGCAGGGGACTATTTTTTTTTTTCTTTTCTTTTTTTTGGAAAAAAACTCAGTAACAAAACTAGAATCTCCGTTAAAATAACAAGGAAAAATATACACAAATATATGTTATATGTTCATAGTATATTATGTACATTTACACGAGCACTTTAAAAAGTCGATCGACACAACGCTGCCTTTTCAAAAGTGTTCACACAAAGTGCCGTCGTCACTTCACGTCATGTGATGAACGTGAGACGCCGAGCGTGCTGCTGCTGGAGACGACCTCGACCGTCCTGATAAAACACCTTTTAAAGTTCACAGTTAGTTCTGTGAACAGATTCAATCACAACAAATATTATCTTCTCTTTCCACTGCCAACAAGAAGGCAGGTAGGCTGCATATCAGACGGACCTCCAGAAACAACACGGCTCCGAAATGTTCACAAATGCAGGCAGCGTGTTGAATTACGGGAAATTGTACTACAGCGAATAAAAACTTCTCACATTGTATTGCAGTGTCTTAAAGGCCAAATTCAGGTGAAACTAATAGTAATTTTCCAATTGTTGGCGTTCAGCATGAATTAGATGTGTCAAACTGTGGTCATGATTTATCCTGAACCTTCAGCAGCGACTTTAAGTGAACAGTCATTTGCTCTCGGCTTTGGTCGCTCTGTTGAGGCTCGTTTTCTCCGACCCAGTGACTGGGTGGTTTGGGTAAGACACTGGGTGAGGGCGGCTCACTGAACTTAGCTCCAGCGTACACCTTGTCGCCGTCTTTGAGGTAATCGAGGGGAGCTTCAGTGGGCGGCGTGTTCACGATCTTCACGTTGTTGGAGGCGTGGAGGGGCTTTTTCTGCTCTCGGGGTGGAGGCTGGTGGAGAGGAGGGGGCTTGAGGGGGCTGCTGTTGTCTTTCTTCTTCATGGGGTGAGAAGCGCCGAGGGTTTGGCTCTGCTTGGGCTTGTGGCTCAGTGTGATCACGTTCTGGGTGATTTGATCGTGTCTGGGAAGGTTGCGGGCAGGTTGGCCTCCTGGCTGCATGGTCCCTCGCTCCAGTCTGCCACCTTTGGATTTCAGCAGCTAAGAAACAGAAACAAAGTCTCATTAATCCGGCTATCGTTCATTCATTCATAGAATTATCTATATACAGAAGCAGTGTGTGTAATGTAATGTGTTAAATCCATTACTATTATCCACCCATGGTATTAGTGCTGTTTTGGAAAAATTACTACATTTTACTGCATTAATGTTATTATTATTATTAAATTCTTCCGTATTTGGGTATATTTAAAAAAAACACTGTATTTTACTGTATTGGTGTTATTATAATAATGTATATAAATAAGTGGTATACCACATATAAATTAACAGTTATCATACTGTGAACATTTGCTAATCTACAGTATTGAATCTTAATTTATTAGTATTATAAATACAGAATTCCACCTGTTAGTGTTATGTCATTCATTACGGTGTGTTCAAAAAGAAATATACTGTATTCTACTGTATTTGTGATATTTTAAAAAAATTACAGAATTCGACTGTATTACTGTTATTTTAGGGTCATTAATTAAAACTATTAAATTCTACTGTATTAGTATTATTCAGTGGAAAATGACATTAATGTTATTAAAACTGTTGAATTGTACCATATTAGGGTGTATTTAAAAATATATGCTGTATTCTGCTGTGTAAGTGTTATTTATATAATTACAGTAAATTCTGCTAAAATCCTTCAACCAACCACTTCTGTTTTCATTCCTTAAACTGATAATAACTGTAAAACCACATACCACTGCAAACTTATACCAAACATGTATGATTGTACGTCAGCGCAGGACTCACAATAACTACATTAACGAGACAATAATCTTAATTATGTGATAAAGTTAAATAAATAGCAAAACATCTTCTGAGTGTCGTGAACGTTGCACAGTTTACATCCACTTCCTCTACTTTCATTATCATCAAACCAACTTCCTCTACTTTCCTCTTTGACAGTCGAGTCTGCCAACAAAGCGAAACCTGTCAGCGGAAAGAGGAAGGCGAGCGGCAGACGTCTACTTTCATTTCTTCATAACAGGGATTAGTAACTGCGTCACTTCAAACTGCCTCACTACAGGAGGATTTAATCACAGTTAAATCCACTTTAATTCAAGAATGTGTGAACATTTTACTTGTTTGATTGACCACAATAGTTTTTAGTTAAGTTAAGACTTTATAAGGACATAGCTTCAGAAAAAAGCTGATATTATGTAAACAGGGCTGCAGATGGCTGTTGTGTTAAACTGCTGACTGTTTTCTGGCTTCACAGAATAAACAATCGGTCCATAACATGTCATAAAAGATATGAAAATAGTGGAAAATGCCCTTTAAAATTTGACAGAGACCAAGTTGAGGTCTTTAAATGTCTTGTTTTGTCCCATTAAAAGTCCAAAACATACAAATATTCAATGCACTACCATAAAAAAACACAAAAAACAGCAAATATTAACACATCTGCCAACAGACTATTTAAATAATAAACTAATGTTTGTGGTCTGTGTGTAAGACAGGAAGCTGTCATTAAAGGGCACATCTTTGGAATTATAAGAGATTTTTGGTAATAAATTCAAAATTTTATGGATTAAAAATAACAGCTGAGTCATAATTATTATATTATAATTGTGCTTATCTCAGTGGACGGTGGCTAACTGGCTGGTAAACAGTGTTTGTCCGTCAACAGAGCTGCATCTCCGCAGATAACAAACAGGGAACTTACCTCTTTCTTGGCTCCCTGTTTGAGATGATGGAGGGTCAGTACCGTCTGTGTACCGACAGGGAGCTCGGTACCGGGCTGAGTGTGGCTGGGTTTATTAGCAGACGAAGCCGTCAGCTGGGTGTTGTTGTTGTTGTTGTGGTCAGACAGGCGGATGTTGGGGCCGTTTTTCGGGGGTTTGTGTTGATGCAGCGGCGCCGTCGACCGCAGCTTCCTCCCCCCTTTCTTCAGCAGCGCCTGCTGCCTCGCTTTGTTGCCCGCGTTGCTCACCCCATCGCTGCCGGAAATCAACGATATCGGGTTGTTGTTTTCGACGTTGCCGATGTTGGCCTCATCGTTGTGAGCCGGAGATCCGTCCAACATATCTCCGAGCTGTCGGAAACATAAACAAGACCGTGAAAGTTGGTTTAGCCGACAACGTCACAAGCTAGCAGTTAGCTCGCTGAGCTAACTTCTTCTTCGCGGGTGGATAATATCCGAGTTGCTCGCACGCGGAACGACTTCCTTAACGATTATAACGTTTTAACGTCGTCTGAAAAGTTGCTGAAAGTTAACTTGTGAGTTCTTAATTATTTCTGCTGCTAAAAAAGTCGATGAACGCCCCTTATTGTGAGATGGCGTCGGCGGCAGTGAGCTCGTTAAAGCAGAAGTAGCACTAATGCTAAAGCAACACAGAAAAACACGTGACTTCCGGTGAAGTATTTCAAAATAAAACTCCCTTATTACACAGAGATGGATTGCTGGATAGATAGATAGATAGATAGATATGATGGTAGTGTTATTGTTAATAACAGTATATAATAATAATAACAGTATATAATAATAATAGTATATAATAATAATAATAACGAAAAAAAAATCTATAGAGATACACATAGAAGTGTGTCATATATTTAGCCTGTGCAAGGTGTGCATACATACATAACTGCAATATATAATATGTACAAATGTGTAAATATATGTATATATACACAAATATATGATATATAGTATATGTATAATATGTGCATAATAAATACTTGACTATACAAGATATACATACTATAAATAATATACTATGAATATAAATATGTAAATAGAATGTGCAAAAGATAAGAATTACATTATAACACAGAGATGCATTGCTGAATGTGGAGTGCATGAAAATTTCTGTCTATACACAAGACTGTCTTTCATCATGGGATGTGCAATGCTTTTAAGTTTTTATTTGTACAATGTAAATTCCCTCAAGGACACGTAATATTACAATTAAAATTAATTGCACTCTTATTTTGTAGACAAACCCTCCTAACTTCCAGTAATAGTCTGTTTACCTTGACAAATCCCCTCTTCCGGGGACTCTGCTCTTTCCAGTAAGGGGCGTTCCCGACTTTCTTCCTGCCAGTGACGTTTTACCTTTTTACTGGGTTGCACTTTTCAGAGGCGGAGAACAATTAAAACATTTCAAAAGAATTTCAATAAAGCCTGGTGTGTTCACTGACCTCATGAGGCTTTGTTCCTTTAAAGGTGTGTAAGATTTCAGTGTAAACATGCCGCATTTGGAAAAACCAGGCGCGCGCGCGCGTGCGTGTGTGTGTGTGTGTGTGTGTGTGTGTGCTCTTGTATCTTAGTGAGGACCAATTGCCTGTTGAACTGGGGACGATTTTGGAAAGTGAGGACATTTTGGTCATTCCTCAAAACACTTGGTTTAAGAGTATAAATTTAAATAAAAATAAAATTGTCTTATTATAATTATTGCTACTGTTTGACAGAGTATAACCTTTAACACAAATTGTTCTTTGTGTTCATATAATGTTTGAGTGTTCACATTTATGCTGTAGTGAAACTGAAAATGGCTTGTGTTCAGGTCTTCTTCACTGTGATCCGTGGAGCGTGGGCGACCCCTAATGGCAAACATGGCTTTAACTGCAAATACAAGTCAAAAGTGTCAGTGTGTGTGCATCAGTGAACTAAACCAGCTGATTTTTACCTTGTTGGTCTATAAAACACAACCGATAATGTAACAAAACAGCTTTTTTCTATTAATCCCACATTTGAATGACAGTCTTGTTGCACAATTAACTGGACCATCTCTCTAAATTTTCTCCAGTCTGCACTAAGTTACTTTGAGTTGTTATGCTCTTACTTACTAAAACAGCCTTATTTTCTTTTAAAATATTGATTGTTGCATCTATATTACGTGAATACTTTGTATGTGAGCATAGTTTTGGCTCTCTTTAATGTCTCTGACAATCATCAATCATTTATCAAGCAAAAATATCAAACACGGGCCAGTTCCAGCTTCTTTTTTTAAAAGAATCTGTTGCATTTCTCTGTAAATTGAATTAGTTTTGGGTCTTGAATTGTTGGTCAGACAAAACAAGCAATTAAAGACTTGTGAGTTCTCTTGACAGAGTACAGAACTATGTTTTTATTTTTTGTATTTCTTTTTTGGAATTCTCTTCTTTCTTTTTGATATTTCTGTCTGTAAATGTATGTAATTAACATGAATTTAACTGTAAATTTATGGTAAGCATATATAACTCTCAAGCTCTCAGGGATTTTTTAATGTACATTTTATTCTGTTTTGTTTTGGATTATTATATTATCTGCAGAAATAAATAACTAAATAGTTCAGTTTAATTTAATTTTGGTATCTGGGTAATTAGTAGTTTGTACTATTTTCTGAATCACTGATTGGTTAATGAAAACAACAACAACAACAAAAAACAAACTTGTATATGGGCTTCCTTATATAAATTAGGAGCCTTGCAAAATGATAACTTGTATTGATGCTGGTTTGAAATAAATTAACTATTAACAAATATATATTCACAGACACTGAGCTCAGGTTTGGTATCACACAGTTTTACTGTAGAAAATGTGATGCACAGTCGAACACTTTTTGTTAACAACAGACCTCAAACTCACCTTCAACTTCAAAACATTCAGTAAAATGCACGCTTGTGTGTGTACGCTATCTCAGCTACGTCTACATTTCAGCCCTATTTTTAGAACCAGGACAAACCTGTTCGAGAAACACTGACGATAAATTGGTGGGCTGGTACGTTTGTAAGTGCACAAAAGTCTGAAAAACTTTTAATAAGAAGTGAAAAATCACAGGCGCTTTAATCTACTACGTAATTAGGCTGATAATTATTTGGCAAAGAGAACCAAGAAACTTAAAGGCAAATCTGAAACTCACATGGGAGGACATGTTAAAGGTTTGTTTCAGTACAAAAAATAGATATATAAACAATATACAAATACAACATAAACATCTAAATATCCATCCCTGTGAGTGCGGTACATATCGTTTGTCACCGTGAAGGCAAATCAAAGAGACGTCGAAGGTCCTGTAGACGGCGTCAGAGTTCAGGGCTGTGCCTCAGCCTCGGGATCGTCGTAGATGTAGCTGCCGACACCTCCGGTGTTAACGCCTGAGAGAGAGCAGAACGCAGATCATTTCATGCAATATGAACTAGTATTAAACATGTTGCATTATATTACTTAAAATTAATTTATTTCATTCCAATTTTACATTTTAAAAATTGCTCCATGTACCACGAGAGGGAGCTTGCATACGTTTGAGAATCACTTTCTCAAACGTACAAGCTTTTATCCGAGCTTCAATCTGACATTTAAAGGCCACAAAAACAGTTTTTTGACCTTCACCCACTGAGATTTGAGTCAACAAACATAACTCTGGCTCTGATAAATATTTGTAGATCTAAAATGATCGTCGGCAGACTCTTTATTTTTGGGTACATGGTGAGTCAATCACTGTTTCAAGGACAGTCTCTCTCTGAGCACCAGCCGAGCCTGCTGCTCCCCTGCACTGAGGGAGTTTCTGGCTTCATACCTTTGGGCCCAAACAGCACGGCGTAGCACGGTTTGTGGCAGTATGGCTGTCCATCATGCTGCAACAGAAAGACAAAGACATCCTCTTAATCCCTCCTGATGTGGACTTGTAACATCCAGCTTTATGAACGCCGTGCTTAGCTCTCTCACCTCTGCATGGCTGCCAGGAGCCAGAGTCTTACTGCATCTCTCACAGCGCAGACAGGGCCGGTGCCAGTTCTTCCCGAGAGATGACACCTTCTCAGCTGCACACATACACACACACCGTCATGGAGACAGTCACTATGGCAACCAGCCACCTTAGTCACTTAAGGCACATTCCAACACCAATATAGTGCATGCAAACTGAAAGATATGAAGCAGTCAGCTTACCGAAATAAACCGTCTTGTTGCATCTGGGGCAGATGTTGGGTCCTCCAGAGAAAGATGAGAAGCTCGCAGCTGAAAAAGTCACATCGAATTAGAATAATGTAGTATAAAATAATAATATTTGCTGCGAAGAAATGTGATCGGCAATAAATTAATATTGTTATGGCATCTTTACAACTTTTTAGGGACAACAATCTCTCTTTATCCCTGTTCTTATCTCCCACACATCTTCACACGACAACTTTGCCTCAGACATCTTTATCTGCATCAGTCGGCTTTAATATATTTTATTCTTCTACTTCAGCAAGTTAATCATACAGCTAAACCAAAACCACCTCAGGCAGACACTAAATTTCTCTTTCCAACATATGACAGCTTTTCTATTTATATATATTTCTCACCCTTCACTGGTCCCCGTGCGGGGGCTTTTTTCTCCTCCTCTGGTTTGCCATCTGTTTCCATAGAAACAGCAGCAGGGGCTTCGTTGACAGGATTGTCGTACACATAGGAACCGGCACCGCCGATGTTCACGCCTGAAACACATGCAAACGTTGCGTTCACTAACGCTGAAAACGACCAATGTGGAGCTGATACTAAAGTGTAAACAAAAAAAAAAAAAAAGAAATGACACCTTTTGGCCCAAAGAGGGCAGCGTAGCAGGGCTTGTGGCAGTAAGGTTTCCCATCATGCTGCAAAATACAAGAGGGAGGGAAAGTAAGCAGAGGCATCCATCTCTCAAAAGAGTTAAAAGTCCAGATTCTTGCTGTTCTGATCCAGAGTGGAGAAGTTTAGTTAAACACATTTTTTAGTCTGTTTGGATTCACAGAACACCAAATAACAAATGAAACACGACTTGAAGTTTATGAGACTTGTCTGCTCTTTGTTATTTTTCTGTTAAAAATATCCAAATATGAGCATCAGTCCATTCTGTGGTTTGTTTACTCTCATGTCCCTTTATTATTATTGTCTCTGTCTGTTCCCTGGAAAATGACACATAACGCTGTTTGTGAACTATGCATCGTTTAAAGCAAATAAAGACTCATCCTGAGCTTGACTCTTCACGTATGACCCTTTTCAAGACATAAAATATTGCTGGTTTTATCTAAAGTTTTTTGAATTAGACATGTCTGGACCGTTTCTGCCATGTTTTTCAGTCGTCCATCTTGTCTGACTGAACATTCAGCTTCTTTTTTAATAAATCCAGGTGTCACCACAGGCTGGATAAAAGCTCTCGATCGCTCAGGCTGGAGAACAGGACATAACAAATATCTTTAAACTGAATCTACTACAAAGAATTATCACTGTGCCTGACTGATCAGTAGCTTTTAGCAGTGAAGCTCTGCTCGCTGGTAACTGAGCTCAGTCTTATCAGCTCAGCTGTGATTCACAGCACGTTACTTCCTTATTAGGAGGTTATTAAAAGACTGTGAAAGCCACAGAGATGATCATAATCTGATAACTCTGTCACAAATGAGACACACTGCCACTGTTACGTACAGAACTGAATGTAACAGCTCCGACCTCAAATAAAATGAAAGCACTGCTGAACTGAGGACAGAATCAGCGCTGAACGCCTAATTTAAACCTGTTTAATCAAACCACTGAATGAACTGTGCATCAAGGGTCAGGCAATAAAATCAAAGCTATGTTGAGGGAAAAACTGATGTGCAATACTGTGAGGACGCTGAATAAATGGATGTTTTTAAACATTTAATTCTTCTTCGTTTGGGGCCAAATTTGGTTGGTTTTTATATAACCCCTACAATCAACATTGTGCCTGAATGCACCCCATGTAGACACAGATGGAGGTCTGTGAGCTAACGTGCTGCTTTCATTCATCTCTTTTTTATTATTTACACCTGTTTAATGAGCCCTATTCTCCAGGACCTTCAGCTTATGTCATGCACTACAATAAGTGTTAAAAAGAACAGAAACTCAAAGATGGTGTGGACAGATTCTCCAACTCAGGCAGATAAAAAAAACATGTTTGGCTTTTGGTGACAGAGAAAGTAACCTCAGCAGGAAGTACATGTGGTCTCTTTGTGGTTTTTGTACAGTCATTGTCGTAACTGTTCTGCAGGATTCACATGTGGTTAGAAAGTCAATAGAGCAACTGTTTAGTGACCACAATGAAACCACAGGACTTCCTGTTGAAGTCAGGTTCTCATTTTCAAAGGTCGAAACAGTCATATCTCTGTTCTCCTGGTTTTAGCGTACATTCACACCAAGCATATTTGAAACCTGCGACTGCAAGTAGTTTCACACATCAGTGATTATTTTTCTCATCTTTCTGTTGCTGCATGTTTATCCTAAAGTACAATAAAAAGCTCTTAAACATGGTGATCCTGGGTCACTACATATTAAGGATGACACAGAAATGGTGGAATAATACCAATATGTCTAACCTCATACCTCGGCATGGCCTCCAGGGTTCAACGTCTTGTTGCAGCGCTCACATTTCAGACAGAACTTGTGCCAGTCTTTCCCTAAAGACGACACCTTCTCCGCTGTGGAAGAAGAGACAGAAATGAGGAATTTATATAAGAGTTAAAATCCTGTTGACCTACACTGACTTGTAATCAGGTGAATGGTGTCTCTGTCATTCGTACGTCTGTTCTCACACTATGTAACTTTGGGCTCGGGGTCGGGAGAAGTATGTAACGCTTTACGGCACTAAGTCACACACCACCAACTATTTCACTGATTTTGGTGAAACTGGATCATATTTTATGGAGAAAATGTTTTCTGGTTTTCCCTCTGATGTCCTCCGGCTGCTCCGCCTCAACTCTCTGTGATTTACAGAGTTTCCTGATAGACAGTGAAGTAAACTGCTGCCAACTGTAGCTGCTGTTAGCTCAGTTTGTTAGCCAGGCTGCCTGGACTGTGAGCTCAGAGCACCGGGGGAGTGTTAGTGTTTGTACCACAGGCGTTTTGGACTACGTGGAAAGATGAGTAATAACATAAAGAGAGGTGGGGAGCCTTTAGATTTGTACAGAAATGCAGGAACATAAAGGAATAACAAACACAAGGCAACGCTCTCAAACTGCATTGAACACCTCCCTTTCATTGCATATGTAATTCACTGGCTTTATATTTCCAAACAAGATGTTTTTAATGCCAGATGTTCCAGAAGTCATGTGAAGTAAAAATGCATTTTGAGCAGTTTGTTCCACGATACAGAGGACCGTTACAGTGATAGAAGACACTTGACAGGCACTCAGGAGTTCATATCAACCTAAAGCACATTCTTTCCACTGCGCTTGGAAGGAGAGCAGCGTGATACAGAGAGATTCACATTTTGTTGTCATATTACATAAAGCTAATGTTCCCCC
This sequence comes from Argyrosomus regius, assembly GCA_946959425.1. Lineage (NCBI taxonomy): Eukaryota > Metazoa > Chordata > Actinopteri > Sciaenidae > Argyrosomus > Argyrosomus regius. The sequence continues at coordinate 3,154,392 of OX336901.1, read as the reverse complement.
ATCGCTCTAACTCTACTAACACTAACTCTTCTGTTCAGAAGTTGCTGGTTATTTTTATGCCTCGTTTGACCTCGTCCAGTCTGGATGTCTGCGGCAGACGTGACTGTCTGCAGGCTGCAGTGGTTTCATTTTTAAGACGCTCCAAAGTTAAGGCTAAATTTTGACAATGGAAAAATTAGCACAGCCATTTTCAAAGAGGTCTCTTGATCTTTACAAACACGCCCAATTTATACTAACCCCATGCAGCTTTGGTCAAATCCGACTCTTGTGGATTAAATGAGTCTAGTTGTGTTCATGTGTGAAGATGTTAGTCCCCATAGAAGCCATTTCATTAGTAATGGTGAGATCATTTTTTGAAACTTGACGATGTCTTGGATAATCACAGCCTGATGAAACTGTACAACCACAAACGAGAGGGTTTCTGAGTAATGCTCACCACCCAACTGGCAAAAAAATTGCAATTCTTACAGAAATGTTTGATACCAAATCACAACATGAATTCTTCTATGATGTTCCTCAAGGTCTCTGTGTCTTAATGTGGCATTTTGGAGAAATCTCTGATCATTTTTGTCCATTTTTAAGTCGTCCAAATGGTTCAATTATGCACCAAATCTGTGCAACAAATGCCATTAATGTACTAACCCCTGAACAGTTAGTCCTCCCTTCCTTCAGTAAAAAGAAAACCCTCAACCTTCACCATCCGTCACCCTATAAGTCCCTAAAGAAGCCTTTGTTCGAGCTACTCAACAGTTTAATTTGCACAGACTGTTGCAGAAAGGACAGAAGGACAGACAGAGGGACAGACATTTATATGTTTGTCCTCTTCCCAGAATATCCCAGCAGATACACTGAGGCCCTGATACACCATGACACTTCCTGTTGACACTCACTGTCAGCCTGTCGCTGTGATACGTGACAGTAAGTCACCTTGGCACACAGTGAGTGCTGAACAATGATGAAATTGCACCTGTATTCCACTCATGCTCCTGTATTTTACTGCTTTCTGTCCCGCTTCCTTTAAGTTTTAAGACAACTTTGAAGTTCAAAAATCCAAAAATAGATGAAATGTCTGAGCTTAACATTTAGAAAATGCATTCCATCAAATTAAATTCCCTCTGCAGCTACAAAACAACAACTCACACTGCCAGGGGAAACATATTTCTGATAATATAATACAATCTTTTTCGGAGCTTCAGATTTACTGCAGACTTCAAAGAGCAGCATGTTTGGTTGAACCTGCAGGGCGGGGGTTTTTTTTGTTTTTTTTGCTGCTGCTCTCCAGAGAAAGAACAAAAAGAAAATCTATCCATGCGTCGCATGTGCAATTGATGAATTATTTACACCGCCATGTGGTGTAGCTCCAACATGAAAAGAAGCTGAAAACTGATATATGCTCACTAAACTCACTGCTAAGTAAGACGATATCACCTTTTTTTTCTCATGACAACAATACTGCTTACAGTCAGAGAAGATAAACCGATGTTTAACCTTATCAACACCAAAGTGTCCGGTAACCAGAGAACCAAACTCATCCCACCTTAATTTAAAGGTGGACATGAATCTAAAGATGGTGATTTGTCATAAGCGGTCAGGTAACATAGTTTAAGCAAAAAGATATAGAAAACCAATTATAGCACAGTCTGAGAACAGAGCTGTTAGCAGTTAGAGTCTTTGACATTTTTCAAATTCATTTCATCTCCATCTGTCTGAAAAAACCTGAGGCAGACCAGACATCAGATAATCAAAGTCAGAGGGTTATTAGATCAGGAAATTGTCTGTTTTTGTCCCTTGTGGGGCATTTCAAGCTGCTACTGCTTGTCTGTGGTTTGTTGTGTTACTCAAGTTTTATATTCTGGGGAAGGGCTGTACCGGTATGCTTGCTTTACTGAAGCTCATTTAACTACCACAATTAGCGGTTGCGTCTGGAGGCCACGGACACACGGACACGGACGCGTTAAGTGACAGACAACGTGCAGCAGAAAGAGAGGAAAATCTCAGAGCAAACATGATGTGAAGTAAATTTACTCTATTTCAGTATTTCAGGAGCGCTGACGGATATCATGATATTATGATTCAACTCCCCCAGCCGACTGGGGCCTACGCTAAAGTCTGCATGTTCTCCACATGTCTGCATGGGTTCTCTCCAGGTAATCCGGCTTCCGCCCACAGTCCAAAGACATGCCGCTGATAGGTTAATGACTCTAAATTGCCCGTAGGTGTGAATGTGAGCATGAATGGTTGTTTGTCTCTATGTGTCTGTGCCCTGTGATGAACTTGTCCAGGGTGTACCCCGCCTGCTCACAGAACGTCAGCTGGGAGCAGCTCCCCCCTCCCCTCCCCGTGACCCTGATAAGGACAAGCGGTTATGGAAAATGCATGGAAGATAATACACTTCACTACCATCTACAATGCAGCTGAAACATATCAATTAATGGTAACTAATAGTTAATTTTTAATGTTTATTTTAAGAATTTATTAAAACATTTTTGATAACTGAATAATAGTCAATAAAAAAAAGAGTCATGGGTCATTTTAGACCAGTTGACAAAATATAAATTTCTTAATTTACTCTTTAAATGCAGTGTGGTTTAATGTTATGATATCACTATAATATTAACAGTTAGCATATAGTTTGTCTACCTAAGACTAATATTGGTACTTATGGTTATTTTTCAGGGAGGTTACAGTGACAAAACCTCAAAAAATAAATTTTCTGTCTACAGTTCTCAGCTCTAAATGAAAGATAACAGCGTTGGGTGATGTGATAATACATCATATCTAATGTTGGGGGCACTGTGGACTGCTTTATGGCAATATGTTGCAACATACCTACATACCACGATCTGGAGGTTTTATTCATATTGCACCACAAAAACAGACAATAAAATATTTAGCAGCACAGATCTGAAATATTATTTTTTTAATTACATTTTGACCCAGTGAAATATAAAAACCAATTGAACTCAATGGGATGATTATAACTTTTTCTTCAGTATAAAACAGGAGTGATTTATCCTCATATTAATGCTCTCCACGTGAGCCCCACCTGTCATAAAACATCCTTTAATATTAAGAGGTCATTTCTAAGATAGTCATGAAGTAAGTCGACATATTCAAGATGTGTTTTGTCCAGTATTCCTGGATTCTTCTTAGAAAGTTGTTAAATGTGATTATATTTATAAAATGTAAAATAATTATTTAATTATTTCACAAAATGAACCCCCCCTTATTTGTCAATGGATTCACGTCATCTCAGATTCCGTCTGAACTCAGCAGCTGCAGGAGCGGATAATAAATCTGATCTGCTTTAAACAAACGTAATGCATCAAAAAATATATATATATATATGAAGAATTAAAGAATAAGATTGTTTTAGGCTCAGCAGCTCATCTTTCGCCTCTGACAATCATCTCGACGCAGGGGCGGCTACACAGAAATCATGCACTTACCGAAATACACCGTCTTGTCGCATTTTGGACATTTTGACGCCATGTTCCGAGTGAACAAAGAGATGGAGTCGGTTTGAGTCGGTCCACCACCAGAGCTGTCTCTGTCTGTGTGTGTGTCTCCTGTCTGTCTGCAGCTCCAGCTGCGCAGACACACCTCAGAGGATGGTGGTGATGGTGATGGTGATGATGATGGGAGAGAGAATGACGCTCACATCCTCCTCTCGACTTCGTCTACCTCATTTGCATAACTCCGCCCCCGCGGTGACATCATGCAGTTGTCCTCACATACATGCAGGAGTGTACTGTAGTTAATTTGAAGTACACTTTATACTTCTACACCACTATTCAGGGTGAAACATTGGACTTTTTACTTCAATATGCAGACAAAACATCAAAAGATTGTAGAATATGTTTTATTATAATTAAATACTAAATATAAGTTGTATTTATTTAGCACCTCTATTTACAATAGAGGAGTTACAATGAACTGAACCTCACAGAGTAAAATCAAACATCATAAAACATTCATTCATTTTCCATATCAGGGTCACGGGGGGCTAATCCCAGCTGACACTGGGTGAGAGGCAGGGTACATCCTGGATGGGTCTCCAGTTCATCACACATAGAGACAAACAACCATTCACACTCGTATTTACACCTCTAGAGTCACCGATCAACCTGCATGTCTTTAGACTGTGGGAGGAAGAGAATCCACGAAGAGAGGTCTCAGCACCAGAAGGGGCAGGTTCGAAACCAGAACTTTCTTGCTGTGAGGGGACAGTACTGAACACTGCACCACTGTGCTGTCCACATAAAACATGAATGGAATCATCCAGCCCATTTAAAAAAAAAAGGGGGGGGGGGGGGGGTTTAAAAGTGATCTAAAAGAAGAGACAGAGTTTACATCCCTGACCTCTTCAGGCAGGTCCACTGTCTCAGAGTCAATGGCACCTTTGTGTCTGATCTGGACCAAGGAACAACCAAAAAGGACACATCCAAGGATCTCAAGGTGGCAACAATGACATAGGACACAAAATCTTCTGCTGAATAACTTGGGCCAGGCCTCTCAGGACCTTACAAGTCATCAATAAAATCTTAAAATCAACTTTATAAGTTAAATAGTATGAATAAGTACAGCTGAAATGTGTAGTTGATTAATCAATTAAGTGATTGGATGCAAATAAATGGGAACTATAAATATACCTGCTGGGCAAACTGGCTCAAACTGACCTCCTGGAGGCAAACATCAGTGATGATCGACACATTTACATTACAGTGTGTTGCAGGTGCCTCTATTTTGGAAACGCGATTAATCCTAAATCCTGGCAATGTCGACTCCTCCCCTGCATTTATCAGCGTTACCCCTCGCCTCTGTTTGTTTCCTCTGTGCGGTTGTTAGGTTACGCTGCCTGACAGCACAGCTCTTCACAGGGAATGTTAAGTGAAGCTCTGCAGCTCCCAAGAGAGCCGCTATGTACATTCCTGGCACCGAGATACAAGAGGGGCTGACATATGGTGGCCTTTTGTGTCAAATTAAGACTAAAAATATAGAGACATTTAAAAATATAGCTTGTTTTTTCTCTATTTGGGGCCAAAAATATGCTTAGTAGTTGTTGCTTAAATTGCAATGAGACAAAACAGATTCATCACAAACAATCTACAAAATCTGAGTAACATCACTGGACACCAGGGGGCCCCAGTGCAAAATTAGCGATGGGCACCCAACCTTCTCTTCATACATACTCTGTGTAATGTAACTGTATTACTTAGTAATACGTTTTTAGTTTGTAGTAACTTAATTAGGTTTGTGAAATGCCCCACAGAATACACAGTATCGATAGACATTTTGGGAAATACTAGTGGAGACTCCATAAAGTCCGGCACTAAACCCCGGTAAATGTCATCACAGTTACAGGTTAAACAATAAGATAGGTGTGAGTCAGTCTCCATAAGTCCCCATGTTAAAATGTCCATCTTCACAGCAGAAATAAACATGTTTACAGCCTGGTACAAAAAACAGTTTTGGTCTCTATAGCTAATTTCCCCGTTCATGACAACTGTACTGAGGGTGAATTTTTATACAACTCACCTGTTCAGATTATATTAAGACTTAAAGTTATGCAGGATTAACAGTGTGGCTGCAGTGTTTGAGCACCCAGGCATCATCAGCCCACCTCAGCTCCACAATGATCCACATCTTTACCCATTTTTAGATTAGCTGGGAGGCGGTGGAGGCAGGACTAACACCACACCGTACTGAGCTTCACAACGGCTTTTCAGAAACCTGTGGGTGACATCACGGTCACCCATTCTTCACACTGTCTGTGGTCCAGCACCATGAATACCTTCAGGGAGAGAAAGGAGAGTTCCTTGTCCATTCAGAACACACACACACACACACACACACACACGCACATACTTTATGAACTAGTATGTTCAATGTGGACTCAAATCTTCATGATTATTATTATCTTCAACACTAACTTGTGAACCAAACTCTGCGTGTGAAGGAGATGTTGAGCAATGGATTTGTGCCAGTAAGACTTTCCCTTCTATTAAGTCTACTAGGCCAGCAAGTGCATGCTGTATTTTTAAATGACATAAACACACATAAACAAATTCGGCAAAGATGGAAACAGTGGCATTTTTTTTTCCACAGTTAGTGCACTTGGTCTTGAGCCATCTAGGGCCTGGGAATGCACTAATCTTAAAATAAACATCCAGATTGTGCCTGTATGTAATTTTGGCTCAGACATCAACAATGACTGGATGTCTGAGGTCTACGTCCAAACAGCTTCTGTCTCATATCTGATTAAAAAGCTTTTTTTTGCCTTCACATTTATCCGTGAGCACACTGTTCAACTCGTTCAAAGATTAATAACCAGACCCGACCCTGCTCATAACAGGCACCTACAGCGCAGGAACAGGAAGCACCATTAAACCAGATGTACCTGATAAAACACAGTTATTTATTGCCAGGGATTTGCAATAATAATACAACAACACGAGTGAGGCAGGCAAAAGGGGAAAAAGGTGAGTGGGTGCTGCTCAAACCAACGAAATAAATATAAAGGGTACTCTTCAAAATAAGTGAGTCCTCGCTTTCTAAAGAAACCAAAAAGGCAAAGAAAAACCTCAAAAACACATTCCTGTGGGTGACTGAGGCAGAAATCACAGAGCTGTTGGACTAGTACTAGAATACTGCAAGTACTAAAACCCCTTACATGTTAGTTTGGAGCTGCTAACTCTCTCAACTTTTTTCACAGGTGCGTAATGATGAAGGTGGTGGTGCAGTGAACTATTAAAACCTGGGAGACCTTCATGCCCCTATCGGACTCCACAGAACTGAACTTGAGTAAAAGTATAGCCATGTGTTCTCACACTTCTGAAATCTTTATTGTAACTAATACAATTCCTTCATTTTCCACAATACCAGTGTAATGGCTTTCATAATGGATGGAGGATATTCAGTCTTAATGACTCTATCATTTGATTGGCACAGAATCAATCTTGTCCAATCTGAGTCTTGTCCAATCAGCTTGAGGCAACATTATGCTAGATTTGCTAGTTTTTGCAATAGTTTTGTGCATGTGTACCTGGAAATACCGACACTTTCTCTGTGCTTTAGGCTCCCAATCCCGATATTCTTTATTGAACTGAGACAGTTCTGTTTGTAACATGATGAGTTTAGTAAATTATTTGAAACTAGAAATGAGTCACATTTACAAACTTTTGTCGTATCTGTATATTGTCATCAGAAAAACTGTAAACAGAACCAGCTTGGACATATCCCGCCTTCATTGTCAGCGCTGGAGATGAAGTCACTTTGCCTTGTGAAAATGTGACAGATGATCAGAATAAATGTGATGTTATTACTTGGCTCAGTGATTCAAACAACACAGTTATGCTGTTTGAACGTTCACAAAGATGCCAAAACTAAATCAGACACACTGAGTGTTACACAGATCTGCTCTCTGGTTATAAAGAAGCTGAAAATGTAGTGTATATATGCTTACATATGACTTATGTATTTATGCACGTTTATACCTTTATGTATCCATGCTGATATATATGTTTGTATACTTGTATCTACATAATTCATCGTACTTTATATTTTTTGTGAAGCTCACAGTGTGGTGGTTCTGGTTGTCTGTTGCTTTGAGCTTCCACTCCACGCAGCATGGACTGAGCTGTTATTTTAAGGTAGAAAAGTTTAAAATCACCATTATTAACAATATTTTGTAATAAAAAGTGTTGATTTTTCAACATTCATACAGCGAACGCTCTTTCTCTCACACCATTTGATTGACAGGTGATCTCTGCCAATGTTTTGCATCAATCCAGCATTAAAAAAAGAGACAGACAAGAGTCCTCCCACTACTATGACACAGCCTGAGCCAAATTATCTTTAACCTACAAATGAAGTCATGATCTGTCTCTGCTGAGCTGGACTGAGTAATGTGACACCTGCTGAGGTGTTAGGCACTGGATGAGTTTGAATTCTAAGTAAGTCAGAAATAAGATGGTGATGTCAGAATCAGTCTTAACCACAGTCAACACTTCTGCATCCAAGCCAGGCTCAGGCAGTAACTGAACGTGCATGTGTGTATGCATTATACATTGCATGCATTTATGCATATAAAACAGAAATCTATAATCAGAAATCTCATATATATTTGAGTGTATATATGTATGCATGTGCAGATAAGTGACAAATACACTTAACTGAATGGTTAATACTGTAAAACTCATTAGGCCCAGTCCTCAGGTACTGTTGAGGGTTAACAAGAAGTCACTGCTAACGAGGGAGTGAGCTCTCTGATTGGACACAGGTGTTGGCACTTTTCTCTCAGAGAAACACCTCCCGAGCTGCTGCAGCATAGCAGCAGCTAGTAGGTGTCTGTCACTTCTGTCAAAGTGAAAGCTGTCAGTTTAGCTGTTGTGAGGCTGATAAGAAGAAAAACTGTGAGAAGGCTCTGATGTCTTCAAGTAAAATCTTTTTATATTGTATTGACCACATTTTCAGGTTGAGTTTACCTCTCTGAGTGTTCAAAATGGAAACCTTGGGAATGACGGCAGCTGCGCCTAAAATGGCTTCCTCGTTCACTTGTTTGCTCTTAGCTGGATGAGGTCATGACATGAAAACAGGAAGAACTTTAATATAGAAATACTGCAGAGGTGTTGTGGTTTTGATGGGCAGGCGAGTGAAAAGACGTTCAGCTCCAACAACACACCATCACTTCTCACTTCATGTTAAGTTTATTTATATATTTATTTTTGCTCATTAATTTTAAACCAAAGTTAGAAGAGAGTAAATACTTTCTTGAACATGACGTAAAATTATTATCAGCTCATTTCTTAACATGATTTTGTTTCTAATGAGTGTTAGTTAAAAGCATTGTATGAGGTCATGACTCGAAACTCGGAAGAACATTAATACCTCAATGGAAAGGAAGTGTCATGTGGTTTGAGTTGGCGTTCAAACACAGAACACAATGTAAAGAACAATAAAGACGCATCATTACAACATTTATTTAACAATCTTCAAAACATTTATCAAATGTAAAAGATAAAAAGTTTAAAAGTGTTTCACTCTTTTTAAAAAATGTGAAGAGAATATGAGGTAATGTCACAAATAAATTCAACAGCAAACAGAGGTGTGAAAACAGACTGCAGCATACGGATGTGACATAGTTATTAACACAGGAAGAAGAAGCTGTATTCTTTAAAGAAGCTGCACGTTCGATACTTTGACAGCTGAGAGCGTGAGACCAAGAGAGAAACACGATGGCTGGATTCAAGTGGATTATATTTTCTTTATTTCTGATGCTGCTGTTCAGTTTTCCAGGTAAGAAAACATTGTTAAACTGCATTTATGTTACTAATGGTTCTTTACTAAATTGTTCTTTCCTTGAACTGAGACAGACAAGTTTTGTTTTTGACATGGTGAGTTAAGTAAACTGTCACATTTAGGAACTTTTGATGTGTCTAAAATTGTCATCAGACAAACTGTAAACATAACTGTCATATTCATGTTTCAGGTTATTTTTCATGTTTTTCTCAACAGAATCAACTTGGACAGATTCCTCCTTCACTGTCAGAGCTGGAGATGAAGTCACTTTGTCTTGTGAAAATGTGATAGACGATCAGAGTGAGTGTGATGTTATCGCTTGGCTCTTCCGTGATTTAAGAAACAGAGTAACGCTGTTTGAACATGGACAGATTCACCAAGATGCCAAATCTAAATCAGACAGACTGAGTGTTACACAGAAATGTTCTCTGGTTATAAAGAAGGTCACAGATGAAGATGGTGGTTACTACACCTGCAGACAGGATCAAATCAGGACAACAACAATCCTCTCAGGTTTTATCTGTCTGTTGTTACCAGTGAGTATTTCCATCATAATGTTTTCAAACTGTGAAACATCACAATAATTATGATTATAGTGATGAAGTGAATTTTACTCTTGTTGTCTTTCTCTCACAATATCTCCATCTTCACCAGTGACTGAACTCAAGAGCAATGATCAGGTGACGTTGTCCTGTTCTGTGTCAGTACATCGATGGTGTGAACACACAGTGAAGTGGCTGTATGAGGGTAAAGACGTGGATGAAGATAACAGAGACTTGATCACATCAGACTCTCACTGCTCAGTTACTGTCACATTTCTTACCTCTTATCTGACTCAGGAGTCAAAGCATCATGAGTTATTTAGATGTGAAGTGACTGATGATTACACTAGAACAGTGCATCAGTTCACATTCAACCGTCAGTCCTCAGGTGAGAAAACAGGTGAGAATATGATGAGCTGTTTAAAGTCACTTTAAACTGATAATTAATGTGATAATTACACAGGATGTCAAATCACTCTTTGTCGCATCATAACTGTACAGTTTGTTGCATTTTGTTCACTGCATTTCTCAAGGTGATGATGCAACAACGGCAACTACAACATCACCCACAACAATTAAATCAACATGGACAGCAAGAAACAAATGGACATCAGTGAAAATGAGCACATCAGAAGGTAAAAAACAACATTTACAACCAACCATGATCGAACAAAACAAGGTAGAGACTGAACACAACAGAGCTACACCCAGAAAGAAAAGACATGCAGGCAAAAGACACTTTGTCCATTCAGACATTAGAGATATAGAGACAGTCCAAGAACACACTAACATATACGTCATCATCAAAACACCTCTGACTATGAGTAACACTTGTAAATTCTCTTTTCAGTTTGGGGGCGCTTTATCATTGTGTCTGTGGGTTTATCAGCACTCATAATAAGTGTTGTTACAGTCAACATCTGGACAAGAACTAAAGGTGAGAACTTTTACAAACAACAAGTCAGGATGAAGCTGGATTTTATTACTGTGGGAGCTAAACTCGACTCTCTTTTTGTCTTTTCAGGGAACAAAACACAGACGGAAGAAAACACGGTGAGTTTGGTTCAGGTTCTGCTGACCCGGCTGTGAACTGTGTTCAGTTTCCAAGCACCAACAGTCAGCTGGGAGGAAAATGTGATGCATTCAGGATGTTTTTGGACAATGTGGACTTTGAAGTGAATGATTATTTTAATTTGCTCGTGTTAAATGTGGAGCAAAGGAAGCCTGAAAGTCAGAGAAGTGGGATTGTAATTTGAAAAAACAAACAAACAGTGTGTGTTAGGAAAGTGAATCACTCTGGTTCTCTTGAGCAAGGCACTAAACTCCAGCTGTTCCTTTGGAGCTGCTCTGTGTTTCAACATTTATTTGCTCCATTTTCACCCAGAATCCCCCCATGTGTTTTTGTTTTTCGCAGGAGTATCATGATGAAGATGAAGATGACGGTACAGTGAAATATGAAAACGTTGGAGAGCCTTCTGCCTCTGTGAGACTGCACTGATCATCAACTCACCAGAGAAAGGAGTCCACTGCTGTCAAATATAATCTCATCTTGGTGGTCCTGCCTCCTACTTGTCCTGCCTTAACCTGTTTTGTAGCCTCAAGTGGCCGTTTGAGGTACTGCAGTTTTTGGTGCTTCCACATTGACTTCTTTTTAACAGCCACAGAGGGTGACACATGATCATAACATTTTTATATCCTGGATGACTGAATGTGTTTGTTTTCATCAATCAATGTAACAAATATTTGTATTTTAGTCTGAGTGGGACAAAGATGCTCATGTCTTGAGTTCTCACATTAAGAAGCTGTGAGTTACATAAAGTTTCTTTTACTGTCTCAGTTGTAAAATGTTTGTCAGTTTAGAAGACAACTGGATCATAACTTCATCTAACAGGAAAGATAACTCATTATATTCATTTATTTCTCATTTAACCTCATTAAAAGATGCTCTCACTCACCCAGACGTCTTTATACTCCTGTCCACACTGTATATATCTGCTCTATAGTGTATACACCATATTCATATCATACCTCCAGCTGTTTATTCTGTATATAATGTCTTAGTTTTAGAATTAATTGTACTTACACCTGCACTGCCTCGTGTAAATGCTGCACATGGTAGTGCTGTTAATCCTGTATATGTCTTATCATATTCATATGTACCCCCTACTGTGTATTCTGTATATTATATAATGCACTTTGCACATTGTTCTGCACTTTAATGCTTTTTGCACTTCTGGATGCTAAACTGTGTTTCTTTGTCTCAATACAATACTCTGTGCAAACACAATAAAGTAGAACTTAGAGTTCAAGATTTAAACTTGAAGCTGCAGCTGTTTGCGTCATCTTTGTTGCTCAGCGTAGAGAAGAACTGATTCTGATTGAGTTTAGTGTCAACATTTTGGACTGTGTGTTTGGCCTTAATGTAACTGTAAGTAGATGAGTTTTTCAGTAGCTTACAGTATAAGACAAGGCATTCCTCAACAAACCACAGATTCAGCAGATCTGATGGAAGGATAAAGACTGTTCCAAAGTTTAGGAGTTCACCTCTGGATTTAAAATATATACGAGGAACATTTAAGAAGTCTCGGAGTGTCCGAAAGCTCCAGTTACATTGATTAAATCGAATATGTGTTTTACAGGAAGCCATTGAAGGGAGTTGAGAACTCGGTTAATATGAGATAAATTAAATAAAAGATTGGCTAGAGAGGACTGAGTGAGGCAAGTGAAGAGGTAGTCACGGTAGTCTAAATGAGAAAAGATTAGGTATGTACGAGAAGTTCCATGTTTTTGTCTCATAACGTGGGTTTGATTGAGGGCTGATCATACGGACCTCAGATTTGTCAGAATTAAGGAAATTGGAGACATCCAGTTTGTAACAGAAGCTCAGCAGTCATGAAAGGTGGTCAAATTATTGAGGTTCAGTTTAGAGATAAAGTTGCATGTCGTCAGCATAGAGGTAGTAAAAGACACCACTGGACAAATTAAGCAGATGACTCAGAGTTAGCAAACAAATAAAAACAGAATAGGACCAAGGATCGATCCTTGTGGAACACCACATAAGAGCGATTGTAGAAAAACATAGTACTGTTAATGTGAACACTAAAGTGTGCCAGACAAGTAGGAGGTGTGATGGTGTAATAGACAAACATGATAACATTTGTAACAGTATTTTCTTTTTTTATGGCTGATTATACAGTTTGCAAAAAAAGTATTTGCTATTAATTTTACAGGTTTTGTAGTTCTGACTCTGTCAAACACACACAGTCTCTGAGACCACACTACAAGTTTGGCTCTGCTCCACTGTGCACTTTTGTTTTCTCACCTCTAGTAAGACTTCCCTCTGTTTGGTTAAACACTTCTGTTCACTCTGGCCTCTAAGAACTGTCTAAATCACATGTAAATAACATTGCAACAGCTCAGACTACATACAGAAGTGTTCATGGTGGATGCACATGACCTCTTGCTGTAGCTGTGATGTGATTACAAATTATTTTAAGACATCATTAAAGGACCACAGACTCATCTCTGCAGTGCATGGCATGCAAAACAGTGGTGACATCAAACAGATTCAGATAAAACAGAAACTTTCAGAGAATAAATGTTTAATTTAGCAAAAAGCCAAAGTCAGTCATACTGTGAGGGTTTGATATGTGGTGACTGGATGAGAAGAAACGGCTGGGTGGAGGCGGGTAACTTTCTCACGCAGCATTTTCACACTTCATCCATTGCAAGAAAAGACTTCCTCTTTCTGACTCACATGTGACTGAACTAACCAATCAGAAGCCAGAAGGACTCAGACTAATGTAGGTGTGTGCCAGAGGAGTAGATTCTGCAGACTATTAAAACTGTTTTAAAGATGTAAAGATGTCAAATGTAAATATGTAAAGAATAACATCTCAAGAGCCCTGCAGCTGGTGTACCCACCCTCTCATCAAAAGACTTTTAGTTCTCTAAAAATGATAAAATGAGGAACTAACATGTCTCAGACCAGCAACTTACCATCTTATATATGTTGTTTCCTGCTTCTGCAGGATTGTCACACTGCTCCACCCATAAGACAATCGCATTATTGCAAACATTTATCTGAACTAACAATCTTCAAACATTCACCAAATTTAAAACTTAAAATGTTACAAAGTTTTTCACTCTTTACATATCTTCAAGAAACTCAGAGAGAATGGAAGCTAATGTCACAAACAAATTCAAAAGCAAACAAAGGTGTGAAAACACAGACTGAAGTCAGCATGAGGAAGTGAGTTATTTATTATTACAGGAAGAAGAAGAAGCTGTATGCACTTCTAAGAAGCTGCACGTTGGATACGTTGACAGTTGACAACGTGAGACCAAGAGAGAAGCACGATGGCTGAATTCAAGTGGATTATATTTTCTTTATTTCTGATGCTGCCGTTCAGTTTTTCAGGTAAGAAAACATTGTTAAACTGCATTTATGTTACTAATGGTACTGGTAATGTTCTTCCTTTGTAACACGGTGAGTTCAGTGAACTCTTAGAAACCAGAAATGAGTCACATTTACAAACTTCTGCTGCATCTAAAATCATCATCACACAAACTGTAAAGTCATATTCATGTTTCAGGTTATTTTTTCACTTTTTTTTTATCAGCGTCAACTTGGTCTCATTCCTCCTTCACTGTCAGAACTGGAGATGAAGCCACTTTGTCTTGTGCAAGTGTGACAGATGATCAGGATAAGTGTGATGATACTACTTGGGTCGTCAGAAGTTCAGGAAAACCAGTAATGAACTTTAAACAAGGACAGATTGACAAAGAAGACAAATCTAAGTCAGACAGACTGAGTGTTACACAGAACTGTTCTCTGGTTATAAAGAACGTCACAGATGAAGATGTTGGTGCCTACACCTGCAAACAGGACAAAACAGGAAAACAACAACAGTTATCTCTAATTTATCTGTCTGTTGTTTCCAGTGAGTATTTCCATCATAATGTTTTCAGCTCAAACTGTGAAACATCACAATAATTATGATTATAGTGATGAAGTGAATTTTACTCTTGTTGTCTTTCTCTCACAATATCTCCATCTTCACCAGTGACTGAACACAAGAACAATGATCAGGTGGCGTTAAACTGCTCTGTGTCAGCACATGGATGGTGTAGACACAGAGTGAAGTGGCTGTATGAGGGTAAAGATGTGGATGAAGGCAAGAGAGACTTGAAGACATCAAAGTCTAACTGCTCTGTTACCGTCACATTTTTTACCTCTTACCTGAAGCAGAAGTCAAAGCATCATGAGTTACTTAAATGTGAAGTGACTGATGATTACAATGGAACAGTGCATCAGTCCACCTTCAACCATCAGTCCTCAGGTGAGAAAACAGGTGAGAATATGATGAGCTGTTTAAAGTCACTTTAAACTGATAATTAATGATTGGACGAACATACACAGATGCTTCATGAAGATGGTTTAGTTTTTAACTGTACAGTTTGTTGCATTTTGTTTATTAGGTGATGCAGCAACGGCAACTACAACATCCCCCACAACAATTAAATCAACATCGACAGCAAGAAACAAATGGACATCAGTGAAAATGGGCACATCAGAAGGTAAAAAACAACATTTACAACCAGCCATGATGGAACAAAACAAGGTAGTGACTGAACACAACAGAGCTACATCCAGAAAGAAGATTTCTGATCAACACTGAAAAACTTCCCAGGTTGGTGGTGGTGGTTCATCATCGCAGCTCTGGTTGTTGCAGCACTTTTCATCTTTGTGGTGGCCGTCATCAAATGGAAGAGAGCTCAAGGTGAGAAAAGATGAAACTAAAAAAAAAAAAAAAAGGAAGTTTTAGTAGATTTTCACTGTGGAAACTAAACCTGACTCTCTTTTGTCTTTTTAGAAAATAAAACACAGATGGATCAAAACACGGTGAGTCTTAAAACTGAATACAACGAGTAAAAGAAAAAGAAAAAATGTGAGCAACGCAACACAACAGCAACTCCAAACTGTTGAATGAACTGCTCCCTGACTCAGTTTAAGTCTTGTATTGGCAGTTTTGCTGTGGGACTGTTGTATTGCATTACATTGCACAGATCATCCATCACATTATCTTAAAACCTACACAAACATGTTGGACATGTTATTCCACTGGAGAGATGTTGCTCGTGTTGTGTCCTGGTTATTAAACAGTGTTTAGGCAGAAACCAGTCAGGAAAGTGTGTGATCACACACCACACATATGTGTTTGTCACATATGAGAGAAGAAAAAGGAACTCCGATGTTACTGAGCAACCATGTTGTTGTCCTCTCTGTGTAGGCTGATCCTGAAGGTGGTGTTTCCTACGCCTCCATCAGCTACACCAAGAAGCCCAACAGGAAAGCCCAGGTAAGCTGTCTAATTATAGCGGTATGTAAGGAATTATGTGTTGAACAAGCCACCTTCTGGTCTGCACACTTTCAATCAGCTTCATGAGGTGGTCATCTGGAATGACTTCTAATTAACAGCTGTGTCTTCTTAAAAGTTATTTAGTGGAATTTCTTCTTCTTAATGCGTTTCAGACTCTCAGTTGTGTTTTTCAGTGGTAGTGTTGACATTCAGTGAAGAGTCCTGCTCAACTACTGTAGTAATCTATATTTTGGCAAGAACTGCTGAACTAACTCTAAGACACGAAGGTCAGTCAATATGGAAAATTTCATGAACTTTGAATGTAGCCTAAAGTGAATCAGTGATGATGAGGACCGCCCCAGGAAAGGAAGATCAAGAGTTACCTCTCCTGCAGAGGATCAGAAGTTCATTACAGTGACCAGCCTCAAATATCACCAATTAACAGTTTTTTATCCTCAGATTAGAGCCCACATAAGTGTTTTGCTGTTCAGAGGAGACTGTGTGAATCAGGCCTACATGGTCAATTGCTGTAAAGGAAACCACTACTGAGGGAGGCCACCATTGCTTGGGCCAAGAAACACAAGTAATGAACATTAGACCAGTGGGAATCTGTGATTTCATAAAAAGTCGAGATTTTTGGTTCCAACCGATAAAGTGAATGGATGGTATCTACATGTGTGGTTCCCACCGTGAAGCTGTTGGCATTGGCTGACTTGTTGACTGCGCACAACAACAGCCATTCGTTAACTTCAAAGCACACATAACCGGCTACCAGAGCATTGTGTAGCGACATGCCATTATTTGTTTTTGAACCGGACAATGACCCAACACAAACCTGCAGGGCTGAGGGCTAAGGGTTATGTGATATTTCATAGTTTTGACATCTGCAGTGTTAATCTACAGTGTTTAAAGTAATAAACTGAATAGGAGGTGTGTCCAAACTTTTGACTGGTACTGTATTATGATTCTGATGTCAGTCGACTGACAGAATCTGAGGCTGTGGCATGAAATCTGCTGTGAATGTTCATGGTCGCCAGATGTTGGATCCTGGTGGTTTTTTCGGTGGGATCCCTCAGCTTTCCCACCCAGAGGCACCACCATCAGACCAACATGTCAACAAGTTTATGCGCAAGTCATTTAGAAGTTATACTCTGTCCTTGCAGGTTGTTGATGATGATGACAGTGATGAAGGTGATACAGTGACCTACAGCACCGTGAAAGCTTCTTCAGACTCCCTCTAGAGGTGGAGAGGGTGAAAAAATGGGGCAGACATGTTGGATATATACTGTACATATATATACTATGCTATACTATACTGTATTCTTTATACTGTTTCCCTGCATGGTGGATATTTTTGTAAAATGAATTTTTGTTTTTTTTGTTTATGGTTAAATGCTTTATCTAACATTTAAGTGTGCATTACTTTTTGTGTCCACCATTTTATATGCTTTATTAAATAAATGAATGAAATAAAATCCTGTAAGATCGTGAATTTATTTCTTTATATATTTTAACATTTTGAGAGACATGGATTTTTCTGTGTTTTTCAAGATGTCATACGCAAAGCTTTAATAATTAAATGGTGAGGGATGAACACAAGACAGCACAGGAGCAGGGAGGAAAAACCAAGGAACACAAAAAACAAACTAACCAAAAGGCGGCTGGAGATGCAGGCAAAAAAACACAAAGAAAGGACTCAATAAGCAGGCAAACAATCCAAAAGGGCAAAGGCAAAGGCGAGGTACAAAACCGGGAACCATAAAACACACGAGGAAAAACACTGGGGAGTCGGTCACAAAGGATGCTAATCGCAGACACACTCAGAAACATATAACACATGTAATGGACAGACAAGGAAACACAGGAACTGACATGCAACAAACAACAAGACAGGAAGTAGAATTAGAGAAGACACAGACGGGGTAGAACTACAAAATAAAACAGGAAACACAGAACAAACTGAAAACTTCTTTCAACCCAGGAAGGATACGGTACACAAGACGCCACAGCGCCACATGCACCTCTACAGTATATGTTATTTTATATTTTTAAAGTAAAGTAGTTTTCAACAGAATTTGATAAACGGCTCTTTGTCTTATGTCCTAATGAAGTGTCTGTTGCTGTCTGTTTGCATGTTAGCATCTTCATGTGGTTATTTTAAGAGTGTTAACCGGTCAGAGCTCTGCTGCTCTTGTTAACCACATTCTAAAAAAACACTTCCCGTTCAGTTCTCTGAAAAAGGACTGCAAAGATGGAAGAGGCTGCTGCAGCATCAACATGTTGCACCATGGACATCAAGAGTCAAACTGTGGTGGACGAGGAGTTTGACTCTTCACCTGTCTGTTCATGTGTGCTGTCAAACATCACCATGAATCCTGTCTGTTTTCTAATAAACACGATCTAAAGAAAACAAGCTGCATTCATGCAAACATTTATCTGAACTAACAATCAGCCAACTTCCCCTTCTTCTTCTTCTTGAGAAACACCTCATTGACACATACACACCATGTGACTGTACGTAGTGTGAACTTGAGTCTTCACATAGTTTGTTTGTTGCAGCGTTAGATTGGCTCAATGAATGCAGAAACAGATTCTTTTCCTGACAGAAAACTACATTTCAAAAATGTTTTGTTGAGTTTTTGGCTGTTTGTACGTTTACAAGAAATTCAGAGAGACGAAAATCTGAAACAGACTAAGAGTCACTATGAGGAAGTGACATCACAGTAACCACAGGAAGTAGACGCAGCAGCTCTCTACTAAAGCACGACTTTAGACAGTCAAGGGACAGAAGAAGAAGAGAGACAGAGAGTCACGATGGTTGAGTTCAAATGGATTCAAATTTCTTTGTTTCTTATAGCGGTGCTTCAGTTTACAGGTAAGAATACATATATCACATATATTAAATAACTTGATCAATATTATTAAAGATATTTGATGAGCTCAATTTTATTGAACTAAGACAACAAAATCTGTTGTTTGTTTCTAACATGCTGAGTTTAGTGAACTCCTGGAAACAAGGATGAAGAAATAATCGTCACACTAACTATGAACATAACAGACATTTTCTCATTTTACTTTATGTTTCATCATTTTCTCTCGTCTTCTTAACAGCAGCAGCTGAAGGACTTCCCCCCTCCTTCACTGTCAGAGCTGGAGAGGAAGTCACTTTGCCTTGTGAAAATGTGATAGACGATCAGCAAAACTGTGACAGTACAAGATGGTTCTTCAGTTATTTAAGTCAGAGAGCAGCAGTAGATCTGATTAGACTTGGACAGATTGTTGAACAATCCAAATCTAAATCAGACAGACTGAGTGTTACACAGAAATGTTCTCTGGTTATAAAGAAGGTCACAGATGAAGATGCTGGACGTTACGACTGTCAACAATACAAATCAGGACAAAGACAAGAACCAGACTCTCATGTTTATCTGTCTGTTGTTACCAGTGAGTATTTCCATCATAATGTTTTCAGCTCAAACTGTGAAACATCACAATAATTATGATTATAGTGATGAAGTGAATTTTACTCTTGTTGTCTTTCTCTCACAATATCTCCATCTTCACCAGTGACTGAACACAAGAACAATGATCAGGTGGAGTGGTCCTGTTCTGTGTCCACATATAATGGACAATGTACACACACAGTGAAGTGGCTGTTTAACGGTAACAATGTGGATAAAGATCACAAAGATCTGCAGACATCACAGTCTGACTGCTCTGCCTCTGTGACCTTTCAGTCTTCTCATTTCATTCATACATCAAACTCTAACTTATTGAAGTGTGAAGTGACTGATGGTAACAAAGTGCAGCTGTTTCCCTTCAGACTTCAGCCCTCAGGTGAGAAACCAGGTGAGAATATGTTGAGCTGTTTAAAGTCACTTCAGACTGACGTGAATAATTACCTGAAATATTTGTTTATTTTATGGATTTGAAGTTTGAATATTACATCACAACACAAGTTTGTACTGAACACTTTGTTGAGTTGTTTTCATCTGTTCAGGTGACGACACGACGACAACAAAACCAAGACCAGAACCCAAAACCAAACCAACACCACCACGAACCCAACCACAACCAACAACAACAACAACTGAAAGCAGCATGAAAAGAGGAACCATCACGAAAGCGTCTGCAATCGATGATGACTCAACAAATCTAAAAGGTAGTGTAAACCTGATTATGTTGTTTCTTTGTAACATAAAACATGAAATAGGATGCTGACCTCTTATCTGCATCATTCTGAAGAGAACAAAAAGCTGCAGTCAGAAGTGTTTCATGTTTTTCTTCTCTTTCCAGATTGGTGGTGGATCATCGTTGCGTTGGCGGTTGCTGCAGCGCTCTTAATCATCGTTGTGGCGGTCATCAGATGGAAGAGAACTAAAGGTGAGAGCAACCACACGTGAAACTTTTGAACAGTCTGGATTTTTATTGTGGGAGCTAAAGTCAACTCTCTTTTGTCTCCTCAGGGAAAAAAACACAGACGGATAAAAACATTGTGAGTTTTACGGACGTGGAATCAAATTTCTTTCTGGTAGTGTCGTCAGCCGTCATAGAGCCAATGTTTGACCAAATGTAAGTAGATTTAGTTTTTTTGTCTTTTTCAGGGACGGAGCTTAAACCCTGCAGTGACTCCAGAAAGCAGTCAGGACACGGTGAGATCAAACACTACACCCAGTGCAAAGTTACACTCACTGTTTTTAGATTTGTTCTGCAAAATGTAGCTCTATGAGACACACAGTGACTCGTGAGTCTGATTTACTTCTACAAGAGAAGAAGTGGAGATTGTGATGATGCAGCCGGACAACAGCAGAACAAAACAGAACAGAATACAATGAAATCCACATGTTACCGAGCAGCCATGTTGTTGTCTTCTCTGTGTAGGCTGATCCTGAAGGTGGTGTTTCCTACGCCTCCGTCAACTTCACCAAGAAGCCCAACAGTAAAGCCCGGGTAAGCTGTCTGTTTGGTTATAGTGATGATGGCAGTGAATGAAAAACATGTTTGCTGTTTCATTGTTGAGCATCGTGTTGTGTTCATGTGGTGCTGGACATCATGAAGTTACATTTACTCACATTATTCTGCAACATTTCATGTTTTGTAATTTATGTGTTGTGCTGTTTTTACAGGTTCAGGGTCAAGATGATGATGAAGTGACCTACACCACCGTGAACGCTTCCTCTTCTTCTGCTGGAGCCTCTGCTGATAGTCACGTTCTCTACGCCACCATCAACAAACCAAACAAATAAGAGAGCGCAGTATAGTTACAGCTCGTGTCATTACACTTATTTCACATTGATAACTGATGCTGAGTCATGTTTGGCTGTGTTTTTGTATCAGATGATCATTTTCAGGGTTTATTGCTGTAAAGAGGCTTTTTGTCCAGTAGGGGGTGGAGTAGGTTAACTAGCAGCACAGTGTAAAAAGGAGAAGTAAGGACCAGTGCTGGAAGAAGTATTCAGATCCTTTACTTAAGGACAAGTACTAATACCACATTGTGAAAATACTCCACAACAAGTCAAAGTCCTGCATTCAAACCGTACTTAAGTAAAAGTATGTAAGTATTATCAGTCAAATGTACTTAGTCCCTGTCAGTGTTTTACTCTTATATATGATGTTTATGGATTAATATTACTGCTGCATTAATGTGTATGTTACATTTTACTGCTTTATATTCTGTTGGCTGCTTTAATATCATGTAGTCCAAGAGGAAAATGTGTATTTATATATATGTATACGTCTAATATTTGGCTTTAGTTAAAGATGTGTTTACTGTTATTTTTGTGTCTCCTCTTATTGTTTGATATGCAGTCATTTGAACATCTCTGCTCAGGTTATGTTTGATATATAAAGTAATTAAAGCAAAGAGGAAGACAACGCTCGTCTTGACTGAGTCACTTCTGAGAGTTGAATTAAACAGCTGAATGAGAGGAAACTGTGGAAACCCAAAAGTTCAGTTTTCACTGGTGTTAATTCCAGATACTTCAGGTCAGTGTCGACTTCATGCCGGACACTAGAGAGGTCTGGAAAGGACTGAAAACTATCTCTGAGCACAGTAACAACAGTGGATGGAGCCCAGTATCTGCAGACAGAGAAGCTAAATTTCAGTTTAAAAACAGAAACTTTTTTTCACTTCTTGCTGCATTAATGTTTAAAGAACGTATTTTTAACCCATGTAAAAAAACAGAACGTGTCACTACGAGAAAAACACATCCAGCTAGTACGTGGAGAAGCATTTCTGACTTAATCATCGTCTTCAGTTTGTTGCGACAAACGACTAAAAGTCCGAGATGATGTAATTATCTTGTTAATCACACAGTAAAACAAATATAAGTATTAATAAACAGACATGATGAGACTGTCTAATAACTATATACATGAAATCAGAGTATAATAATATACAATATATGAGATAAAAAACCCACAGTAACATCAAACGTGTCAAAACTGTTGCGGTGTATTGATTCAGGTCAGAGGCTCATAATTGGTGATGTATGATTGGTCCAGAGCAACCTGCACAGTGCCTGTTCACGGCCACAGACTGCGCATGCGTGTTGTACATGTGGTGAAAAGCTGATAGCTGGGACAGAGTGGGTGACCTTCTGAACACTCACCAATCAGGAAACAATGTTCAGTTTGAACTGACTTTGCTCTTTAGTTTCTGTTAGAAATGATTTCCTTAAGTGGATAAAAATGATTTACTTACATTGTGAGGGCGTCCACTCACATTCCTCATCATTGTCTGACAAATCCTGCAGCTCTTTCTTAATCGACTTTATTTCCACTCTCAGCTTGATCCTGTTCCACATTCTGCTCCCTATCCTGCAGCTCTGATTGTGTCTCTTGTGCTTTCTCTGCAGACTGCTGCACACCAAGAGAGTCTGACTGAGTCACACAGCTTGTGGTCGAGCGGCAACTTCCATCACTGTGAAGTGAAGACAAAGAGGAAGCGCCAAAGAAAACAGAAAAAAAACCTGCAGTTCCTCAAACGTCCACTTGAAGCTGGCTGGAGTCAAGAGTCCCCATGTTAAAACTTCAGAGCAGAAATAAACATGTTAACAGCCTGGTACAAAAAAGATGAAGCTTAAACTTAAAGATGCAGAATTAAGAGCATAGCAGGTTTGATTGACAGTTGGGTGTCGTCACACGTTGTTTGAGCAACCAGGCTTCATTCAGCTCCACCCACGCTCCACATCTTTGCCCATCTTTGGATGTGTTTTTGATGTTTGTCTGCTCATCATTCGAGGGTGTTAACCGGTCAGAGCTCTGCTGCTCTTGTTAACCACATTCTAAAAAAACACTTCCCGTTCAGTTCTCTGAAAAAGGACTGCAAAGATGGAAGAGGCTGCTGCAGCATCAACATGTTGCACCATGGACACCAAGAGTCAAACTGTGGTGGACGAGGAGTTTGACTCTTCACCTGTCTGTTCATGTGTGCTGTCAAACATCACCATGAATCCTGTCTGTTTTCTAATAAACACTATCTAAAGAAAACAAGCTGCATTCATGCAAACATTTATCTGAACTAACAGTCTTCAGACAGACAACTTCCCCTTCTTCTTCCTCTTCTTCTTCTTCTTCTTGAGAAACACGTCATTGACACAAATAGACCATGTGACTGTACACAGTGTGAACTTGAGTCTTCACATAGTTTGTTTGTTGCAGTGTTAGATTGGCTCAATGAATGCAGAAACAGATTCTTTTCCTGAGAGAAAACTACATTTCAAAAATATTTTGTTGAGTTTTTGGCTGTTTGTACGTCTACAAGAAATTCAGAGAGACGGAAATCTGAAACAGACTAAGAGTCACTATGAGGAAGTGACATCACACTAACCACAGGAAGTAGACGCAGCAGCTCTCTACTAAAGCACGACTTTAGACAGTCAAGAGACAGAAGAAGAAGAGAGACAGAGAGTCACGATGGTTGAGTTCAAATGGATTCAAATTTCTTTGTTTCTTCTAGCGGTGCTTCAGTTTACAGGTAAGAATACATATATCACATATATTAAAAATAACTTGATCAATATTATTAAAGATATTTGATGAGCTCAATTTTATTGAACTAAGACAACAAAATCTGTTGTTTGTTTCTAACATGCTGAGTTTAGTGAACTCCTGGAAACAAGGATGAAGAAATAATCGTCACACTAACTATGAACATAACAGACATTTTCTCATTTTACTTTATTTTTCATCATTTTCTCTCGTCTTCTTAACAGCAACAGCTGAAGCACTTCCCCCCTCCTTCTTCCTCACTGTCAGAGCTGGAGAGGAAGTCACTTTGCCTTGTGAAAATGTGACAGACGATCAGCAAAACTGTGACAGTACAACATGGCTCTTCAGTGATACAAGTCGGAGAGTACTAGTGGAGCTTATTAAACTTGGACAGATTGGTGAAAATGCCAAATCTAAATCAGACAGACTGAGTGTTACACAGAAATGTTCTCTGGTTATAAAGAAGGTCACAGATGAAGATGCTGGAAGTTACATCTGTCAACAACACAAATCAGGAAAACAACAAGGTCCACTCTCCCATGTTTTTCTGTCTGTTGTTACCAGTGAGTATTTCCATCATAATGTTTTCAGCTCAAACTGTGAAACATCACAATAATTATGATTATAGTGATGAAGTGAATTTTACTCTTGTTGTCTTTCTCTCACAATATCTCCATCTTCACCAGTGACTGAACACAAGAACAATGATCAGGTGGTGTGGTCCTGTTCTGTGTCACCATATGGATCGTGTACACACACCGTGAAGTGGCTGTATGACGGTAACAATGTGGATAAAGATCACAAAGATGTGCAGACATCACAGTCTCTCTGCTCTGCCTCTGTGCGCCTTCAGTCTTCTCATTTCATTCACACATCAAACTCTAACTTATTGAAGTGTGAAGTGACTAATCGTAACAAAGTGCAGCTGTTTCCCTTCAGACTTCAGCCCTCAGGTGAGAAACCAGGTGAGAATATGTTGAGCTGTTTAAAGTCACTTCAGACTGACGTGAATAATTACCTGAAATATTTGTTTATTTTATGGATTTGAAGTTTGAATATTACATCACAACACAAGTTTGTACTGAACACTTTGTTGAGTTGTTTTCATCTGTTCAGGTGACGACACGACAACAACTGAAAGCAGCATGAAAAGAGGAACCATCACGATAGCGTCTCCAATCAATGATGACTCAGCAAATCTAAAAGGTAGTGACTCATCACATTTTTATATTTCTCTTTTCTCTCTTTCTCTCTGTCAGGTGACTTTAATTCATTAATTTGTGTCTTCACTCAGTGAAACTTCTGGATTGTTTCACTGAGTTATGGTGTCCCTCCCTGGCGAGGGTTCACCTCCTCTGTCCATCAGACATTGGATCAGAGTCGTGGCTGATCCACGGTGCACTGTGGAACAGGTTCTCCTGGCTGTAGGAGAACAGGTTGGTCATGAAAACTTTGCATATGGTTGATGGATGAGTAAGGCCACAGTGTCTTTTCTCTGAGAGGAACGTTTGGTGTTAGTTGAAAGGTTTTCACTGTTCTCTTTTCTCTCTCTCTGCACTACATGGATAGTTTCAGAGTGTGATCTTTAAACACCAACAGAGGGAGGGACAGAGATAAGTGAGCACTGTTAGCTGAACTGAGCACATCTTAAAACATAGATGTGTTTCTTTTACAAGAGGCACACAGCTCAGCAGACAATGAAGTGGAGAGGGGGACGAGCTGGAGAGGACAGCTTTTTCTTATATCTATTCATCATATCTTATACTCTTTACAGGTTTGCTGTTGTGGAGGTTCATCATCGTGTCTGTGGGTTTAGCAGCACTCATAATAATCGTCGTGGCAGTCAACATGTGGACAAGAACTAAAGGCGAGAACTTTCACTGATGAAACTCAGAAACAAGAAGTTTTGATGAATCTGGATTTTCACGGTGGAAACTAAAGTTGAATCTTTCTCTTGTCTTTTCAGGGAGAAAAACACAGATGGATGAAAACATGGTGAGTTTTTTATGGGATTAAAACACTGACATAAATCGTGCACGCATAATGATATTGATGATGTTGTCTCACAATCTTCAACGTTGTCCTTGTTCAGCAGACTGGATAACACTTCGTTTAATTTCAGGTCCAAATCAAGTCAAAAAATGTTACTCTACTTCCGTAGGCAATAACACACAGGATTCATCAGGATTGACAGCAGATGGAGCTTTTATTATCTTGACAGACAATACAAAGCCCGAGTCTCCCCAGGATAAGACTGAAGTCACTAGTTTGGGGTTCTTCCTTATATACTCTTTACATGTCCAGCCTATTTTGTTTGTCACACCTAGTATCACAATCTTACTATGACACAATGGTGTAGTAGTCTTATCTTGCACCTGGACCCTTGGGCTGTGCCAGGCTTTGAGGCTATCTACTCAAATGGTGTCTACCCCATGCCCACTGACCTTGGTCTACTGAGGCCCAGATATTATCTTATCTTTGGTTTTATTCCTTACAGGATGACACCCTTAGATTCTGCTTTGTGCCTTACACCATTATGTCACAGATCTCTTCAACTGCCTTTTTAAAGAGTTTTATAAGTTCCACATCATTATAAGTTTCACACAGTTATATGGTGCATAAGTTTCACACAGTTATATGGTGCATAAGTTTCACACTGTTGCAAATCACACATTTATGATTCACATCAAATCAAACTAAATAGTCAAGTGCTCATTACTTCATTAATCTTGTGGGTTCACACATCCAATATTAAAACACAAGTGCTCTCTATCTATCTTACTGCTTCTGTGAGGTTATATGAGTTCACACGTGCATCCCAGTTTTCAAACAGTGCCCTTGAAAGTTTAAGATAACTCCCGCTACCTGTGTGTGCGCTACATCCCCCTAACTGCTTACTGAGCATGCTGGATGTTCCATCCTACATGTCGGCTATATTCTTTACCCATGGTGCTACGAACCCCCTGACTGCTCCAGAGCACATCCAGCATTCCCCCAAAACACCAGGTGTTTCGCTGCACCCACTGCGCTTCAGTCGACATGTCGGTTGCATACTCCACTCACAACTCAAAGATAATACAGAAGAACAGTCCACATGTTGATTGTGCTCAACTCATAACTCAGTGTTGGCATAAAGGACCATTCTGCATGTTGGCTGTCCCTGACTCATATCTCAGAGTGAACAGAAAAGAAAAAGAAAAAACAGGTTTAAAAAATAGTTGAAAATAGTTGAAACACTTTAACACTCAGTGAATTTAAACAGTACTCACTCACTTAATTTTACACATCAATAATAATCATAATGCATATTGTTTTTCGAGCGCTTTCAAAGCTCTCGCAATCTATTTTGTATCCTGCATCTCTGCTCCCTGGAGCAATATTGTAGCCTGTGAGGAAAAAACATGCTCAAGCGCACGGATGTTTGATTTGCGCGCATGGGTCTCATTACGTGTGCACGATTTATGTCAGTGTTTTTATAGTAAAAAAAACAATCCAAAGAAACGGTCAAATCACTGTAAAATCAAAGTTAAATATCATAATTCAAATAAATGTCAAAACTATACATTCATTGAGATTTCAGTCAAAGTTTTGCAGAGAATCATCGTTATTTTACTGAATTATTACGATCAAACACCTTCAATAAAGTGATGATACTAATAGTTCTGAGGAGAAACACCGTTATTTTACAGATGTTCACTGAATCATTATCGAGCGACCACTCAGTGCACTTTTACAACACTTGTCACATTCAGCCATACATTCAGGGCACAATCACATTCACACACCGGGGTTCAATATCTTGCTCAAGGACACTTCAGCTGGTCCTCTGATTACTAGACAATCCTGAGCTACAGCCGCCCTGCAGATCAGAGAAGTGGGACTGGGATTGGAAAGTTGTCAGTTTGAGTGTTTCAGAGTGTGGCTTTGATTGTGTCCTGTTGTTTTTCACAGGTGGCTGATGATGAAGATGATGGTGCAGTGAACTATGAGAACGTCACATCTTCTGTTTGAGTTTGACCAACACTTCTGCCTCCATCAGACTCCACCCATCAACAACTTCTACATCAACTCAGCATGTTTTACATGAGTAGATGAAGATTTGAGATCACAAAAACATCCTAAGATCATTTTGAGAGACTTATTATTTGAGTTTTTGTCTTTTTCTGCATCTGTTGTAAAAACTTTTCTCATCTGCAGTCAGTTCAGAACACAGCAGCTGGATTTGAACTGTTTGAACTGGAAAGAGCTTTTAACTCTTGTTTCACTTCCTTAAATTTGCTTCTGACCAAATAATTTAGTCCTGACTTTAAGATGAACTGATCAGTTTTGAAGCTACAGCTTGAGCGCATGTCTTCATTCAAGATGAACTCATTTAAATTCACCTATTAGCTTTTTTTTGTTGTTGTCAACATGTTTGTTAAGAGTCCAATGTGTGTTTGGCTTGAATGAGCTTTGAGTCTTAATGGATTCACTCAGAGTTTTGTTGTTATTTTATATGATAATTATATAATCTGCAAATAAAGAAATGTTTAACATTCAATTCTACACTGTGTTTTGTGATTTCTTAATGTACTAACTGTGTCATGGCTTTCTTAATGGAAGGTGGATTTTCTTTGCCATAGATGGATTAATGAACGGGCCAACAGGGCACAAGCACAGGGGCCTGAAGGATCAGGGTCCCCCGGGATCAGAGCCTCTGCTTTAAATGACTGTTGAAATTTTGGTTGAAAGCATTGTTGTGAATTAAAAATACAAAGGAAAATATTAAATCAATATATTAATTGTTGTCCAATGAAATGAGTGATTTAGCAGGAGGGTTAAAGACTTTAAGGTACCGTATACATGTCACATTCTCATGAGGGGCTGAGGCCCCCTCTAGTTCTGATCCTAGAGTCGCCCCTGCACCAAAACTGGGACGAATACCTGAACAAGGAAAAGGATCATCTACATGAGGCACAATCAAACCATTACTGTGTTCATCCAACAGGGGGCATTCATGTCCAGTCATGCCTCAGCACTGCACTGTTCTTTGTCAGTACTATTTTTTACTTACTTACTTACTTACTTGGGCTTCCTGAACACCAAACTTGTGACCTCAGTGAGAATGATTCGATGCAGTGAAATTCTTAGATGCTGCTCTGTAGATGTACACCTCCCCAGTTTGTCCGGTAAGAACAGGTATGATGATGATATGGTCATTAATCCAGATCATAAACACACTCTCACACTCTTACTGAGCTGCCACTCATTTATAGTCATGGAGTCCACACAGTCTGTGTGTGTGTGTGTGTGTGTGTGTGCGTGTGTGTGTGTCTACTGTAAAGAGAGAATTAACATAAAATACGAGGATACATGTGAAATATGAATTAACATAAACAGCATGGCATGAAACAGACAAGTCAGAATAATGTCAAATCAGCAGAAACGGTACAAAGATGACATGAAGGCTGCTCTCCGTGGTGCTGAAGGCGCTCAAGTTTTCAGCACCATGGAGAGCAGCCTTCATGTCACCATCAGTTGGGTGGCTCGTCCCCAAAAGCATGACACACTGTTGTGTCTCGTCAGTTGTGTTAATTTCAGTCATGTTCATGTGTAGTGTTTCATGTTTAGTCCTGTATGTCATGAACACCTTGCCTTAAGCACTTCCTGTTTTATTTTGTACTCACCTTTTCCCTCCCATTTCAGACCCTGACTTCCTCCCTTTGTGTGATTTTCCCGCCTTTGTAATTGTTTGCCCCGCCCCTGATTGGTTTCACCTGTTTTCACTCACGTCATGTATAAATAGTCCTTGTCTCCCTTTGTCTTTGCCAGTTCGTCTTGTTCAGTTTGTAGAAGAGTATTGTTTGGTTTTTTCATGTTTTGATTGAAGTTTGTGTTCATTTTTTGATTTCCCTTAAGAGCCTTTTTGTTTGCACTTATTATCCTCCTTGAGAGCGCCTTTTGTTTGATTGTTTTTTGGACAAATAAATACCCTTTTGTTACATCTTCATCAGCTCTAGAGTCGTGCATTTGAGTCCACCAGATTTGTGTCTGAGGTCGTGACACACACTGAAGACAGTGTGTGTATGTATGTGTCACCACGTTCGGATCAACACACACCTGTGAAGATGTTTTCTCAAAAATGAACTCATGAGAGGGAACCAACTGTCAAACCAGTCTTTGGAGGACTGCGGGCGCATAAGGCTAACAGCTGTCAAGCTCTGACTGAGTCACCGAACTTGTGGTCAAGCGGCAACCTCCATCACTGTGAAGTGAAGACAAAGAGGAAGTGCCAAAACCTGCAGTTCCTCAAACGTCCACTTGAAGCTGGCTGGAGTCAAGAGTCCCCATGTTAAAACTTCAGAGCAGAAATAAACATGTTTACAGCCTGGTACAAAAAAGATGAAGCTTCAACTTAAAGATGCAGAATTAAGAGCATAGCAGGTTTGATGGACAGTTGGGTGTCGTCACACGTTGTTTGAGCAACCAGGCTTCATTCAGCTCCACCCACGCTCCACATCTTTGCCCATCTTTGGATGTGTTTTTGATGTTTGTGTGCTCATCATTCAAGGATGTTAACCGGTCAGAGCTCTGCTGCTCTTGTTAACCACATTCTAAAAAAACACTTCCCGTTCAGTTCTCTGAAAAAGGACTGCAAAGATGGAAGAGGCTGCTGCAGCATCAACATGTTGCACCATGGACATCAAGAGTCAAACTGTGGTGGACGAGGAGTTTGACTCTTCACCTGTCTGTTCATGTGTGCTGTCAAACATCACCATGAATCCTGTCTGTTTTCTAATAAACACTATCTAAAGAAAACAAGCTGCATTCATGCAAACATTTATCTGAACTAACAATCAGCCAACTTCCCCTTCTTCTTCTTCTTCTTTTTCTCCATATTCTTGAGAAACAGGTGATTGACACATACAGTACACACCATGTGACTGTACACAGTATGAACTTGAGTCTTCACATAGTTTGTTTGTTGCAGCGTTAGATCGGCTCAATGAATGCACAAACAGATTCTTTTCCTGACAGAAAACTACATTTCAAAAATGTTTTGTTGAGTTTTTGGCTGTTTGTACGTCTACAAGAAATTCAGAGAGACGAAAATCTAAAACAGACCAAGAGTCGCTATGAGGAAGTGACATCACAGTAACCACAGGAAGTAGATTAATCTTTTCATCATTTAACTCCCAGCAGCTTCCAGACTGTGACGGTTAACAGCCGAGAAGAGACAGAAGACGGACTGAAGCACGATGGTTGAATTCTGGATTCAAATGTCTTCACTTCTGATTCTGCTGCTTCACTTTACAGGTAAGAATGCATTTATAACATATATAGAAATACCAGAAATGTTACAAAACAAACTAAAATGATCCTCAGACTAAATCTTCGCATAAAAGTCAAATTCAGATTTAATCTTTTTTTTCTTTTCTCGTCTTTTCAGCAGCAGTGACTGGACAATCTGGTCTCCGTGTTGTTGTCAGAGTTGGAGATGAAGTCAGTTTGCCTTGTAAAAATGTGACTGGTTATCAGGACAAATGTGAGCGTACTTGGCTCTTCAATGCTCCAAGAAGCAGCAGAACATCAGTGCTGATTACACGTGGGCAGATTGCTGAAAGAGCCAAAACTAAATCAGACAGACTGAGTGTTACACAGAACTGTTCTCTGGTTATAAAGAAGGTCACAGATGAAGATGTTGGTCACTACAGCTGCAGACAGTATGAATCAGGACATGGAGACAGTCTGGTTGATCTGTCTGTTGTTACCAGTGAGTATTTCCATCATCATGTTTCAGTTCAAACTGTGAAACATCACAATAATTATGATTATAGTGATGACGTGAATTTTACTCTTCACCAGTGACTGAACACGAGAACAATGATGAGGTGACGTTGTCCTGCTCTGTGTTGGTACTTGATGACTGTAAATACAGAGTGGAGTGGCTGTATGAGGGTAAAGATAAAGACAAGAAGACATCACAGCGTATTTGCTCAGTTAATTTGACCTATAAGAAGAAGGAGTCAAAGAAGTACAAGTTATTTAACTGTGAAGTGACTGATCTTTACACTGGACAAGTGCAGCAGGTTCCCTTCAGCCCTCAGACCTCAGGTGAGAAACCAGGTGAGCTCATGATGAGCTGTTTAAAGTCACTTCATCCTGATGGAACAAACTATATTTGATTATTTGTTTGATATTTTAAGTCAGAAGATGACATCATTCTTTCTCATTTATATAAATTACATAATTTCTATTTTCTAATATTTAAGTTTTTGGTTTTACATGCAATAATTGACAGGATAAGTCTATTCAGGGTTTTTTTCAGGGCTTTTTGATTTTTCAGGTGATGCAGCAACAAGATCAGCAACAACAATGGCAGCAACAACAACGGCAGCAACAACATCACAAGAAGGTGAGAAACAAAGCAGCTTCTTCAACATGAAACAAATCTCAGAGTCTGAATGTAATTTATACACATACATAAATACTGTAGACGTAGTTAAAGATGTAGTTGCATGTTCGCGGTGCTGATCTTGGATGTTTTAACATGGGGGCTTATGGAGAGTGACTCGTTTTGAAGCCAGTCTCAAGTGGACGTTTGAGGAACTGCAGTTTTTGGGACTTTTCACAGCCTCTTGTGCTAAACACACGTTTTGTGCTTCTGATTTTTGATAATAACTTTCTTGACTGACATTATTTTTCTGATCCACAGCTCGTGCAGATTGTTCTGTTCTGGACTACATCATGTTGGTTGTGCGTGTGGCTGAACTCCTCCTGATTACTGTGATTACTGTTCTTCTCATCAGAGCTCGAGGTGAGAAAATTCAGACCAACATTTGTTCAGACTGATGAACACAAACTGTAAGTTTAGAGCTGAAATGTTACTCTGTGCTTTATTTTCCAGGGAACCAGAGACCACCTGAAGACAACACTGTGAGTTCAGAACTAAAACTGAAGTGAACCCATGTGTAAAATTCAAACTGTGTATGAACCATCAGGGACTGTAAGTCAGTGTCACCCTTGTCTCAGAGACATTATCTTTGTATATTTCTAAACTGTTTTCATAATTACGTCGTGGTGACAAACATAATCACTGCTTGAACTATGTCCGTGTTCCTCTGAGTGAATGAAACATCACATTATGTAACGTGCTCAAGTATCAAAGAGGCTATGAGGGGTGGAACATATCAGTGCACAGTAGTGATGT
The DNA here is from genome assembly GCA_946959425.1 of Argyrosomus regius. NCBI lineage: Eukaryota > Metazoa > Chordata > Actinopteri > Sciaenidae > Argyrosomus > Argyrosomus regius. The sequence continues at coordinate 3,121,006 of OX336901.1, read as the reverse complement.
GCGATATTATCCAATATTTTTTAATAATTAAGGTGGATGCATCATCAAATTGCTACATCTAAATGAATGTTCATGACATATTGCCACACAGTGCTCCTTTTCCTCTCCTGCTTGCTTGCTTGCTTGTTTGCCTGGCGCCGCTGAGTCACGTGACGGTACAACACCAAAACTCCAGAGGGGAGAGGAGCAAAGTGTGCCACGCTGTGACGGGAGCAGCACTTGAAAGCACCACTCTTTGCAATGCAACTGCCAGCATCAGCTTCATTCAACCCTGCAGTGATATATCACAGTAGACACCACATGTGATTTTATACTTTCAAAGTAAAGAGCAAAGTTAAAGTAGTTTTCAACAGAATTTGATAAACGGCTCTTTGTCTTATGTCCTAATGAAGTGTGTGTTGCTGTCTGTTTGCATGTGTTTGTGTTCATGTCATTATTATAGGAGGGTGAAAAGGTCAGAGCTCTGCTGCTCTTGTTAACCACACTTTCAGAAAAACACTTCCCCTTCAGTTCTCTGAAGAAATGATTGCAAAGATAGAACACGCAACACGTTGCAACATGGACATCAAGAGTCAAACTAGTCAAACTTTGCTTTACACAGATCTGTTGTCAGTCAGTGTTTTCCTGATAAGTTCAGGAGGATGTCAACATTTTTGTAACTTCCCAGGTACGTTAATTAACGACATTTCCTCATCATGTTTGTCTGTGTGTGTTTGTGCAGGTTTCATACTCAGCAAGAAGACGAAGAGTGATGCGTTCAGGTGCAGCAGACACTCAAAGATCAGATCAGACAGTAACTGATGGTGCGTTCAGGTGTTAAATGTGGGTCAGTCAGTTAAAGTGTGTCACAGTGAGCGTTTGTTTGTTTGTGTTTCACAGGTGAATAATGATGAAGATGAAGACGATGGTGTGGTGAAACATGAAAACTGATCGACCACTTCCATATCGACATGGACTCATCAGAGAAAAGACTCAGTGAAGTTTAATAACGTCACATTAACACGAGTAGTTGAAGCCTTCAGATAACAAAAATCTTATAAGATCATTTTTAGTTTTGGATGACTGATTGTTTTTGTTTTTATTCATCAAATCATGTCACAAATATGTGCTGAACCATTTTTAATTTCAACTCTTCATTTCATGTCATATCAGGAAGCCCGCTGTGAGTTTTACCAAATGTTTTTTTTTCCTTCATCGTTTGTAAAAATCTTTATTTTCTGCAGCCAGTTCAGAACACAGCAGCTGGATTTAACTTCATCTAACAGGAAACATCATTTAACTCTTGTTAACTTCCTTAAATTGTTTTCCAGTTGAAGAATTCAGACCTGATTTGAAGATTTACTGGTTGTTTTTGAAGCTCCAGCATCTTGAGCTCAGTTTCATGTCTCTGTGTACAGAAGAACTCATTTTAATCACTTTCATTGAACATTGTTGTTCACATATTTGTTGAGATGTTTATGTGCTTGGCTTGAATGTGTCTGAAGTCTGAAAGGAGTCAGTAGCAGTCTTTTCTTTTTATATCTGATAACAATATAATCTGCAAATAAAGAAATGTTTAGCGCTTCATTCTACACTGAGGTTTGTGATTCCTTCATGTACTAACAGTGTCATAATGGAAAGTGAATATTCTTTACTATGAATGCCTCTACTAGTCGTACAGCCTCCCTCCTCTGATCCACTTCTAGTCGTAAACCTTCCCTCTGTTGGCTTGAACAGCTCTGTTCTCACTGGGCACTAAAATATGTCTTAATACAGATAGAAACACATCCAAAGTGACCTGAGAATGCACAGAAATCTGATAACTCAGGAAACTTTCACAAGTTCTGGATTCACCACCTACTCTGACCTTAAATGAATGTAAATACATTTCACACATCTGAAACATCCAACTGGTCGTGTTTGCAGTGAGCATATAGCATGAAAAACCTCCAAACCACAAGTAAAGTGCTGATGTCAAATAAACTCAACCACCACTGTCTGCTGTCTAGTTGAACAGTGCATATAGTACATATTGTGGAGGCTTGATGCTCTAAGTCCTGACAGTACTGGCAGCAGTAGGGTGGTAGGGTGGTTGGTTAAAGTCCAGCATGAGTGACTATGCATGCTTTTAACCTTGCTTGCAGAGAGAGGAGAGAGAGCATGAGGGCAGAAGCCAGAGGAGAGTGCGGGCCCTGGGAGGGCCAGGGCCAGGGCTGGAGCCAGTAACAAGACCCCCTGAAGCACAGCTGCCGGTGCCAGTCGGCGTGTTACTCCAGCCTGGGCGGGGATGGCAGGACATTATCCCCCAGCCCGGAAGGCAGGCAGCGACAGAGGCGGCTGTAGGCAGACAGATGATAGAGGCGGCTGTAGGCAGGCAGATGATAGAGGCGGCTGTAGGCAGGCAGCGACAGAGGCGGCTGTTGGCAGCCAGATGACAGAGGCGGCTGTAGGCAGACAGATGACAGAGGCGTCCATTTTTTAAGTGGCTAAAATTCATGTTTTTGCTGCCCCCGTCCACAGCAGTGCATTGCTTAGCTGCTGAGCTCGTCCTCCTGTCAGCGTCCCCAAACTGTGGATGTGCTGACTGCAGTCTGCTGTAGGTAATACACTGACTGTGGAGAAGTGCTTCATACAACCACACTTCAACATACCCAGAATAACCCTTTAAAATAGTTTTCAACTGAATTCCATGAACAGCTCTCTGTCTGATGTATTAATAAACTGTCTGTTGCTGTCTCTTTGTTTGTTTCTGTGTTCATGTCGTCATCATTTGAGGGTTAAACCACCAGAACTCTGCTGCACTTGTTAACCACATTATCATGAAAACACGTCTCCATCAGTTCTCTGGAAAAAAATGACTTCAAAGATAGAACGATGAACCAACAGGTCTCAGAGCAGTAAAACATGATCTTATCTGTGTTGTTTCCCAGCTGCTGCAGCATCAACATGTTGCACCATGGACATCAAGAGTCAAATTGTGGTGGATGAGGAGTTTGACTCTTCACCTGTCTGTTCATGTGTGCTGTCAAACATCACCATGAATCCTGTCTGTTTTCTAATAAACACTATCTAAAGAAAACAAGCTGCATTCATGCAAACATTTATCTGAACTAACAGTCTTCAGACAGACAACTTCCCCTTCTTCACCTTGAGAGACACGTCATTGTCACAAATAGACGGTGGGACTGTACACAGTGTGAACATAAAGACAAAAATATAAAGTCACTATGAGGAAGTGACATCACTAACCACAGGAAGTAGACGCAGCAGCTCTCTACTAAAGCACGACTTTAGACAGTCAAGAGACAGAAGAAGAAGAGAGACAGAGAGTCACGATGGTTGAGTTCAAATGGATTCAAATTTCTTTGTTTCTTATAGCGGTGCTTCAGTTTACAGGTAAGAATACATATATCACATATATTAAAAATAACTTGATCAGTATTATTAAAGATATTTGATGAGCTCAATTTTATTGAACTAAGACAACAAAATCTGTTGTTTGTTTCTAACATGCTGAGTTTAGTGAACTCCTGGAAACAAGGATGAAGAAATAATCGTCACACTAACTATGAACATAACAGACATTTTCTCATTTTACTTTATTTTTCATCATTTTCTCTCGTCTTCTTAACAGCAGCAGCTGAAGGACTTCCCCCCTCCTTCACTGTCAGAGCTGGAGAGGAAGTCACTTTGCCTTGTGGAAATGTGATAGACGATCAGCAAAACTGTGACAGTACAACATGGTTCTTCATTAATAAAAGAAACTCGGCAGCAGTAGAGCTGATTAGACTTGGACAGATTGATGAAGAATCCAAATCTAAATCAGACAGACTGAGTGTTACACAGAAATGTTCTCTGGTTATAAAGAAGGTCACAGATGAAGATGCTGGAAGTTACGACTGTCAACAATACAAATCAGGACAGAAACAAGGTCAAGACTCTCATGTATTTCTGTCTGTTGTTACCAGTGAGTATTTCCATCATAATGTTTTCAGCTCAAACTGTGAAACATCACAATAATTATGATTATAGTGATGAAGTGAATTTTACTCTTGTTGTCTTTCTCTCACAATATCTCCATCTTCACCAGTGACTGAACACAAGAACAATGATCAGGTGGTGTTAAACTGTTCTGTGTCCACATATAGAAGATGTCCACACACAGTGAAGTGGCTGTATGTCGGTAACAATGTGGATAAAGATCACAAAGATGTGCAGACATCACAGTCTGACTGCTCTGCCTCTGTGACCTTTCAGTCTTCTCATTTCATTCACACATCAAACTCTAACTTATTGAAGTGTGAAGTGACTGATGGTAACAAAGTGCAGCTGTTTCCCTTCAGACTTCAGCCCTCAGGTGAGAAACCAGGTGAGAATATGTTGAGCTGTTTAAAGTCACTTCAGACTGACGTGAATAATTACCTGAAATATTTGTTTATTTTATGGATTTGAAGTTTGAATATTACATCACAACACAAGTTTGTACTGAACACTTTGTTGAGTTGTTTTCATCTGTTCAGGTGACGACACGACAACAACAACAACAACAACTGAAAGCAGCATGAAAACAGGAACCATCACAACACCATCTCCAATCAATGATGACTCAGCAAATCTAAAAGGTAGTGACTCATCACATTTTTATATTTCTCTTTTCTCTCTTTCTCTCTGTCAGGTGACTTTAATTCATTAATTTGTGTCTTCACTCAGTGAAACTTCTGGATTGTTTCACTGAGTTATGGTGTCCCTCCCTGGCGAGGGTTCACCTCCTCTGTCCATCAGACATTGGGCCAGAGTCTTGGCTGATCCACGGTGCACTGTGGAACAGGTTCTCCTGGCTGTAGGAGAACAGGTTGGTCATGAAAACTTTGCATATGGTTCATGGATGAGTAAGGCCGCCGTGTCTTTTCTCTAAGAGGAACGTTTGGTGTTAGTTGAAAGGTTTTCACTGTTCTCTTTTCTCTCTCTCTGCACTACATGGATAGTTTCAGAGTGTGATCTTTAAACATCAACAGAGGGAGGGACAGAGATAAGTGAGCACTGTTAGCTGAGCTGAGCACATCTAAAAACATAGATGTGTTTCTTTTACAAGAGGCACACAGCTCAGCAGACAATGAAGTGGAGAGGGGGACGAGCTGGAGAGGACAGCTTTTTCTTATATCTGTTCATCATATCTTATACTCTTTGGACAGGTTTGCTGTTGTGGAGGTTCATCATCGTGTCTGTGGGTTTAGCAGCACTCATAATAATCGTCGTGGCAGTCAACATGTGGAAAAGAACTAAAGGTGAGAACTTTCACTGATGAAACTCAGAAACAAGAAGTTTGATGAATCTGGATTTTCACTGTGGAAACTAAAGTTGAATCTTTCTCTTGTCTTTTCAGGGAGAAAAACACAGATGGATGAAAACATGGTGAGTTTTTTATGGGATTAAAACACTGACATAAATCGTGCACGCATAATGATATTGATGATGTTGTCTCACAATCTTCAACGTTGTCCTTGTTCAGCAGACTGGATAACATTTCGTTTAATTTCAGGTCCAAATCAAGTCAAAAAATGTTACTCTACTTCCGTAGGCAATAACACACAGGATTCATCAGGATTGACAGCAGATAGAGCTTTTATTATCTTGACAGACAACACAAAGTCCGAGTCTCCCCAGGATAAGACTGAAGTCACTAGTTTGGGGTTCTTCCTTATATACTCTTTACATGTCCAGCCTATTTTGTTTGTCACACCTAGTATCACAATCTTACTATGACACAATGGTGTAGTAGTCTTATCTTGCACCTGGACCCTTGGGCTGTGCCAGGCTTTGAGGCTATCTACTCAAATGGTGTCTACCCCATGCCCACTGACCTTGGTCTACTGAGGCCCAGATATTATCTTATCTTTGGTTTTATTCCTTACAGGATGACACCCTTAGATTCTGCTTTGTGCCTTACACCATTATGTCACAGATCTCTTCAACTGCCTTTTTAAAGAGTTTTATAAGTTCCACATCATTATAGGTTTCACACAGTTATATGGTGCATAAGTTTCACACTGTTGCAAATCACACATTTATGATTCACATCAAATCAAACTAAATAGTCAAGTGCTCATTACTTCATTAATCTTGTGGGTTCACACATCCAATATTAAAACACAAGTGCTCTCTATCTATCTTACTGCTTCTGTGAGGTTATATGAGTTCACACGTGCATCCCAGTTTTCAAACAGTGCCCTTGAAAGTTTAAGATAACTCCCGCTACCTGTGTGTGCGCTACATCCCCCTAACTGCTTACTGAGCATGCTGGATGTTCCATCCTACATGTCGGCTATATTCTTTACCCATGGTGCTACGAACCCCCTGACTGCTCCAGAGCACATCCAGCATTCCCCCAAAACACCAGGTGTTTCGCTGCACCCACTGCGCTTCAGTCGACATGTCGGTTGCATACTCCACTCACAACTCAAAGATAATACAGAAGAACAGTCCACATGTTGATTGTGCTCAACTCATAACTCAGTGTTGGCATAAAGGACCATTCTGCATGTTGGCTGTCCCTGACTCATATCTCAGAGTGAACAGAAAAGAAAAAGAAAAAACAGGTTTAAAAAATAGTTGAAAATAGTTGAAACACTTTAACACTCAGTGAATTTAAACAGTACTCACTCACTTAATTTTACACATCAATAATAATCATAATGCATATTGTTTTTCGAGCGCTTTCAAAGCTCTCGCAATCTATTTTGTATCCTGCATCTCTGCTCCCTGGAGCAATATTGTAGCCTGTGAGGAAAAAACATGCTCAAGCGCACGGATGTTTGATTTGCGCGCATGGGTCTCATTACGTGTGCACGATTTATGTCAGTGTTTTTATAGTAAAAAAAACAATCCAAAGAAACGGTCAAATTACTGTAAAATCAAAGTTAAATATCATAATTCAAATAAATGTCAAAACTATACATTCATTGAGATTTCAGTCAAAGTTTTGCAGAGAATCATCGTTATTTTACTGAATTATTACGATCAAACACCTTCAATAAAGTGATGATACTAATAGTTCTGAGGAGAAACAGCGTTATTTTACAGATGTTCACTGAATCATCATCGAGCGACCACTCAGTGCACTTTTACAACACTTGTCACATTCAGCCATACATTCAGGGCACAATCACATTCACACACCGGGGTTCAATATCTTGCTCAAGGACACTTCAGCTGCTCCTCTGATTACTAGACAATCCTGAGCTACAGCCGCCCTGCAGATCAGAGAAGTGGGACTGGGATTGGAAAGTTGTCAGTTTGAGTGTTTCAGAGTGTGGCTTTGATTGTGTCCTGTTGTTTTTCACAGGTGGCTGATGATGAAGATGATGGTGCAGTGAACTATGAGGACGTCACATCTTCTGTTTGAGTTTGACCAACACTTCTGCCTCCATCAGACTCCACCCATCAACAACTTCTACATCAACTCAGCATGTTTCACATGAGTAGATGAAGATTTGAGATCACAAAAACATCCTAAGATCATTTTGAGAGACTTATTATTTGAGTTTTTGTCTTTTTCTGCATCTGTTGTAAAAACTTTTCTCATCTGCAGTCAGTTCAGAACACAGCAGCTGGATTTGAACTGTTTGAACTGGAAAGAGCTTTTAACTCTTGTTTAACTTCCTTAAATTTGCTTCTGACCAAATAATTTAGTCCTGACTTTAAGATGAACTGATCAGTTTTGAAGCTACAGCTTGAGCGCATGTCTTCATTCAAGATGAACTCATTTAAATTCACCTATTAGCTTTTTTTGTTGTTGTTAACATGTTTGTTAAGAGTCCAATGTGTGTTTGGCTTGAATGAGCTTTGAGTCTTAATGGATTCACTCAGAGCTTTGTCTTTATTTTATATGATAATTATATAATCTGCAAATAAAGAAATGTTTAACATTCAATTCTACACTGTGTTTTGTGATTTCTTAATGTACTAACTGTGTCATGGCTTTCTTAATGGAAGGTGGATTTTCTTTGCCATAGATGGATTAATGAACGGGCCAACAGGGCACAAGCACAGGGGCCTGAAGGATCAGGGTCCCCCGGGATCAGAGCCTCTGCTTTAAATGACTGTTGAAATTTTGGTTGAAAGCATTGTTGTGAATTAAAAATACAAAGAAAAATATTAAATCAATATATTAATTGTTGTCCAATGAAATGAGTGATTTAGCAGGAGGGTTAAAGACTTTAAGGTACCGTATACATGTCACATTCTCATGAGGGGCTGAGGCCCCCTCTAGTTTTGATCCTAGAGTCGCCCCTGCACCAAAACTGGGACGAATACCTGAACAAGGAAAAGGATCATCTACATGAGGCACAATCAAACCATTACTGTATTCATCCAACAGGGGGCATTCATGTCCAGTCATGCCTCAGCACTGCACTGTTCTTTGTCAGTACTATTTTTTACTTACTTACTTACTTACTTGGGCTTCCTGAACACCAAACTTGTGACCTCAGTGAGAATGATTCGATGCAGTGAAATTCTTAGATGCTGCTCTGTAGATGTACACCTCCCCAGTTTGTCTGGTAAGAACAGGTATGATGATGATATGGTCATTAATCCAGCTCATAAACACACTCTCACACTCTTACTGAGCTGCCACTCATTTATAGTCATGGAGTCCACACAGTCTGTGTGTGTGTGTGTGTGTGTGTGTGTGTGTGTGTGTGTGTGTGTGTGTGTGTGTGTGTTTACTGTAAAGAGAGAATTAACATAAAATACGAAGATACATGTGAAATATGGATTAACATAAACAGCATGGCATGAAACAGACAAGTCAGCAGCAGTAGAAACGGTACAAAGATGACATGAAGGCTGCTCTCCGTGGTGCTGAAGGCGCTCAAGTTTTCAGCACCATGGAGAGCAGCCTTCATGTCACCATCAGTTGGGTGGCTCGTCCTCAAAAGCATGACACACTGTTGTGTCTCGTCAGTTGTGTTAATTTCAGTCATGTTCATGTGTAGTGTTTCATGTTTAGTCCTGTATGTCATGAACACCTTGCCTTAAGCACTTCCTGTTTTATTTTGTACTCACCTTTTCCCTCCCATTTCAGACCCTGACTTCCTCCCTTTGTGTGATTTTCCCGCCTTTGTAATTGTTTGCCCCGCCCCTGATTGGTTTCACCTGTTTTCACTCACGTCATGTATAAATAGTCCTTGTCTCCCTTTGTCTTTGCCAGTTCGTCTTGTTCAGTTTGTAGAAGAGTATTGTTTGGTTTTTTCATGTTTTGATTGAAGTTTGTGTTCATTTTTTGATTTCCCTTAAGAGCCTTTTTGTTTGCACTTATTATCCTCCTTGAGAGCGCCTTTTGTTTGATTGTTTTTTGGACAAATAAATACCCTTTTGTTACATCTTCATCAGCTCTAGAGTCGTGCATTTGAGTCCACCAGATTTGTGTCTGAGGTCGTGACACACACTGAAGACATTGGCCATGTATGTGTCACCACGTTCGGATCAACACACACCTGTGAAGCTGTCTTCTCAAAACTGAACTCATGAGAGGGAACCGACTGTCAAACCAGTCTTTGGAGGACTGCGGGCGCATAAGGCTAACAGCTGTCAAGCCCGATGTTAAAAAGTGTCTCCTGTGCTTTTTCTGCAGACTGCTGCACACCAAGAGAGTCTGACTGAGTCACACAGATTGTGGTCGAGCGGCAACCTCCATCACTGTGAAGTGAAGACAAAGAGGAAGTGCCAAAACCTGCAGTTCCTCAGATGTCCACTTGAAGCTAGCTGGAGTCAAGAGTCCCCATGTTAAAACTTCAGAGCAGAAATAAACATGTTTACAGCCTGGTACAAAAAAGATGAAGCTTAAACTTAAAGATGCAGAATTAAGAGAATAGCTGTCATGATCCGCTCCTGGTTTTTAACTTGACCAGCCTTCCGTCCCTGACTCCTCTGCCTGCTCGCCCCTTGTCTGTCTCCTGTTTGCTTGGATTCCCTCCCCGGAGGTTTTTGCTGGAGAGTTGGACTATTTTGGCTGGCTCTGTTGTGGAGTATTTCCTGTGTACCTGCTGTGGATTTTTGCGACTCTGTTTGGCCAATAAACTGTTGAACTGTTCCAACACTGGTCTCAGTCTGTGCTGTTCTTGGGTCCAACCTCACACCCATTACAATAGCAGGCTTGATTGACAGTTGGGTGTTGTCACACATTGTTTGAGCAACCAGGCTTAATTCAGCTCCACCCACGCTCCACATGTTTGTGTGCTCATCATTCGAGGGTGTTAACCGGTCAGAGCTCTGCTGCTCTTGTTAACCACATTCTCAAAAAACACTTCCCGTTCAGTTCTCTGGAAAAGGACTGCAAAGATGGAAGAGGCTGCTGCAGCATCAACATGTTGCACCATGGACATCAAGAGTCAAACTGTGGTGGACGAGGAGTTTGACTCTTCACCTGTCTGTTCATGTGTGCTGTCAAACATCACCATGAATCCTGTCTGTTTTCTAATAAACACTATCTAAAGAAAACAAGCTGCATTCATGCAAACATTTATCTGAACTAACAATCTTCAGACAGACAACTTCCCCTTCTTCTTCAATCGACAGTCAGTATGAGGAAGTGACACATTGTCTCAGCACAGGAAGCAGATTCATCTTTTCATCATTTAACTCCCAGCAGCTTCCAGACTGTGACAGTTAACAGCTGAGAAGAGACAGAAGACGGACTGAAGCACGATGGTTGAATTCTGGATTCAAATGTCTTCACTTCTGATTCTGCTGCTTCACTTTACAGGTAAGATCATTTATAACATATATAGAAATACCAGAAATGTTACAATTTTTTTTTTTTTTCTTTTCTCGTCTTTTCAGCAGCAGTGACTGGACAATCTGTTCCCCGTGTTGTTGTCAGAGTTGGAGATGAAGTCACTTTGCCTTGTGAAAATGTGACTGGTAATCAGGACAAATGTGAGCGTACTTGGCTCTTCAGAACAGCAGAGCTGATTACACGTGGGCAGATTGCTGAAAGAGCCAAAACTAAATCAGACAGACTGAGTGTTACACAGAACTGTTCTCTGGTTATAAAGAAGGTCACAGATGAAGATGTTGGTCGTTACACCTGCAGACAGCGTGCATCAACATATGGAGACAGTCGAGTTCATCTGTCTGTTGTTACCAGTGAGTATTTCCATCATCATGTTTTCAGTTCAAACTGTGAAACATCACAATAATTATGATTGTAGTGATGAAGTGAATTTTACTCTCTTCACCAGTGACTGAACACGAGAACAATGATGAGGTGACGTTGTCCTGCTCTGTGTCAGAACATGAATGGTGTGATCACAGAGTGGAGTGGCTGTATGAGGGTAAAGATAAAGACAAGAAGACATCACAGCCTAGGTGCTCAGTTACTTTGACCTATAAGAAGAAGGAGTCAAAGAAGTTATTTAAATGTGAAGTGACTGATCTTTCCACTGGACAAGTGCAGCAGTTTCCCTTCAGCCCTCAGACCTCAGGTGAGAAACCAGGTGAGCTCATGATGAGCTGTTTAAAGTCACTTCATCCTGATGGAACAAACTATATTTGATTATTTGTTTGATATTTTAAGTCAGAAAATGACATCATTCTTTCTCATTTATATAAATTACATAATTGCTATTTTCTAATATTTAAGTTTTTGGTTTTACATGCAATAGTTGACAGGATAAGTCTATTCAGGGTTTTTTTCAGGGTTTTTTGATTTTTCAGGTGATGCAGCAACAAGATCAGCAACAACAATGGCAGCAACAACATCACAAGAAGGTGAGAAACAAAGCAGCTTCTTCAACATGAAACAAATCTCAGAGTCTGAATGTAATTTATACACATACATAAATACTGTAGATGTAGTTACAGATGTGGATGTTTTAACATGGGGGCTTATGGAGAGTGACTCGTTTTGAAGCCAGTCTCAAGTGGACGTTTGAGGAACTGCAGTTTTTGGGACTTTTCACAGCCTCTTGTGCTAAACACACGTTTTGTGCTTCTGATTTTTGATAATAACTTTCTTGACTGACATTATTTTTCTGATCCACAGCTCGTGCAGATTGTTCTGTTCTGGACTACATCATGTTGGTTGTGCGTGTGGCTGAACTCCTCCTAATTACTGTGATTACTGTTCTTCTCATCAGAGCTCGAGGTGAGAAAATTCAGACCAACATTTGTTCAGACTGATGAACACAAACTGTAAGTTTAGAGCTGAAATGTTACTCTGTGCTTTATTTTCCAGGGAACCAGAGACCACCTGAAGACAACACTGTGAGTTCAAAACTAAAACTGAAGTGAACCCATGTGTAAAATTCAAACTGTGTATGAACCATCAGGGACTGTAAGTCAGTGTCACCCTTGTCTCAGAGACATTATCTTTGTATATTTCTAAACTGTTTTCATAATTACGTCGTGGTGACAAACATAATCACTGCTTGAACTATGTTCGTGTTCCTCTGAGTGAATGAAACATCACATTATGTAACGTGCTCGAGTATCAAAGAGGCTATGAGGGGTGGAACATATCAGTGCACAGTAGTGATGTGCGATATTATCCAATATTTTTTAATAATTAAGGTGGATGCATCATCAAATTGCTACATCTAAATGAATTTTCATGACATATTGCCACACAGCGCTCCTTTTCCTCTCCTGCTTGCTTGCTTGCTTGTTTGCCTGGCGCCGCTGAGTCACGTGACGGTACAACACCAAAACTCAAGAGGGGAGAGGAGCAAAGTGTGCCGCGCTGTGACGGGAGCAGCACTTGAAAGCACCACTCTTTGCAATGCAACTGCCAGCATCAGCTTCATTCAACCCTGCAGTGATATATCACAGTAGACACCACATGTGATTTTATACTTTCAAAGTAAAGAGCAAAGTTAAAGTAGTTTTCAACAGAATTTGATAAACGGCTCTTTGTCTTATGTCCTAATGAAGTGTGTGTTGCTGTCTGTTTGCATGTGTTTGTGTTCATGTCATTATTATAGGAGGGTGAAAAGGTCAGAGCTCTGCTGCTCTTGTTAACCACACTTTCAGAAAAACACTTCCCCTTCAGTTCTCTGAAGAAATGATTGCAAAGATAGAACACGCAACACGTTGCAACATGGACATTAAGAGTCAAACTAGTCAAACTTTGCTTTACACAGATCTGTTGTCAGTCAGTGTTTTCCTGATAAGTTCAGGAGGATGTCAACATTTTTGTAACTTCCCAGGTACGTTAATTAACGACATTTCCTCATCATGTTTGTCTGTGTGTGTTTGTGCAGGTTTCATACTCAGCAAGAAGACGAAGAGTGATGCGTTCAGGTGCAGCAGACACTCAAAGATCAGATCAGACAGTAACTGATGGTGCGTTCAGGTGTTAAACGTGGGTCAGTGATGTTAAAGTTGTCAGTTAAAGTGTGTCACAGTGAGGGTTTGTTTGTTTGTGTTTCACAGGTGAATAATGATGAAGATGAAGACGATGGTGTGGTGAAACATGAAAACTCTGGAGACGCTTCTGCCTCTGTCAGAGTCCGCTGATCGACCACTTCCATATCGACATCGACTCATCAGAGAAAAGACTCAGTGCAGTTTAATAACGTCACATTAACACGAGTAGTTGAAGCCTTCAGATAACAAAAATCTTATAAGATCATTTTTAGTTTTGGATGACTGATTGTTTTTGTTTTTATTCATCAAATCACGTCACAAATATGTGCTGAACCATTTTTAATTTCAACTCTTCATTTCATGTCATATCAGGAAGCCCGCTGTGAGTTTTATCAAATGTTTTTTTTCCTTCATCGTTTGTAAAAATCTTTATTTTCTGCAGCCAGTTCAGAACACAGCAGCTGGATTTAACTTCATCTAACAGGAAACATCATTTAACTCTTGTTAACTTCCTTAAATTGTTTTCCAGTTGAAGAATTCAGACCTGATTTGAAGATTTACTGGTTGTTTTTGAAGCTCCGGCATCTTGAGCTCAGTTTCATGTCTCTGTGTACAGAAGAACTCATTTTAATCACTTTCATTGAACATTGTTGTTCACATATTTGTTGAGATGTTTATGTGCTTGGCTTGAATGTGTCTGAAGTCTGAAAGGAGTCAGTAACAGTCTTCTCTTTTTATATCTGATAACAATATAATCTGCAAATAAAGAAATGTTTAGCGCTTCATTCTACACTGAGGTTTGTGATTCCTTCATGTACTAACAGTGTCATAATGGAAAGTGAATATCCTTTACTATGAATGCCTCTACTAGTCGTGCAGCCTCCCTCCTCTGATCCACTTCTAGTCGTAAACCTTCCCTCTGTTGGCTTGAACAGCTCTGTTCTCACTGGGCACTAAAATATGTCTTAATACAGATAGAAACACATCCAAAGTGACCTGAGAATGCACAGAAATCTGATAACTCAGGAAACTTTCACAAGTTTTGGATTCACCACCTACTCTGAGCTTAAATGAATGTAAATACATTTCACACATCTGAAACATCCAACTGGTCGTGTCTGCAGTGAGCATATAGCATGAAAAACCTCCAAACCACAAGTAAAGTGCTGATGTCAAATAAACTCAACCACCAAAGTCTACACTGTCTAGTTGAACAGTGCATATAGTACATATTGTGGAGGCTTGATGCTCTAAGTCCTGACAGTACTGGCAGCAGTAGGGTGGTAGGGTGGTTGGTTAAAGTCCAGCATGAGTGACTATGCATGCTTTTAACCTTGCTTGCAGAGAGAGGAGAGAGAGCATGAGGGCAGAAGCCAGAGGAGAGTGCGGGCCCTGGGAGGGCCAGGGCCAGGGCCAAGGCCGGAGCCAGAGCTGGAGCCAGTAACAAGACCCCCTGAAGCACAGCTGCCGGTGCCAGTCGGCGTGTTACTCCAGCCTGGGCGGGGATGGCAGGACATTATCCCCCAGCCCGGAAGGCAGGCAGCGACAGAGGCGGCTGTAGGCAGACAGATGATAGAGGCGGCTGTAGGCAGGCAGCGACAGAGGCGGCTGTAGGCCGCCAAATGATAGAGGCGGCTGTAGGCAGGCAGCGACAGAGGCGGCTGTAGGCAGCCAGATGATAGAGGCGGCTGTAGGCAGGCAGCGACAAGGCGGCTGTAGGCAGCCAAATGATAGAGGCGGCTGTAGGCAGGCAGCGACAGAGGCGGCTGTAGGCAGCCAGATGATAGAGGCGGCTGTAGGCAGGCAGCGACAGAGGCGGCTGTAGGCAGGCAGATGATAGAGGCGGCTGTAGGCAGGCAGCGACAGAGGCGGCTGTAGGCAGCCAAATGATAGAGGCGGCTGTAGGCAGGCAGCGACAGAGGCGGCTGTAGGCAGGCAGATGATAGAGGCGGCTGTAGGCAGGCAGCGACAGAGGCGGCTGTAGGCAGCCAAATGATAGAGGCGGCTGTAGGCAGGCAGCGACAGAGGCGGCTGTAGGCAGCCAGATGATAGAGGCGGCTGTAGGCAGCCAGATGATAGAGGCGGCTGTAGGCAGCCAGATGATAGAGGCGGCTGTAGGCAGGCAGCGGACAGAGGCGGCTAAAGGCAGCCAGAGGCGGCTAAAGGCAGCCAGATGATAGAGGCGGCTGTAGGCAGCCAGATGATAGAGGCGGCTGTAGGCAGCCAGATGATAGAGGCGGCTGTAGGCAGCCAGATGATAGAGGCGGCTGTAGGCAGCCAGATGACAGAGGCGGATGTAGGCAGCCAGATGACAGAGGCGGCTGTAGGCAGCCAGATGACAGAGGCGGCTGTAGGCAGCCAGATGATAGAGGCGGCTGTAGGCAGCCAGATGATAGAGGCGGCTGTAGGCAGCCAGATGATAGAGGCGGCTGTAGGCAGCCAGATGACAGAGGCGGATGTAGGCAGCCAGATGACAGAGGCGGCTGTAGGCAGCCAGATGACAGAGGCGGCTGTAGGCAGCCAGATGATAGAGGCGGCTGTAGGCAGCCAGATGATAGAGGCGGCTGTAGGCAGGCAGTGGACGGAGGCGGCTGTAGGCAGGCAGTGGACGGAGGCGGCTAAAGGCAGGGCAGAGCATGGAGCAGCACAGCCTTTGTAGGCCTTGTAGAGTACTGGGCTCTTTTTAAACCTAGATGGTGTTGTCAGTATTTTTTGTGTGTAATAATAACAATGTAATAAAAAAATAATTAAAGACAGTTCAGTCAGGACATTGTCAGGATATCGAATCTTAAGTGGCTAAAATTCATGTTTTTGTTGCCCCCGTCCACAGCAGTGCATTGCTTAGCTGCTGAGCTCGTCCTCCTGTCAGCTTCCCCAAACTGTGGACGTGCTGACTGCAGTCTGCTGTAGGTAATACACTGACTGTGGAGAAGTGCTTCATACAACCACACTTCAAAATACCCAGAATAACCCTTTAAAATAGTTTTCAACTGAATTCCATGAACAGCTCTCTGTCTGATGTATTAATAAACTGTCTGTTGCTGTCTCTTTGTTTGTTTCTGTGTTCATGTCGTCATCGTTTGAGGGTTAAACCACCAGAGCTCTGCTGCACTTGTTGACCACATTCTCATGAAAACACGTCTCCATCAGTTCACTGGAAAAAAATGACTTCAAAGATAGAACGATGAACCAACAGGTCTCAGAGCAGTAAAATATGATCTTATCTGTGTCTCTGTGTTTCCCAGCTGCTGCAGCATCAACATGTTGCACCATGGACATCAAGAGTCAAACTGTGGTGGACGAGGAGTTTGACTCTTCACCTGTCTGTTCATGTGTACTGTCAAACATCACCATGAATCCTGTCTGTTTTCTAATAAACACTATCTAAAGAAAACAAGCTGCATTCATGCAAACATTTATCTGAACTAACAATCTTCAGACAGACAACTTCCCCTTCTTCACCTTGAGAAACACGTCATTGTCACAAATAGACGGTGGGACTGTACACAGTGTGAACATAAAGACAAAAATATAAAGTCACTATGAGGAAGTGACATCACACTAACCACAGGAAGTAGACGCAGCAGCTCTCTACTAAAGCACGACTTTAGACAGTCAAGAGACAGAAGAAGAAGAGAGACAGAGAGTCACGATGGTTGAGTTCAAATGGATTCAAATTTCTTTGTTTCTTCTAACGGTGCTTCAGTTTACAGGTAAGAATACATATATCACATATATTAAAAATAACTTGATCAATATTATTAAAGATATTTGATGAGCTCAATTTTATTGAACTAAGACAACAAAATCTGTTGTTTGTTTCTAACATGCTGAGTTTAGTGAACTCCTGGAAACAAGGATGAAGAAATAATCGTCACACTAACTATGAACATAACAGACATTTTCTCATTTTACTTTATTTTTCATCATTTTCTCTCGTCTTCTTAACAGCAGCAGCTGAAGGACTTCCCCCCTCCTTAACTGTAAGAGCTGGAGAGGAAGTCACTTTGCCTTGTGAAAATGTGATAGACGATCAGCAAAACTGTGACAGTACAACATGGATCTTCATTAATAAAAGAAACTCGGCAGCAGTACAGCTGATTAGACTTGGACAGATTGATGAAAATGCCAAATCTAAATCAGACAGACTGAGTGTTACACAGAAATGTTCTCTGGTTATAAAGAAGGTCACAGATGAAGATGCTGGAAGTTACGACTGTCAACAATACAAATCAGGACAAAGACCAGGTTATCTCTCTCAGGTTTATCTGTCTGTTGTTACCAGTGAGTATTTCCATCATAATGTTTTCAGCTCAAACTGTGAAACATCACAATAATTATGATTATAGTGATGAAGTGAATTTTACTCTTGTTGTCTTTCTCTCACAATATCTCCATCTTCACCAGTGACTGAACACAAGAACAATGATCAGGTGGTGTTAAACTGTTCTGTGTCACCATATAGAAGATGTCCACACACAGTGAAGTGGCTGTATGTCGGTAACAATGTGGATAAAGATCACAAAGATGTGCAGACATCACAGTCTCTCTGCTCTGCCTCTGTGACCTTTCAGTCTTCTCATTTCATTCACACATCAAACTCTAACTTATTGAAGTGTGAAGTGACTGATGGTAACAAAGTGCAGCTGTTTCCCTTCAGACTTCAGCCCTCAGGTGAGAAACCAGGTGAGAATATGTTGAGCTGTTTAAAGTCACTTCAGACTGACGTGAATAATTACCTGAAATATTTGTTTATTTTATGGATTTGAAGTTTGAATATTACATCACAACACAAGTTTGTACTGAACACTTTGTTGAGTTGTTTTCATCTGTTCAGGTGACGACACGAGAACAACAAAACCAAGACCAGAACCCAAAACCAAACCAACACCACCAACAACAACAACAACAACAACAACAACAACTGAAAGCAGCATGAAAAGAGGAACCATCACAACAGCGTCTCCAATCAATGATGATTCAGCAAATCTGAAAGGTAGTGACTCATCACATTTTTATATATCTGTTACTACAATCTGTCTCTAGGCTAGGTAACACTTCCTATGAAGACCACACCTATAATGTGTTATTACAGCATTCATAGTGAATTATAATACATTCATAATGCTTCATGACTCCACTCATACAGTGTCATAAGTCATCATTGTATGTGTTCAGTAAAGTACATTTGATGCATCAGAGGGTCCTTCACATAGTCCACCATTTTGAATCACCATGTTTCTACGGTATCCTGTAACGGACAAACCAAACACCGAGTCTTGATAAGTTTTTTTTTTTTTTTGGCAAGCTACAGTACCATATAGTTTCTCTTAAACACTTGGGAGGGAGTGTGAGGCGAGGATATTCAGTTTGTTTCAGTCTTTTACTTCTTCACTGTTAAATGCCACAAAATCCAACACACTGATACTTTACACATCCAAAACATTTTCATATTTAATAACTTAGTGTTATATTTACTACTTTTTTTTTTGACTGTGACATAAGGTTAAAAGCTCTGGGAAGAACTGGGAATTTTTATTTTACGCAGTTTTTTATATGGAGATTGTTTGATTTGATGATTTCTCTTTTAGCTCAATGATTTTTGACAGAACAGAAATGCTTCAAATATTTCCATTGTCTTTCCAGATTTGTGGTGGCTGTTCATCCTTGTGCCTGTGGTGTTAGTGGCACTTATAATCACTGCTGTGAAAGTCATCAGATGGAAGAGAGCTACAGGTGAGAGCACAGGTGAAACTTTTAGAAACAACAAGCTTTAATGAAACTGGATTTTCTCTTTGGAAGCTAAAATCAACTCTTTTTTTTTGTCTTTTCAGGGAACAACACACAGATTAATGACGATGTTGTGAGTTTTAAAACTTTTTTCGGCATAAATTGTGATTGTGTAGCTGAGGATGAGATAAAGTAATGACAGCAGAGTGGATTTGAAGAGGTTTTGACCTCACATCACATTGCCTGTACCTGAATCCTGCTTTTTACATGCGTTGTTTGTATTGTGCCCTGACAACATGTGCATTAAAACATCTGCATGAACAACTCTGCAGTCGATCAGTCCACGTGGAAACGTACAGTAAAGATAAAAAAGGGAAGTTAGATGATGCAACTTGACTTACACCATGACTGTCAAACTGTGGTCAGTAAAACCAGAGGTCAGAGGTCAAACCACCACAAATAAACAAGTATACAACATCTGGTGACATCATTTGAAAGGGACATAACACGACCTCCTTCATTTGACCTGTAACGACACCCACCTGTCAATCAAAGCATCCACGCTCTTAATCCTGCATAACTTTAAGCCTTAATATAATCTGAACAGGTGAGTTGTATATAAATTCACCCTCAGTACAGTTGTCATGAACGGGGAAATTAGCTATAGAGACCAAAACTGTTTTTTGTACCAGGCTGTAAACATGTTTATTTCTGCTGTGAAGTTGGACATTTTAACATGGGGACTTATGGAGACTGACTCACTTCTGGAGCCAGCCTCAAGTGGCCGTTTGAAAAATACAATAAAATATAAATACAAAGGCACAGTGGTCTTATACATAGAGCACAAACTGTGCGGCCCTCTCCAGAACATTTCTCATTTTGTGTTTCCTTTTTTTTTGAAGTTCTCCCTCTCCTCATGTCTGTAACTTTACTTCCTGCCTTTGTTTCCAGTTTTGATTGTCTGTTCCACCCTGATTAGTTTCACCTGTGTCTTGTTATCCTGTCCTCACTTTCAGTCTTTGCTCTTCGAGACTTTCATTTGGACTTTCTGACCCTTGCCTGCCTCACCACCTTGTAAATCTTTTATTTTGTGTTCTCAAATTATCTTTGGACTGCACAAGCTCTGCCTCCTGTAGCGTCTGGATTTTGCCTCTCCTCTTGAGTTACCTTCAGTTTCTGTATGAGTCAGTATGAATCTACATGTTACTGAGCAGCCATGTTGTTGTCTTCTCTGTGTAGGCTGATCCTGAAGGTGGTGTTTCCTACGTCTCCGTCAACTTCACCAAGAAGCCCAACAGTAAAGGCCGGGTAAGCTGTCTGTTTGGTGTGCTACATTTACACACATTATTCTGCAACATTTAATGTTTTGTAATTTATGTGTTGTGCTGTTTTTTACAGGCTCGGCGTGGTGGTGGTGGTGGTGGTGGTGATGAAGATGAAGCTGCGGTGACCTACGCCACTGTGAAAGCTTCCTCTTCTTCTGCTGGAGCCTCTGCTGATAGTCACGTTCTCTACGCCACCATCAACAAACCAAACAAATAAGAGAGCGCAGTATAGTTACAGCTCGTGTCATTACACTTATTTCACATTGATAACTGATGCTGAGTCATGTTTGGCTGTGTTTTTGTATCAGATGATCATTTTCAGGGTTTATTGCTGTAAAGAGGCTTTTTGTCCAGTAGGGGGTGGAGTAGGTTAACTAGCAGCACAATAACACATTATATAACTTCTTGAAATATAAATGAGTGTAATATATGACATGTTCTGCTTGATGAACTTGCTGTCAGGAGCTTTAATATGCTGGTGTTGTACCTATCAGCAGGCATAGTAGTTATAGTATGATATGTATTAGTTTTTGCTGTATTTCTATATACATATATTTTGTCATACAGTAATTTTAACACCAATATTCAGTCGACTAAAGCCTAAAAAAGACCTTTTATAACATGTTAAGGTACTTTATGAGCTGAGGAGTTAATCTGGGTGACGCTTTATTTAGATGACGTGCCTACAGATAGTTTATCTGTAATTTTTCTAACATTTCTGAATCTTAAGTCGAGCTTTAACACCACTGTGGTTAAGATTTGGTTCAGTTCAGGCACAACAGATATCTTTATGTTCATAAATTGTTATATTTCATGGTAAAACCTATATTTTTATGGCATTTTGAGGGAATTTATACAGAATAAAGTATTTTAAATGACAGTTTGTGTGTGGTCATTGTACAGTTAATCATATTAAATGGCAGAACCTTTCATTTATGACATTCATATGGTATTTTCATGTTAATTATACGGCAAAACAACATTTTAATGGTGCATGTGTGATCGACAAGTTGCAGTTTTCTTTTATTTCAAGGACTCATGTTTCCAACCAGAGAGTGGCACCAGAGATCCTTCACAACATGAGGAAGTCACTACTGTCTGCTCACTTTGCACCACATAGCCAAAAGTATGTGGACACCTCTTCAGCAGACTGAGCTCATGTGCTGGACGTCTCAGAGGCATTTATAGACACAAAACACAACAAAGCACGCCCATTACTGGACAAGGATGCACTTTCTAGGAAACCAGCAGTGAGTGGAGGACAGAGTGCTCAAATCTTTATCAGATCCAAGTCCTGCTAAAGACAGAGCAGAGCGCGGAGCAGCTCAGCCTCTGTAGGCCTTGTAGAGTCCTAGACTCTTTTTAACCCTCTGTGGTGTTGTCAGTATTTTTTACCTATTTTATTTCTAATTTAATTTCAACTTAATCTATAGTTTGAACTTCGCCCACCTTACCACAGCACACATACATTTATAATTATTTTATATATTTGTATATTTGTGTGTTTCAGGCCAATCTGTGTAATAACAATGTAACAATAATATATATAAAAATAAAAATAATAAATTAAAGAATGTTCAGTCAGGACTCTCATCAATGTTTAAACAGTCTGTTGTAAAGTCTCAAACTTAGAGGCCTCAAACCTTCCAGGATAGTTCAGGTATTTTGAAGTGAGGTTGTTTGAGGTACTCATGCACATCACTGACAGTAGACGGCGATCAGCGTGTCCCTGGTTTGGAGAAGCAGACATGGATCCCAGCACTGCAGCAGAGCTTTGCACTGGTGTGGACAGGGTGAGCAGAAAATGTATTTTAGCCACATCAAAAAGGCCCAACACAAGAAAAATCAGACTGATATGGATTCCTTTCTTAGGTCGGACATTTTTTTAAGAGGCTAAAATTCATGTTTTTGCTGCCCCGTCCACAGCAGTGCATTGCTTAGCTGCTGAGCTCGTCCTCCTGTCAGCTTCCCCAAACTGTGGACGTGCTGACTGCAGTCTGCTGTAGGTAATACACTGACTGTGGAGAAGTACTTCATACAACCACACTTCAACATACACAGAATAACCCTTTAAAATAGTTTTCAACTGAATTCCATGAACAGCTCTCTGTCTGATGTATTAATAAACTGTCTGTTGCTGTCTCTTTGTTTGTTTCTGTGTTCATGTCGTCATCATTTGAGGGTTAAACCACCAGAGCTCTGCTGCACTTGTTAACCACATTCTCATGAAAACACGTCTCCATCAGTTCTCTGGAAAAAAATGACTTCAAAGATAGAACGATGAACCAACAGGTCTCAGAGCAATAAAATATGATCTTATCTGTGTTGTTTGCCAGCTGCTACAGCATCAACATGTTGCACCATGGACATCAGATGGATAAAGTTAGTCACCATAATAGTCGATATTGTTATGATTGAAGCATCACCTCTTCTTTCCCTTGTTCTTCATGTTTCTGTGTGCTGATGGGCGTGGCCTCTGGGTTCCTTCTCACCTGCCTTATCAATACCACACCTGCCAGGGCCGGCCCCAGGCTTTTGGTGGCTCTAAACATGATGATGTGTCAAAACACTCCTAGTGCAGTCAACAAATCACACACACAGACACACACACTGCTGTTAACTGAATGTTGCTGCTTCTCTCTTGCCTCGAAACAGAAGAGAGGGAAAGAGTTCTTATCTGAAATATTTGTTTGGATTAGTCAGATTTTTCTCATTTATTATGTCAGAGGTGCTGTCGTCACATGTTACCTGAATATTTACTGAAAACCACGAAGACACTTCTTCATCTTCTGACAGTTTGCAGTTGAGTGAAGATATTAACCAGAGGTCCTGTCTGATCAATGAGAGCGAGGATAAATACTAATGATGATGATTTGCACACAGAGGGAGGGGCTTTGAGGGGCTTTCAAAGTGCCAGAGGGGAGGCCGCTTACACAAATATACTACAGACCGGAGTCGTTATTTCACACAGGTCGTACACAACGGGAGATTCTCCGAGTCAGACGTCTCACATCTTTAAACAACATGTCTCAAAATGACCCCAAAACTGTGACAGAAACGGAGGGCGGTGACATGAGATGACTCTGAGCAGCAGAATGGGAATAAATTAGCCTACGATACAATCCAGGTCAGTGACGCAGTCAAAAATTGATAACTAATGACGCTGCAGACAGGACAGCAAAGACAGACAAGCAGCGCCGTGCAGCAGTGAGTTCTTCAGACCATCAGGAGGAAAGTGAAATATGAATCTGTAGGTTGATGGACGTGTGGCGTGAGAGCATGTGAAAAGAGTTCATTTGGTCTCATGGTCATTGCGTGAGAGTTTGCAGCCCACTTCTTAGATTTTGCCACCGCCAGCCCTGGTCACCATCTTATCTCTGATCCTTCCAACCAACCTGACCTCAACCACAACCCTTCAGTACAACACTAACCCACATTCTCACGAAAACACTTCTCCTTCAGGTCTCTGAGAAAAATGGCTGCAGAGATAAAATGAGGAACCAACAGGTCTCAGAGCAGTAAAATATGATCTGATCTGTGTTGTTTCCCAGCTGCTGCAGCATCAACATGTTGCACCATGGACATCAAGAGTCAAACTGTGGTGGACGAGGAGTTTGACTCTTCACCTGTCTGTTCATGTGTGCTGTCAAACATCACCATGAATCCTGTCTGTTTTCTAATAAACACTATCTAAAGAAAACAAGCTGCATTCATGCAAACATTTATCTGAACTAACAATCTTCAGACACACAACTTCCTTTCTTCACCTTGAGAGACACGTCATTGTCACAAATAGAAGGTGGGACTGTACACAGTATGAACATAAAGACAAAAATATAAAGTCACTATGAGGAAGTGACATCACAGTAACCACAGGAAGTAGACGCAGCAGCTCTCTACTAAAGCACGACTTTAGACAGTCAAGAGACAGAAGAAGAAGAGAGACAGAGAGTCACGATGGTTGAGTTCAAATGGATTCAAATTTCTTTGTTTCTTCTAGCGGTGCTTCAGTTTACAGGTAAGAATACATATATCACATATATTAAAAATAACTTGATCAATATTATTAAAGATATTTGATGAGCTCAATTTTATTGAACTAAGACAACAAAATCTGTTGTTTGTTTCTAACATGCTGAGTTTAGTGAATATGGAAGTGTATTGCTGCCATGCCAGACAACTTTCATCACGTGTCTCGTTATCACGTGATAAGTTTCTCGTTGTAACTCACTGTGGAGGTTTGTCCGATCCGTCTGATTGGGTGCCTCATATATATATATATATATATATATATATATATATATATATATATATATATAGAGAGAGAGAGAGAGAGAGAGAGAGAGAGAGAGAGAGAGAGAGAGAGAATTTTTATATACATATTTTGTCATGCAGTAATTTTAACATCAATATTCAGTCGACTAAAGCCTAAAAAAAGACCTTTTATAACATGTTAAGGTGCTTTATGAGCTGAGGAGTTAATCTGGGTGACGCTTTATTTAGATGACGTGCCTACAGATAGTTTATCTGTAATTTTTGTAACATTTCTGAATCTTAAGTCGAGCTTTAACACCACTGTGGTTAAGATTTGGTTCAGTTCAGGCACAACAGATATCTTTATCTTCATAAATTGTTATATTTCAAGGTAAAACCTATATTTTTATTGATCGACAAGTTGCAGTTTTCTTTTATTTCAAGGACTCATGTTTCCAACCAGAGAGTGGCACCAGAGATCCTTCACAACATGTGGAAGTCACTACTGTCTGCTCACTGTGCACCACATAGCCAAAAGTATGTGGACACCTCTTCAGCAGACATCTGCAGTCATGTCCTGGAAGTCTCAGAGGCATTTATAGACACAAAACAAAACAAAGCACGCCTAGTACTGGACAAGGATGCACTTTCTAGGAAACCAGCAGTGAGTGGAGGACAGAGTGCTCAAATCTTTATCAAATCCAAGTCCTGCTAAAGACAGAGCAGAGCAGCTCAGCCTCTGTAGGCCTTGTAGAGTCCTAGACTCTTTTTAACCCTCGGTGGTGCTGTCAGTGTTTTTTACCTATTTTATTTCTAATTTAATTTCAACTTAATCTATAGTTTGAACTTCACCCACCTTACCACAGCACACATACATTTAAAATTCTTCTATATATTTGTATATTTGTGTGTTTCAGGCCAATCTGTGTAATAACAATGTAACAATGATATATATAAAAATAAAAATAATACAGAAAGTTCAGTCCAGACTCTCATCAATGTTTAAACAGTCTGTTGTAAAGTCTCAAACTTAGAGGCCTCAAACCTTCCAGGATAGTTCAGGTATTTTGAAGTGAGGTTGTTTGAGGTACTCATGCACATCACTCACAGTAGACGGCGATCAGCATGTCCCCAGTTTGGAGAAGCAGACGATAGCTGTGTCACAATTCAGGGGCTGCATCCTTCGAAGCACGCATCTGAAGGCCGATTAAGTCACAACACTGCGCGAAGGCTGTCCCAATTCGAGGTCTCCTTCAAATGCTTCCTTCTTTTCCCTCTTTTTGGAGGATGCACCGCTACTATCCTTCGCGGCCTCCCATATCCCAAGATCCTTTGCGCCACTAGCAAAGCAATTAAAAATAAAATAAAAATTTGTCATGAATGTCCAGAAACATGTTCTTCTTTCTTCTTCTGTCTCATTCTTTCTTCTGTTTGTTTTTTCTTCCTTTTTTTTCGTTTTCTCAACTGACGACTAACTGACCGGAAACGGCTACGTTACAAAGTACCAAGTGATGGCTGGTGACGCTGCAGGTGACGCAACCAGGAAATGCTTCGAAGGCTAGACCGTCTCATTTAACAACGGTTGATGCGGCCTTCGAAGGTCCCTCAGAAGGAGTTGCCCTCGAAGGCCGCGGAGGCCGCGTCCCCCGAAGCATGCAGCCCCTGAATTGGGACACAGGTATGGATCCCAGCACTGAAGCAGAGCTTTGTATGAGGGGCCGTCAGGGACATTATTCAGAATTACCATTCACACACACTAGTGAAATGCTCTCACACCTACAACTGAAATCTTGCTCTCATACACACATATGAAATGCTCTCATACACATATATGAAATGTTATGCTCTCATACACACATATGAAATGTTATGCTCTCATACACACATATGAAATGCTCTCACACACACTATTGAAACGCTCTCATACACACTACTGAGATTTCAGTATAAACGGAAGGCATTTCAGTGTAAACGGATGGCGGCTCGGAAGAGGAAGAGTAGCGTCTTTGGAGCGCACATGTCGTCTCAGGAGCTCTCCAGTGGTCTAACAGAAGCTGCCGCTTTACTAAATAACATTTTGGCGTCAGCAGAGACCATTCGAACATTGTCTAATGCAACAACAAGCGGGCAACAGTCGCATGTTGCCTCAGGTGCTGACACGGTGGAGAGTCGACCAGCGATTATCCACCATGTAGACAGCATGTGTGTCCTCAGAATGCTCCAAAGAAGAAAAATAGCCTACACTTCCTCTTTCGAGCCACATTCCTGTTGTGCTGTTACATTGAAATTTCAGTAGTGTGTATGAGAGCGCAACATTTCAGTTGTGTGTGTGAAAGCATAACATTTCAGTTGTGTGTGTGAGAGCATTTCATATGTGTGTATGAGAGAATTTCATATGTGTGTGTGAGAGCATTTCACTAGTGTGTGTGAGAGCATTTCACTAGTGTGTGTGAGAGCATAACATTTCAGTTGTGTGTGAGAGAGCATTTCATATGTGTGTATGAGAGCATAACATTTCAGTTGTGTGTGTGAGGGCATTTCATATGTGTGTATGAGAGCATTTCATATGTGTGTATGAGAGCATTTCACTCGTGTGTGTGAGAGCATAACATTTCAGTTGTGTGTGTGAGAGCATTTCAGTAGTGTGTGTGAATGGTAATTCTGAATAATGTCCCTGACGGCCCCTCATAGATTTGCACTGGCGTGGACAGGGTGAGCAGAAAATGTATTTTAGCCACATCAAAAAGGCCCAACACAAGAAAAATCAGACTGATATGGATTTATTTATTTTTTTAGGTCGTCTATTTTTTAAGAGGCTAAAATTCCTGTTTTTGCTGCCCCCGTCCACAGCAGTGCATTGCTTAGCTGCTGAGCTCGTCCTCCTGTCAGCTTGCTGCACTGAGCAGCAGCATGGGAATAAATTAGCCTACGATACAATCCAGGTCTGTGACGCAGTCAAAAATTGATAACTAATGACGCTGCAGACAGGACAGCATAGACAAGCAGCAGTGAGTGCTTCAGACCATCAGGAGGAAAGTGAAATATGAATCTGTAGGTTGATGGACGTGTGGCGTGAAAGCATGTGAAAAGAGTTCATTTGGTCTCACGGTCATTGGGTGAGAGTTTGCAGCCCACTTCTTAGATTTTGCCACCGCCAGCCCTGGTCACCATCTTATCTCTGATCCTTCCAACCAACCTGACCTCAACCACAACCCTTCAGTACAACACTAACCCACATTCTCACGAAAACACTTCTCCTTCAGGTCTCTGAGAAAAAATGGTTGCAGAGGAACCAACAGGTCTCAGAGCAGTAAAATATGATGTTATCTGTGTTGTTTCCCAGCTGCTACAGCATCAACATGTTGCACCATGGACATCAACTGTGGTGGACAAGGAGTTTGACTCTTCACCTGTCTGTTCATGTGTGCTGTCAAACATCACCATGAATCCTGTCTGTTTTCTAATAAACACTATCTAAAGAAAACAAGCTGCATTCATGCAAACATTTATCTGAACTAACAATCTTCAGACAGACAACTTCCCCGTCTTTACCTTGAGAGACACATCATTGACACATAGACACCGTGGGACCAGACACAGTGTGAATTTCACATGAAGACAAAAATATAATTCACTATGAGGAAGTGACATCACAGTAACCACAGGAAGTAGACACAGCAGCTCTCTACTAAAGCACGACTTTAGACATTCAACAGACAGAAGAAGAAGAGAGACAGAGAGTCACGATGGTTGAGTTCAAATGGATTCAAATTTCTTTGTTTCTTATAGCGGTGCTTCAGTTTACAGGTAAGAATACATATATCACATATATTAAAAATAACTTGATCAATATTATTAAAGATATTTGATGAGCTCAATTTTATTGAACTAAGACAACAAAATCTGTTGTTTGTTTCTAACATGCTGAGTTTAGTGAACTCCTGGAAACAAGGATGAAGAAATAATCGTCACACTAACTATGAACATAACAGACATTTTCTCATTCTACTTTATTTTTCATCATTTTCTCTCGTCTTCTTCACAGCAGCAGCTGAAGAACTTCCCCCCTCCTTCACTGTCAGAGCTGGAGAGGAAGTCACTTTGCCTTGTGAAAATGTGATAGACGATCAGCAAAACTGTGACAGTACAACATGGGTGTACATTGATAAAAGAAACTTGGCAGCAGTACAGCTGATTAAACTTGGACAGATTGATGAAGAATCCAAATCTAAATCAGACAGACTGAGTGTTACACAGAACTGTTCTCTGGTTATAAAGAAGGTCACAGATGAAGATGTTGGACGTTACTACTGTCAACAATACAAATCAGGACAAAGACCAGGTCCTTTTTCTCTGGTTTATCTGTCTGTTGTTACCAGTGAGTATTTCCATCATAATGTTTTCAGCTCAAACTGTGAAACATCACAATAATTATGATTATAGTGATGAAGTGAATTTTACTCTTGTTGTCTTTCTCTCACAATATCTCCATCTTCACCAGTGACTGAACACAAGAACAATGATCAGGTGGTGTGGTCCTGTTCTGTGTCCACATATAATGGACAATGTCCACACACAGTGAAGTGGCTGTTTAAGGGTAACAATGTGGATAAAGATCACAAAGATGTGCAGACATCACAGTCTCTCTGCTCTGCCTCTGTGACCTTTCAGTCTTCTCATTTCATTCACACATCAAACTCTAACTTATTGAAGTGTGAAGTGACTGATGGTAACAAAGTGCAGCTGTTTCCCTTCAGACTTCAGCCCTCAGGTGAGAAACCAGGTGAGAATATAACAACAACAACAACAACAACAACAACAACAACAATGACTACGGCTACAAAACCGACAACCAAACCACCACCAACAGCAACAACAACTGAAAGCAGCATGAAAAGAGGAACCATCACGACAGCGTCTCCAATCAGTGATGACTCAACAAACCTAAAAGGTAGTGACTCATCATTTTTATATATCTGTTACTGTATTCTCTCTCTCTGTGTGGGTGGAGTTATTCTTAGTTCACAAAGACATGCAAACAGAAGAACCTTTACATCCTGACACACTTCTGTATTGTGTGTAATGTATATATGTAACATATTTAACTTCTCTTTTACTCTCCTCTTTCAAACAGCTGAATATTTTTATGTTTTCATTCTCTTTCCAGGTTGGTGGAGGTTCATCATCGTGTCTGTGGGTTTAGCAGCACTCATAATAATCGTCGTGGCAGTCAACATGTGGACAAGAACTAAAGGTGAGAACTTTCACTGATGAAACTCAGAAACAAGAAGTTTTGATGAATCTGGATTTTCACTGTGGAAACTAAAGTTGAATCTTTCTCTTGTCTCTTCAGGGAGAAAAACACAGATGGATGAAAATGTGGTGAGTTTTTATAGTAAAAAAACAATCCAAAGAAACGGTCAAATCACTGTAAAATTAAAGTAAAATATCATAATTCAAATAAATGTTAAAAACTATACATTCATTGAGATTTCAGTCAAAGTTTTGCAGAGAATCATCGTTATTTTACTGAATTATTACGATCAAACACCTTCAATAAAGTGATGATACTAATAGTTCTGCGGAGAAACACCGTTATTTTACAGATGTTCACTGAATCATTATCGAGCGACCACTCAGTGCACTTTTACAACACTTGTCACATTCAGCCATACATTCAGGGCACAATCACATTCACACACCGGGGTTCAATATCTTGCTCAAGGACACTTCAGCTGGTCCTCTGATTACTAGACAATCCTGAGCTACAGCCGCCCTGCAGATCAGAGAAGTGGGACTGGGATTGGAAAGTTGTCAGTTTGAGTGTTTCAGAGTGTGGCTTTGATTGTGTCCTGTTGTTTTTCACAGGTGGCTGATGATGAAGATGATGGTGCAGTGAACTATGAGAACGTCACATCTTCTGTTTGAGTTTGACCAACACTTCTGCCTCCATCAGACTCCACCCATCAACAGCTTCTACATCAACTCAGCATGTTTTACATGAGTAGATGAAGATTTGAGATCACAAAAACATCCTAAGATCATTTTGAGAGACTTATTATTTGAGTTTTTGTCTTTTTCTGCATCTGTTGTAAAAACTTTTCTCATCTGCAGTCAGTTCAGAACACAGCAGCTGGATTTGAACTGTTTGAACTGGAAAGAGCTTTTAACTCTTGTTTAACTTCCTTAAATTTGCTTCTGACCAAATAATTTAGTCCTGACTTTAAGATGAACTGATCAGTTTTGAAGCTACAGCTTGAGCGCATGTCTTCATTCAAGATGAACTCATTTAAATTCACCTATTACCTTTTTTGTTGTTGTTAACATGTTTGTTAAGAGTCCAATGTGTGTTTGGCTTGAATGAGCTTTGAGTCTTAATGGATTCACTCAGAGTTTTGTCTTTACTTTATGTGATAATTATATAATCTGCAAATAAAGAAATGTTTAACATTCAATTCTACACTGTGTTTTGTGATTTCTTTAATGTACTAACTGTGTCATGGCTTTCTTAATGGAAGGTGGATTTTCTTTGCCATAGATGGATTAATGAACGGGCCAACAGGGCACAAGCACAGGGGCCTGAAGGATCAGGGTCCCCTGGGATCAGAGCCTCTGCTTTAAATGACTGTTGAAATTTTGGTTGAAAGCATTGTTGTGAATTAAAGAATACAAAGAAAAATATTAAATCAATATATTAATTGTTGTCCAATGAAATGAGTGATTTAGCAGGAGGGTTAAAGACTTTAAGGTACCGTATACATGTCACATTCTCATGAGGGGCTGAGGCCCCCTCTAGTTCTGATCCTAGAGTCGCCCCTGCACCAAAACTGGGACGAATACCTGAACAAGGAAAAGGATCATCTACATGAGGCACAATCAAACCATTACTGTGTTCATCCAACAGGGGGCATTCATGTCCAGTCATGCTTCAGCACTGCACTGTTCTTTGTCAGTACTATTTTTTACTTACTTACTTACTTACTTACTTGGGCTTCCTGAACACCAAACTTGTGACCTCAGTGAGAATGATTCGATGCAGTGAAATTCTTAGATGCTGCTCTGTAGATGTACACCTCCCCAGTTTGTCCAGTAAGAACAGGTATGATGATGATATGGTCATTAATCCAGATCATAAACACACTCTCACACTCTTACTGAGCTGCCACTCATTTATAGTCATGGAGTCCACACAGTCTGTGTGTGTGTGTGTGTGTGTGTGTGTGTGTGTGTGTGTTTACTGTAAAGAGAGAATTAACATAAAATACGAAGATACATGTGAAATATGAATTAACATAAACAGCATGGCATGAAACAGATAAGTCAGAATAATGTCAAATCAGCAGAAACGGTACAAAGATGACATGAAGGCTGCTCTCCGTGGTGCTGAAGGCGCTCAAGTTTTCAGCACCATGGAGAGCAGCCTTCATGTCACCATCAGTTGGGTGGCTCGTCCTCAAAAGCATGACACACTGTTGTGTCTCGTCAGTTGTGTTAATTCCAGTCATGTTCATGTGTAGTGTTTCATGTTTAGTCCTGTATGTCATGAACACCTTGCTTTAAGCACTTCCTGTTTTATTTTGTACTCACCTTTTCCCTCCCATTTCAGACCCTGACTTCCTCCCTTTGTGTGATTTTCCCGCCTTTGTAATTGTTTGCCCCGCCCCTGATTGGTTTCACCTGTTTTCACTCACGTCATGTATAAATAGTCCTTGTCTCCCTTAGTCTTTGCCAGTTCGTCTTGTTCAGTTTGCAGAAGAGTATTGTTTGGTTTTTTCATGTTTTGATTGAAGTTTGTGTTCATTTTTTGATTTCCCTTAAGAGCCTTTTTGTTTGCACTTATTATCCTCCTTGAGAGCGCCTTTTGTTTGATTGTTTTTTGGACAAATAAATACCCTTTTGTTACATCTTCATCAGCTCTAGAGTCGTGCATTTGAGTCCACCAGATTTGTGTCTGAGGTCATGACACACACTGAAGACATTGGCCATGTATGTGTCACCACGTTCGGATCAACACACACCTGTGAAGCTGTCTTCTCAAAAATGAACTCATGCGAGGGAACCGACTGTCAAACCAGTCTTTGAAGGACTGCGGGTGCATAAGGCTAACAGCTGTCAAGCCCGATGTTAAAAAGATAGTGTCGGAGGGGAAATGTCACTTCTCTCATTAACCAAACCGACTTTAACTTGATGTAAAGAGTAACATTTCTCATAACTGAGGCTTGACGGTTTTTTTTGTCGTTTGTATCTATTTGCTGATGTGCAAGGCTTGCACTTACCATGCTCTTCTCTGTTATGTTGATGGTTGTTATTGAGACACTGCATGATCCTGTTCCACATTCTGCTCCCTATCCTGCAGCTCTGATTGTGTCTCCTGTGCTTTCTCTGCAGACTGCTGCACACCAACAGAGTCTGACTGAGTCACCCAACTTGTGGTCGAGCAGCAACCTCCATCACTGTGAAGTGAAGACAAAGAATAAGTGCCAAAACCTGCAGTTCCTCAAACGTCCACTTGAAGCTGGCTGGAGTCAAGAGTCCCCATGTTAAAACTTCAGAGAAGAAATAAACATGTTTACAGCCTGGTACAAAGAAGATGAAGGTTAAACTTAAAGATGCAGAATTAAGAGCATAGCAGGTTTGATTGACAGTTGGGTGTCGTTGTGGCAGTTTCCCCTGCCACTGGTATTACACCATACCAGCACACCACATAATCATTTAGTATACAGACCACATGTTAGCCAGGTAGCATGCTATTGTTCGCTTGGTGGGTGCACACACAGAGCTACATTAACATCTAAGTAAGTTTCCTGTGCTATTTATTCCCATAAAGTTTTCCGAAGCACACACAAACACATTTATTGTTTTGGGTATTTCTTTATTATTTGAGAATTGGAAATCATGAGTTTGTATCTAATTATGTTGTTTTCTTACCACAGTATTTCCTGGTGCTGGGCAGTGACAAAGGACCCGAGCCTTGTTTCTAGTGATGTTACGAGATGTGCCGAGGCTTCAAAGCGTGTGTCGAGTAATGAAGGGGGCGTTTCCGCGAAGCGCGTATCGAGGCTTGCTTCATTTAGGGGAGGAGCCAAAAATGATGACATCCGAAGCCTCGCTGCCCGGCTGTACCACGTGATTGCTTCGGGAAGTGGTTCAGATTTTGCCGCGAGGTTTTACAGCTACATAGACCCCTCAGGCTCCATTCAAAATGTGGGTTTTTGAAGGAGAGTTGTGGTCAGTTGAGAGTTTGGATAGAGTTTGGAGAGTTTGGATACTAGAGTTTGGATAGTGTTTATATAGTTTGGAGATAGTTTGGAGAGTTTAGGGAGAGAGAGAGAGTTTTAGGAGAGTGAGGAGAGTAGGATAGGTGATAGGATGGAGCCAGCGAGGAAGAGGAGGATTTCCCCTGTCCTGTACATCCAAGTTACACAAGCATAATCTGTGCCCTTTTCCTAGTTCCACAAGCACTTTCACTGCCCTCTGCCTGATTACAGCCATGCCATCTTCAGAAAAACATTGCACAACCTGCCATATTATGATATTACCATTTTGGGAAAATTTACACACACAGAATACATTCAAATTCAAAAAATGTATTATACACATATGTGATAATTTATGTACAGAAATTATTTGGTCATACATTTTTTTGTAATTCATAGTCATTCCCAACAGACATAACAGACACAAAAATTCAATCAATCAATGCATCACACATTATGTGGTTCAGATACAGCTGCCTGTGATTACACACTTGGCCAGTAGGTGGTTTCGTGTGCACATGAAGCTTCGAGAAATGAACCCTTTCTCGAACCAATTGGCTCAAGTGGTTCAATGCCTCATGAGGCTTCATCTCACCATCACTACTTGTTTCAGGCTGTCTTTTATAGTGCCTGAGTAACCTGTAGGGAGCATGCTCAGTCCAGCTTACTGAACCATACCAACTGTGGGGTCGAAGTGGGTTTGTAAATTCATTTCTGGATTGAGGTCTTGTGTGAA
Source organism: Argyrosomus regius (assembly GCA_946959425.1). Classification (NCBI taxonomy): domain Eukaryota; kingdom Metazoa; phylum Chordata; class Actinopteri; family Sciaenidae; genus Argyrosomus; species Argyrosomus regius. Next base: position 3,086,357 of record OX336901.1, on the reverse strand, counting down.
TGAGTTGAGGACCGCCTTTATGTGTGGTAAATAAGTATAAATAGATTTGGTAATGATTTTGGATATGGAAAATGACCTGTGGGGATAAATGATTATTGGATTGATTCCAGTTAAGGTGGTATGGTCCAGTGGGAGGGGCCAAGTCTTTAAATGGAGGGGTTCTACACTGCCTAGGGAGTCAGAGAAGGGCTGTGGAGCTGTGTAGACCCAATGGTGTTTGTGCTTAGTACTTTGTAAATATATTTTTCTGCGGCATTTTTGCGTTATTGTTTGCTCACATTTCCATGGATGGCTAAAGGGCAATAAACCACTTAATCTTTTTCATCAAATGGACTTGGTGTTGCAACCTTTTTTCAACATTTTAAGGTTAAACTACACCTTTTTCAGTCAGCTTTCCGACATACTACCCTCACTCTAGGTGTGAGTGTGACATTTGGTGGCAGTGGTGGGATGGCCAACCGACAGGTCCCTAGGGGGGGCCAAAGGAAAATACAAACCAGGAGCAAGACAGCCAAACTTAAAACAGACCCTGAACCAGCCGAACCAGATACAGAGGGCGAGTAATGGGAGACTGAATGGGATGAGGATGAGGAGGGGCCCTTATCCAAGCCTTCCCGTGCAACGTCGCTACAGCAGGAGATGGTCACACTGCTACGTCAGTTTATGGGTGCTCAGAGGGACAGGGAAGAAGCGATCTTGGGGGAACTCCGAGGCCTACGGACAGCCATTCACGTTGGCAGTCAGCCGCCTTTACCAGCAGTCGGCTCAGTCCCCCTAATGGGATTCCCCACAACTCTTCACACCACGCCACAGCTGCAGCCCTCAGCAGCACCAGCACCACAGCCGCAGCCACCAGTACCGGCTCCACGGAAGGACCCCAAGTTGCTTCCATTCCAGTTTGGTGAGGACATTGAAAACTACCTCCTCCGCTTTGAGCGGATTGACAGAACTTGGGCGTGGCCAGAGACTGAGTGGGCCTACAGACTTGTGCCTTTACTGACAGGAAAGGCGTTGGAGGCCTATTCTGCCATGGATGAAGAGCGGTCTGACTCCTACCCAGACCTTAAACAAGCCCTGCTGGCCAAGTTTGACATTTCTTCTGAGACTTACCGCCAGTGCTTCAGAGATCCAGCTGTACCCCAGGGAGAGACGCCGACCGAAACCTACCAACGCTTGAAAGGCCTGTATCGACGTTGGATCAAGCCAGACCAGTGCAGTGTGGAGGACATCGGGGAAGCCATCGTGTTGGAGCAGCTGCTGAGAGTGTTTCCATCCGACATCCGCACATGGGACAGGGAGCGAGAGCCCACCACTGGCTTAGAGGCAGCAAAGCTTGCAACCCAGTACGTCAATGCCTGGAGGCTAGTACTGACCAGGTCCCAACAGCGCCAGCCGAACAGAGGACAAGGGGACAGCCGGCAAGAAGGTCAGAAGTTGAATAACTATGTGACTCAAGGGAAGGTGTGGTGCCAATCAGGGGGCTGGGGGGGCTAGTAGATATGGGCAACAGGCTAGTACCAGTCGTGGGGAAATAATCTGTTACTACTGCCAGCAGCCTGGCCACAAGGCCTCAGACTGCCCTCTAAAACTAAACTAAACTAAACTGTCTGGTTACTGCTATGTTCCCCGCAGAGAAGTGTGTATGCAGCCAGGTACCATGCGCTCAGAGGATGCCTCTTTTCATCCAGTTACTGTTAATGGTGTAGAGGTGTTGGCGTTGTTAGACAATGGGAGTTCCATGTCACTGATTAAGAAATGCTATCTGATGGACAGTGGTATTGACTATGGGAACAAAGCTGACATTGAATGTGTTCATGGGGATCAGAAACCTTACCCCACATCTGAGGTTACCATAGTAGTAGATGGGCAGGCATTTTTGCTACAAGTGGGGTTATTGACCATCTAGTTGTTGACTGCATCCTGGGGAGGGATTTGCCAATCCTGCGAGACCTAATTGCAGGAAAACAACCGAAAGCGGAAATGTGTGCTATGGTAACAAGGTCCCAGGTTAAAGCTGGCCTGGAGCCCCTCCCAGACCTTGATGGTGATCTGTGTGAGGGTGGTTCCAAAGGCCCAAGAAAATCACGGCGACAGCGTCGCATTGAGAAAATACAAGGTACCCCCACTAAGGGAGAAACCTATCCAGAGCCTGTGAGTGTCAACTGGGATATTCCCAATGACATAAACCAGTTGCAAATGTCTGATCCTACTCTGTCTATTTTGTACAAGCAGGTTGAGGATGGGGAGGGTAAACAAGACTCTGGTCCAAGGTTTGTGGTTGAAAATGACATTCTCTATGCAATGGGGGATGCAGGTAAGTGCTTAGTGGTACCCACCAGTTGTAGGCCTCTTGTATTACATCTGGCACACACCGTACCATGGGCAGGCCACCAAGGGCAGCAGAAAACCTACATGAGGTTGGGGTCACGGTTTTACTGGCCAACAATGTTTACTGATGTCAAACATTTTTGCACCACATGCCCAGACTGTCAGGTCACCACACACATCAAAGCCAAGCAGGTGCCACTACACCCTTTACCTATCATCAGTACCCCTTTCTGGCGCATAGCCATGGATGTGGTGGGCCCACTGGAGAAGAGTAGCTCTGGTTACCGGTACATACTTGTGATCTGTGACTATGCCACACGATTTCCAGAAGCTTTTCCTCTCAGAAGCATAAAGACACCCAAGATCATCGGTGCACTTGTCCAGCTTTTCTCTCATTTAGGGGTGCCAGATGAGATTATCACGGACCAAGCTACCAACTTCACTTCTGGCACGATGAAACAGCTGCAGAAGGAACTCGGCATTAAAGGCATACGGACGACTCCATACCATCCTCAGACTGATGGTTTGGTTGAGCGATTCAACCAAACGCTGAAGCAGATGCTGCGTAAGTTTGTCTCTGATACCGGCCGTGACTGGGATAAGTGGTTACCTTTTGTCTTGTTTGCCTACAGGGAGGTGCCTCAAGCATCAACTGGCTTCTCCCCGTTCGAGCTCCTTTATGGATGGCCAGTGCAGGGGCCACTGGATCTTCTGAGGAAGGAGTGGGAGGCCACCAAGAAACCAGCACCAGAAGGTATCCTGTTCTATGTACTCCAAATGCGGGAACGCCGTGAGAGGTATCATAAGGAGGCCCAGGTCCACCTGGAGAGGGCGCAGCAGGACCAGAAATGCTGGTATGACAAAAGGGCTCGGCAGAGGGAGCTGACACCAGGTCAGAGAGTGATCTGATCTTGATCCTGATCCTGATCTTACTCCCAACCAGTAGCAACAAACTGTTAGCCAAATGGCAGGGGCCTTATGAGGTTTTGAAGAGGATGGGACCAGTGACATATGAGGTGGCTCACCCAGACAAGGGGAAAGTCTCCCAGGTCTACCACATCAACCTGCTCAAAGAGTGGAAGGAGCGTGAGCCTGCCAAGGTGTTACTGGTGCGTCAGGTCAAGGAGGAAGATGGTGAGTCTGACTCTAACCTGCAACAGCTCCTCCAGCCAAAGACCCCTCATCTTGAGCACCTGCCCTTACAACACCAGCAGAGGTTGCAGATGTTGTTTTGGGAGATGCCTGGGCTGTTCCGAGATGGTCCAGGGCAAACAACATTGATCCAGCACACCATCCGTCTCCAAAAGGCGGACACTCCTCCCATTCGTCAGAGGCCGTACCGCATCCCAGAACGGTTGGTGGGGCCCCTAAAGGATGAGGTCCAGAAGATGCTTGATCTCGGGGTGATAGCACCATCTGAAAGTGAGTGGTCCAGTCCCATGGTAATGGTGCCTAAGAAGGATGGCTCTCAACGGCCCTGTATTGACTTCAGGAAGGTCAATGCTATCTCCTGTTTTGATGCCTACCCCATGCCCCGCATAGATGACCTGGTGGAGCGTGTTGGGACTGCCAAGTACATAACCACGCTGGACCTTTGCAAAGGGTATTGGCAGATTCCCCTGGAGGAGAACTCACAGCCGTACACCGCTTTCCGTACACCATCAGGACTGTACCAGTTTACGGTAATGCCGTTTGGACTGCATGGAGCGCCTGCGACGTTCCAAAGGTTGATGGATGTTGTTCTCACAGGGTTCGAATCCTTCAGTGCTGTTTACCTTGATGACGTTGTCATCTTCAACCATTCCTGGGAGGACCATCTCCAACATCTGAGACAGATCCTGACCTGCATTGAGAGGGCTGGCTTGACCCTCAATGCTCAGAAGTGTGAGTGGGCTAAGGGTGAAGTCCAATATCTGGGGTTCCAGCTTGGAGGGGGGCACCTCCGCCCGCTCGTGGACAAGGTCGAAGCCATCCGTAATGCTCAGCCGTAAGTTGGAACCTCGGGAGACCAGGTATTCTACAATTGAAAAGGAGGCCTTAGCCATTAAATGGGCTTTGGAGAGTTTGCGCTACTATCTCCTTGGAAGGGAGTTCGACTTAGAAACAGACCACAGAGCTCTGTCTTGGATCAACACAATGAAGGATCGCAATGCTAGGATCACACGATGGTATCTTGACCTGCAACCTTTCAATTTCAGGATCAGGCACAAACCCGGCAAGACAAACCTGTTGGCAGACTACCTGTCTCGGTTGACCACCACGGCTGGGCCAGGAGAGGGGGGAGGTAATGTGGCAGTTTCCCCTGCCACTGGTATTACACCATACCAGCACACGACATAATCATTCAGTATACAGACCGTATGTCAAACGTGTGACAGTCGTCACATATTTGAGCAACCAGGCTTCATTCAGCTCCACCCACGCTCCACATCTTTGCCCATCTTTGGACGTGTTTTTGATGTTTGTCTGCTCATCATTCGAGGGTGTTAACCACTCAGAGCTCTGCTGCTCTTGTTAACCACATTCTAAAAAAACACTTCCCATTCAGTTCTCTGAAAAAGGACTGCAAAGATGGAAGAGGCTGCTGCAGCATCAACATGTTGCACTATGGACATCAAGAGTCAAACTGTGGTGGACGAGGAGTTTGACTCTTCACCTGTCTGTTCATGTGAGCTGTCAAACATCACCATGAATCCTGTCTGTTTTCTAATAAACACTATCTAAAGAAAACAAGCTGCATTCATGCAAACATTTATCTGAACTAACAATCAGCCAACTTCCCCTTATTCTTCTTCTTTTCGTCAAGAGAAACGCCTCATTGTCACAAATAGACCATGTGACTGTCCACAGTGTGAACTTGAGTCTTCACATAGTTTGTTTCTTGCAGCGTTAGATTGGCTCAATGAATGCAGAAACGGATTCTTTTCCTGAGAGAAAACTACATTTCAAAAATGTTTTGTTAAGTTTTTGGCTGTTTGTACGTCTACAAGAAATTCAGAGAGACAAAAATCTGAAACAGACGAAGAGTCACTATGAGGAAGTGACATCACAGTAACCACAGGAAGTAGACGCAGCAGCTCTCTACTAAAGCACGACTTTAGACAGTCAACAGACAGAAGAAGAAGAGAGACAGAGAGTCACGATGGTTGAGTTCAAATGGATTCAAATTTCTTTGTTTCTTATAACGGTGCTTCAGTTTACAGGTAAGAATACATATATCACATATATTAAAAATAACTTGATCAATATTATTAAAGATTTTTGATGAATTCAATTTTTATTGAACTAAGACAACAAACATCTGTTGTTTGTTTCTAACATGCTGAGTTTAGTGAACTCCTGGAAACAAGGATGAAGAAATAATCGTCACACTAACTATGAACATAACAGACATTTTCTCATTTTACTTTATGTTTCATCATTTTCTCTCGTCTTCTTAACAGCAGCAGCTGAAGGACTTCCCCCCTCCTTCACTGTCAGAGCTGGAGAGGAAGTCACTTTGCCTTGTGAAAATGTGATAGACGATCAGCAAAACTGTGACAGTACAACATGGCTCTTCAGTTATTCAAGTCAGAGAGTAGCAGTAGATCTGATTAGACTTGGACAGATAGGTAAAGACGCCAAATCTAAAGCAGACAGACTGAGTGTTACACAGAAATGTTCTCTGGTTATAAAGAATGTCACAGATGAAGATGCTGGACGTTACTATTGTCAGCAATACAAATCAGGACAGAAACAAGGCCCAGACTCTCATGTTTATCTGTCTGTGGTTACCAGTGAGTATTTCCATCATAATGTTTTCAGCTCAAACTGTGAAACATCACAATAATTATGATTATAGTGATGAAGTGAATTTTACTCTTGTTGTCTTTCTCTCACAATATCTCCATCTTCACCAGTGACTGAACACAAGAACAATGATCAGGTGGTGTGGTCCTGTTCTGTGTCACCATATGGACGATGTCCACACACAGTGAAGTGGCTGTTTAACGGTAACAATGTGGAAAAAAATCACAAAGATGTGCAGACATCACAGTCTCTCTGCTCTGCCTCTGTGACCTTTCAGTCTTCTCATTTCATTCACACATCAAACTCTGACTTATTGAAGTGTGAAGTGACTGATGGTAACAAAGTGCAGCAGCTGTTTCCCTTCAGACTTCAGCCCTCAGGTGAGAAACCAGGTGAGAATATGTTGAGCTGTGTAGGAACCATTTTGTTTGTATATTTTGTTTTGACCACTAGGGGGTGTTTGGGTTCGTGTCACTGATTGCAGATGGGCACCAGGTGTCTGTATATATAGATCATTTTAGGTTAGTTTTGAGTAGTAGGTGAAGGGAACACACAATTTCTACCGTTAGTTAGTAAGTTACCGTTTATCCACCACTAGGCATAAGACAAAAAATATCACCATATACCTCAAAGTCCTAAAATGTAAGTACCAGTATTCATGTGCAACTTTCAATAAACAACAACAAAGAAACCTAAGACAAACTCTCATTGCTGTTCGATGGAAACTTCAGACTGACGTGAATAATTACCTGAAATATTTGTTTATTTTATGGATTTGAAGTTTGAATATTACATCACAACACAAGTTTGTACTGAACACTTTGTTGAGTTGTTTTCATCTGTTCAGGTGATGACAGGACATCAACAACTGAAAGCAGCATGAAAAGAGGAACCATCACGACAGGGTCTCCAATCAATGATGACTCAGCAAACCTAAAAGGTAGTGACTCATCATGTTTATGTATATGTTACTGTATTCTGTCTCTCTCTGTGTGGGTGGAGTTATTCTTTGTTCACAAAGACATGCAAACAGAAGAACCTTTACATCCTGACACACTTCCGTATTGTGTGTAATGTATATATGTAACATATTTCACTTCTCTTTTACTCTCCTCTTTCAAACAGCTGAATATTTTTATGTTTTCATTCTCTTTCCAGGTTGGTGGAGGTTCATCATCGTGTCTGTGGGTTTAGCAGCACTCATAATTATCGTCGTGGCAGTCAGCATGTGGACAAGAACTAAAGGTGAGAACTTTCACTGATGAAACTCAGAAACAAGAAGTTTTGATGAATCTGGATTTTCACTGTGGAAACTAAAGTTGAATCTTTCTCTTGTCTTTTCAGGGAGAAAAACACAGATGGATGAAAACGTGAGTTTTTTTTGGGATTAAAACACTGACACAAATCGTGCACGCATAATGATATTGATGATAATGCATATTGTTTTTTCGAGCGCTTTCAAAGCTCTCGCAATCTATTTTGTATCCTGCATCTCTGCTCCCTGGAGCAATATTGTAGCCTGTGAGGAAAAAACATGCTCAAGCGCACGGATGTTTGATTTGCGCGCATGGGTCTCATTACGTGTGCACGATTTATGTCAGTGTTTTTATAGTAAAAAAAACAATCCAAAGAAACGGTCAAATCACTGTAAAATTAAAGTAAAATATCATAATTCAAATAAATGTTAAAAAGTATACATTCATTGAGATTTCAGTCAAAGTTTTGCAGAGAATCATCGTTATTTTACTGAATTATTACGATCAAACACCTTCAATAAAGTGATGACACTAATAGTTCTGCGGAGAAACACCGTTATTTTACGGATGTTCACTGAATCATTATCGAGCGACCACTCAGTGCACTTTTACAACACTTGTCACATTCAGCCATACATTCAGGGCACAATCACATTCACACACCGGGGTTCAATATCTTGCTCAAGGACACTTCAGCTGGTCCTCTGATTACTAGACAATCCTGAGCTACAGCCGCCCTGCAGATCAGAGAAGTGGGACTGGGATTGGAAAGTTGTCAGTTTGAGTGTTTCAGAGTGTGGCTTTGATTGTGTCCTGTTGTTTTTCACAGGTGGCTGATGATGAAGATGATGGTGCAGTGAACTATGAGAACGTCACATCTTCTGTTTGAGTTTGACCAACACTTCTGCCTCCATCAGACTCCACCCATCAACAACTTCTACATCAACTCAGCATGTTTCACATGAGTAGATGAAGATTTGAGATCACAAAAACATCCTAAGATCATTTTGAGAGACTTATTATTTGAGTTTTTGTCTTTTTCTGCATCTGTTGTAAAAACTTTTCTCATCTGCAGTCAGTTCAGAACACAGCAGCTGGATTTGAACTGTTTGAACTGGAAAGAGCTTTTAACTCTTGTTTCACTTCCTTAAATTTGCTTCTGACCAAATAATTTAGTCCTGACTTTAAGATGAACTGATCAGTTTTGAAGCTACAGCTTGAGCGCATGTCTTCATTCAAGATGAACTCATTTAAATTCACCTATTAGCTTTTTTGTTGTTGTTAACATGTTTGTTAAGAGTCCAATGTGTGTTTGGCTTGAATGAGCTTTGAGTCTTAATGGATTCACTCAGAGTTTTGTCTTTATTTTATATGATAATTATATAATCTGCAAATAAAGAAATGTTTAACATTCAATTCTACACTGTGTTTTGTGATTTCTTAATGTACTAACTGTGTCATGGCTTTCTTAATGGAAGGTGGATTTTCTTTGCCATAGATGGATTAATGAACGGGCCAACAGGGCACAAGCACAGGGGCCTGAAGGATCAGGGTCCCCCGGGATCAGAGCCTCTGCTTTAAATGACTGTTGAAATTTTGGTTGAAAGCATTGTTGTGAATTAAAGAAAACAAAGAAAAATATTAAATCAATATATTAATTGTTGTCCAATGAAATGAGTGATTTAGCAGGAGGGTTAAAGACTTTAAGGTACCGTATACATGTCACATTCTCATGAGGGGCTGAGGCCCCCTCTAGTTCTGATCCTAGAGTCGCCCCTGCACCAAAACTGGGACGAATACCTGAACAAGGAAAAGGATCATCTACATGAGGCACAATCAAACCATTACTGTGTTCATCCAACAGGGGGCATTCATGTCCAGTCATGCCTCAGCACTGCACTGTTCTTTGTCAGTACTATTTTTTACTTACTTACTTACTTACTTGGGCTTCCTGAACACCAAACTTGTGACCTCAGTGAGAATGATTCGATGCAGTGAAATTCTTAGATGCTGCTCTGTAGATGTACACCTCCCCAATCACTTCCAACCTCTCAGCTTAGGAAGGCTCCTCTGCATATGATAACTAGTGCTCTACTGCACACAGAGACTACGGAACTGCGCGACGGTCCCTTAACGACCCATCGGCGCTCACACTGCCAACAAACGACTAAAAGTCCGAGATGATGTAATTATCTTGTTAATCACACAGTATAACAAATATAAGTATTAATAAACAGACATGATGAGACTGTCTAATAACTATATACATGAAATCAGAGTATAATAATATACAATATATGAGAAAAAAACCCACAGTAACATCAAACGTGTCAAAACTGTTGCGGTGTATTGATTCAGGTCAGAGGCTCATAATTGGTGATGTATGATTGGTCCAGAGCAACCTGCACAGTGCCTGTTCACGGCCACAGACTGCGCATGCGTGTTGTAAATGTGGTGAAAAGCTGATAGCTGGGACAGAGTGGGTGACCTTCTGAACACTCACAAATCAGGAAACAATGTTCAGTTTGAACTGACTTTGCTCTTTAGTTTCTGTTAGAAATGATTTCCTTAAGTGGATAAAAATGATTTACTTACATTGTGAGGGCGTCCGCTCACATTCCTCATCATTGTCTGACAAATCCTGCAGCTCTTTCTTAATCGACTTTATTTCCACTCTCAGCTTGATCCTGTTCCACATTCTGCTCCCTATCCTGCAGCTCTGATTGTGTCTCCTGTGCTTTCTCTGCAGACTGCTGCACACCAAGAGAGTCTGACTGAGTCACACAGCTTGTGGTCGAGCGGCAACCTCCATCACTGTGAAGTGAAGACAAAGAGGAAGTGCCAAAACCTGCAGTTCCTCAAACGTCCACTTGAAGCTGGCTGGAGTCAAGAGTCCCCATGTTAAAACTTCAGAGCAGAAATAAACATGTTTACAGCCTGGTACAAAAAAGATGAAGCTTAAACTTAAAGATGCAGAATTAAGAGCATAGCAGGTTTGATTGACAGTTGGGTGTCGTCACACGTTGTTTGAGCAACCAGGCTTCATTCAGCTCCACCCACGCTCCACATCTTTGCCCATCTTTGGATGTGTTTTTGATGTTTGTCTCTTCATCACCACCACCAGAGCTCTGCTGCACGTGTTAACCACATTCTCATGAAAACACTTCCCGTTCAGGTCTCTGAAAAAAATGACCACAAAGATAGAACAATGAAACACGTGATTGACACAAATAGACGGTGGGACTGTCCACAGTGTGAACTTGAGTCTTCACATAGTTTGTTTGTTGCAGCGTTAGATTGGCTCAATGAATGCAGAAACAGATTCTTTTCCTGAGAGAAAACTACATTTCAAAAATGTTTTGTTGAGTTTTTGGCTGTTTGTACGTCTACAAGAAATTCAGAGAGACGGAAATCTGAAACAGACTAAGAGTCACTGTGAGGAAGTGACATCACAGTAACCACAGGAAGTAGACGCAGCAGCTCTCTACTAAAGCACGACTTTAGGCAGTCAAGAGACAGAAGAAGAAGAGAGACAGAGAGTCACGATGGTTGAGTTCAAATGGATTCAAATTTCTTTGTTTCTTCTAGCGGTGCTTCAGTTTACAGGTAAGAATACATATATCACATATATTAAAAATAACTTGATCAATATTATTAAAGATATTTGATGAGCTCAATTTTATTGAACTAAGACAACAAAATCTGTTGTTTGTTTCTAACATGCTGAGTTTAGTGAACTCCTGGAAACAAGGATGAAGAAATAATCGTCACACTAACTATGAACATAACAGACATTTTCTCATTTTACTTTATTTTTCATCATTTTCTCTCGTCTTCTTAACAGCAGCAGCTGAAGGACTTCCCCCCTCCTTCACTGTCAGAGCTGGAGAGGAAGTCACTTTGCCTTGTGAAAATGTGATAGACGATCAGCAAAACTGTGACAGGACAACATGGCTCTTCAGTTATTCAAGTCAGAGAGCAGCAGTAGTGCTGATTAGACTTGGACAGATTGGTGAAGACGCCAAATCTAAATCAGACAGACTGAGTGTTACACAGAAATGTTCTCTGGTTATAAAGAATGTCACAAATGAAGATGCTGGACGTTACTACTGTCAACAACAAAAATCAGGACAAAGACAAGGTCCAGACTCTGATGTTTATCTGTCTGTTGTTACCAGTGAGTATTTCCATCATCATGTTTCAGTTCAAACTGTGAAACATCACAATAATTATGATCATAGTGATGAAGTGAATTTTACTCTCTTCACCAGTGACTGAACACGAGAACAATGATGAGGTGACGTTGTCCTGCTCTGTGTCAGTACATGAACAGTGTGATCACAGAGTGGAGTGGCTGTATGAGGGTAAAGATAAAGACAAGAAGACATCACAGCCTAGGTGCTCAGTCAATTTGACCTATAAGAAGAAGGAGTCAAAACATGGTGAGCAGTTTAACTGTGAAGTGACTGATCTTTCCACTGGACAAGTGCAGCAGGTTCCCTTCAGCCCTCAGTCCTCAGGTGAGAAACCAGGTGAGCTCATGATGAGCTGTTTAAAGTCACTTCATCCTGATGGAACAAACTATATTTGATTATTTGTTTGATATTTTAAGTCAGAAGATGACATCATTCTTTCTCATTTATATAAATTACATAATTTCTATTTTCTAATATTTAAGTTTTTGGTTTTACATGCAATAATTGACAGGATAAGTCTATTCAGGGTTTTTTTCAGGGTTTTTTGATTTTTCAGGTGATGCAGCAACAAGATCAGCAACAACAATGGCAGCAACAACAACGGCAGCAACAACATCACAAGAAGGTGAGAAACAAAGCAGCTTCTTTAACATGAAACAAATCTCAGAGTCTGAATGTAATTTATACACATACATAAATACTGTAGATGTAGTTAAAGATGTAGTTGCATGTTCGCGGTGCTGATCTTGGATGTTTTAACATGGGGGCTTATGGAGAGTGACTCGTTTTGAAGCCAGTCTCAAGTGGACGTTTGAGGAACTGCAGTTTTTGGGACTTTTCACAGCCTCTTGTGCTAAACACACGTTTTGTGCTTCTGATTTTTGATAATAACTTTCTTGACTGACATTATTTTTCTGATCCACAGCTCGTGCAGATTGTTCTGTTCTGGACTACATCATGTTGGTTGTGCGTGTGGCTGAACTCCTCCTGATTACTGTGATTACTGTTCTTCTCATCAGAGCTCGAGGTGAGAAAATTCAGACCAACATTTGTTCAGACTGATGAACACAAACTGTAAGTTTAGAGCTGAAATGTTACTCTGTGCTTTATTTTCCAGGGAACCAGAGACCACCTGAAGACAACACTGTGAGTTCAGAACTAAAACTGAAGTGAACCCATGTGTGAAATTCAAACTGTGTATGAACCATCAGGGACTGTAAGTCAGTGTCACCCTTGTCTCAGAGACATTATCTTTGTATATTTCTAAACTGTTTTCATAATTACGTCGTGGTGACAAACATAATCACTGCTTGAACTATGTTCGTGTTCCTCTGAGTGAATGAAACATCACATTATGTAACGTGCTCAAGTATCAAAGAGGCTATGAGGGGTGGAACATATCAGTGCACAGCAGTGATGTGCGATACTACAAGATTTGATATCAATCCGATACTTTTTAATAATTAAGGTGGATGCATCATCAAATTGCTACATCTAAATGAATTTTCATGACATATTGCCACACAGCGCTCCTTTTCCTCTCCTGCTTGCTTGCTTGCTTGTTTGCCTGGCACCGCTGAGTCAAGTGACGGTACAACACCAAAACTCAAGAGGGGAGAGGAGCAAAGTGTGCCGCGCTGTGACGGGAGCAGCACTTGAAAGCACCACTCTTTGCAATGCAACTGCCAGCAACAGCTTCATTCAACCCTGCAGTGATATATCACAGTAGACACCACATGTGATTTTATACTTTCAAAGTAAAGAGCAAAGTTAAAGTAGTTTTCAACAGAATTTGATAAACGGCTCTTTGTCTTATGTCCTAATGAAGTGTGTGTTGCTGTCTGTTTGCATGTGTTTGTGTTCATGTCATTATTATAGGAGGGTGAAAAGGTCAGAGCTCTGCTGCTCTTGTTAACCACACTTTCAGAAAAACACTTCCCCTTCAGTTCTCTGAAGAAATGATTGCAAAGATAGAACACGCAACAAACACATCTGTGTTGTTTCCCAGCTGCTACAGCATCAACACGTTGCAACATGGACATCAAGAGTCAAACTAGTCAAACTTTGCTTTACACAGATCTGTTGTCAGTCAGTGTTTTCCTGATAAGTTCAGGAGGATGTCAACTTTTTTGTAACTTCCCAGGTACATTAATTAACGACATGTGTGTGTTTGTGCAGGTTTCATACTCAGCAAGAAGACCAAGAGTGATGCGTTCAGGTGCAGCAGACAGTCAGGTAAAGATCAGATCAGACAGTTACTGATGGTGCGTTCAGGTGTTAAACGTGGCTCAGTGATGTGAAAGTTGTCAGTTAAAGTGTGTCACAGTGAGGGTTTGTTTGTTTGTGTTTCACAGGTGAATAATGATGAAGATGAAGATGATGGTGTGGTGAAATATGAAAACTTTGGAGACGCTTCTGCCTGTGTCAGACTCCGCTGATCGACCACTTCCATATCGACATCGACTCATCAGAGAAAAGACTCAGTGCAGTTTAATAACGTCACATTAACACGAGTAGTTGAAGCCTTCAGATAACAAAAATCTTATAGAATAGAATAGAATAGAATATACTTTATTAATCCCTTGTGGGAAATTCTTTCGTCACAGCGCTCCAGTGTACAAAGGTAAAGAATATTATAGCAGCCAGAATAATACAATACAACAAGTTAAATTGGAGAAAAAGATAAATTACAATTTAAATAGTACCAGAATTACAAAGTTAAAAACTATAAGAATAAACCTCAAAATTTGCCCCTCCCCCTCCCCCATCTTAACAATATATACAGAAGAAAATATAAGCATACAATAAATAAGTCTCTGTTGAGGTGATATTGCACCTAGAAATAAGCTGCTTCATTGTACAGGCCATAGTGAGCTGGTTTATCGTACAGAAGAATTGTACAGTTTAATGGCCACAGGCAGGAATGATTTCCTGTGGCGCTCTGTGGTGCAGCGTGGTGGAATGAGTCTATTGCTGAATGTGCTTCTGTGGCTGGTCAGCACGTCATGGAGAGGATGGAGAGAGTTGTCCAGTATGGACCTAATCCTGGACAACATCCTTCTCTCTGACACTGCTGTCAGGGAGTCAAGCTCCTCTCCAACAACATGGCTGGCTTTGCGGATGATATAAGATCATTTTTAGTTTTGGATGACTGATTGTTTTTGTTTTTATTCATCAAATCACATCACAAATATGTGCTGAACCATTTTTAATTTCAGCTCTTCATTTCATGTCATATCAGGAAGCCCGCTGTGAGTTTTATCAAATCCTTTTTTTCCTTCATCGTTTGTAAAAATCTTTATTTTCTGCAGCCAGTTCAGAACACAGCAGCTGGATTTAACTTCATCTAACAGGAAACATCATTTAACTCTTGTTAACTTCCTTAAATTGTTTTCCAGTTGAAGAATTCAGACCTGATTTGAAGATTTACTGGTTGTTTTTGAAGCTCCAGCCTCTTGAGCTCAGTTTCATGTCTCTGTGTACAGAAGAACTCATTTGAATCACTTTCATTGAACATTGTTGTTCACATATTTGTTGAGATGTTTATGTGCTTGGCTTGAATGTGTCTGAAGTCTTAAAGGAGTCAGTAGCAGTCTTCTCTTTTTATATTTGATAACAATATAATCTGCAAATAAAGAAATGTTTAGCGCTTCATTCTACACTGAGGTTTGTGATTCCTTCATGTACTAACAGTGTCATAATGGAAAGTGAATATTCTTTACTATGAATGCCTCTACTAGTCGTACAGCCTCCCTCCTCTGATCCACTTCTAGTCGTAAACCTTCCCTCTGTTGGCTTGAACAGCTCTGTTCTCACTGGGCACTAAAATATGTCTTAATACAGATAGAAACACATCCAAAGTGACCTGAGAATGCACAGAAATCTGATAACTCAGGAAACTTTCACAAGTTCTGGATTCACCACCTACTCTGAGCTTAAATGAATGTAAATACATTTCACACTTCTGAAACATCCAACTGGTCGTGTCTGCAGTGAGCATATAGCATGAAAAACCTCCAAACCACAAGTGAAGTGCTGATGTCAAATAAACTCAACCACCACTGTCTACACTGTCTAGTTGGACAGTGTATATAGTACATATTGTGGAGGCTGACAGTACTGGCACCAGCAGAATGGTCGGTTAAAGTCGAGCATGGGTGACGATGCATGCTTTTAACCTTGCTGTGTTTTTAGAGTTGTTTTGCATGCAGTAGTGTGCTCTCCCATCGACCCCAAACTAACCACAGACTGATTGGGAAAATCCTAGAACAAGCATCAGGTGAGCAGGAGTACCACCAGGCTTTAAAAACAGAACACAGGAAGACAGACAGAGAGAGGAGAGAGAGCATGAGGGCAGAAGCCAGAGGAGAGTGTGAGTCCTGGGAGGACCAGGGCCGGAACCAGAGCTGGAGCCAGGCAGCGGACGGAGGCGGCTGTAGGCAGCAAGAAAGTTCAGTCCAGACTCTCATCAATGTTTAAACAGTCTGTTGTAAAGTCTCAAACTTAGAGGCCTCAAACCTTCCAGGATAGTTCAGGTATTTTGAAGTGAGGTTGTTTGAGGTACTCATGCACATCACTCACAGTAGACGGCGATCAGCGTGTCCCCAGTTTAAAGAAGCAGACATGGATCCCAGCACTGCAGCAGAGCTTTGCACTGGTGTGGACAGGGTGAGCAGAAAATGTATTTTAGCCACATCAAAAAGGCCCAACACAAGAAAAATGTTTTTGCTGCCCCCGTCCACAGCAGTGCATTGCTTAGGTGCTGAGCTCGTCCTCCTGTCAGCTTCCCCAAACTGTGGACGTGCTGACTGCAGTCTGCTGTAGGTAATACACTGACTGTGGAGAAGTGCTTCTTACAACCACACTTCAAAATACCCAGAATAACCCTTTAAAATAGTTTTCAACTGAATTCCATGAACAGCTCTCTGTCTGATGTATTAATAAACTGTCTGTTGCTGTCTCTTTGTTTGTTTCTGTGTTCATGTCGTCATCATTTGAGGGTTAAACCACCAGAGCTGTGCTGCACTTGTTAACCACATTATCATGAAAACACGTCTCCATCAGTTCTCTGGAAAAAAAATGACTTCAAAGATAGAACGATGAACCAACAGGTCTCAGAGCAGTAAAATATGATCTTATCTGTGTTGTTTGCCAGCTGCTACAGCATCAACATGTTGCACCATGGACATCAGATGGATAAAGTTAGTCACCATAATAGTCGATATTGTTATGATTGAAGCATCACCTCTTCTTTCCCTTGTTCTTCATGTTTCTGTGTGCTGATGGGCGTGGCCTCTGGGTTCCTTCTCACCTGCCTTACCACTACCACACCTGCCAGGGCCTGCCCCAGGCTTTTGGTGGCTCTAAACATGATGATGTGTCAAAACACTCCTAACTCCTAACTCCTAACTGAACGTTGCTGCTTCTCTCTTGCCTCGAAACAGAAGAGAGGGAAAGAGTTCTTATCTGAAATATTTGTTTGGATTAGTCAGATTTTTCTCATTTATTATGTCAGAGGTGCTGTCATCACATGTTACCTGAATATTTACTGAAAACCATGAAGACACTTCTTCATCTTCTGACAGTTTGCAGCTGAGTGAAGATATTAACCAGAGGTCCTGTCTGATCAATGAGAGCGAGGATAAATACTAAAGCATGATGATGATTTGCACACAGAGGGAGGGGCTTTGAGGGGCTTTCAAAGTGCCAGAGGGGAGGCCGCTTACACAAATATACTACAGACCGGAGTCGTTATTTCATACAGGTCGTACACAACGGGAGATTCTCCGAGTCAGACGTGATCTCACATCTTTAAACAACATGTCTCAAAATGACCCCAAAACTGTGACAGAAACGGAGGGCGGTGACATGAGATGACTCTGAGCAGCAGCATGGGAATAAATTAGCCTACGATACAATCCAGGTCAGTGACACAGTCAAAAATTGATAACTAATGACGCTGCAGACAGGACAGCAAAGACAGACAAGCAGCGCCGTGCAGCAGTGAGTTCTTCAGACCATCAGGAGGAAAGTGAAATATGAATCTGTAGGTTGATGGACGTGTGGCGTGAGAGCATGTGAAAAGAGTTCATTTGGTCTCACGGTCATTGTGTGAGAGTTTGCAGCCCACTTCTTAGATTTTGCCACCGCCAGCCCTGGTCACCATCTTATCTCTGATCTGTCACAACGCGGTGAGGTCAAGTTGGGTTTTTGTCCTGTCTCCATGTTTTGTCTTGTCATTTCCTGTTTTATTTTGAAAAGTAACTCTCCTCTCGTTTCAAGTCACTTGCCCTTCCTCACGTGTCACCGGTCTGATTAGCCGTGTCTCAGTTCAGGAGCTGCATCCTTCGAAGCACGCATTTGAAGGCCGATTACGTCAAAACGCCGCGCGAAGGTTGTCCCAATTCGAAGGCTCCTTCAAATGCGTCCTTCAAATGCGTCCTTCTTTTCCCTCTTTTTGGAGGATGCACCGGAGTATCCTTCGCGGCCTCACATATCCCAAGATCCTTTGCGCGCCGCTGTTCAATGCCGGGAAAATACAAATGCGACACCAAGCGGCGATGAATAATACCTAATAATGAATAATACATTTATTAATAATAATAATAATAATAATAAAAGTAAGTATTGGGTTTTTACTTTTACTTATTACTACTTATACTTTTACTAATTACTTATATTTTATTACTTTTTTTTTTATCCCTGCTTTATTTCCAGACTGTAAAACTGCAAAGTCTGGTTAAACGATTGGATTGAATACAGAGCTACGTTTAGGATTATCACTATTATATGTTATACTTCATTCTTCTTTCTTATTCTTTCTTCTGTCTGTTTTTTTCTTCGTTTTCTCAACTGACGACTAACTGACAGGCAACGACTACGTTACAAAGTACCAACTGACGGCAGGTGACGCAGCTGGTGACGCAACCAGGAAATGCTTCGAAGGCTAGACCGTCTCATTTAACAACGGTTGATGCGGCCTTCGAAGGTCTCTCAGGAGGCCGCGTCCTCCGAAGCATGCAGCCCTTGAATTGAGACACAGCTATTGTCTTCCCTGATTCCCGATTGTGTCCACCTGTTTCCCATTACCTCCATGTGTTCAAATAGTCTGTGTCTCCCTTTGTCTTGTTGCCAGTGTGTTCGTCATTGTCTGCGTGAGTTCACCCCAGCCCTTCTACAGTCTTGTCCATAGTAGTTTCCTTGAATTTGTTCTGATTCCTCCTAGAGAGTGATTTTGAGTTGTAAGTGTCATACCTTAGTTATTTCCATAGTTAATGATTTCACAGCCTTTTGTTTCCTCCTTGTGGAGTGATCTTTTGTTTGTTTACTGTTCATAGCTTAGAGCCTCCAGTTTTCAGGAGAGTTTTCTGTTTTCTATTCCTCATTTTGCTACTTCTTTTTCCTCCGTAGCGGGAGTGATTTTCTGTTTTATAAGAAGGTAATTTTTCATAGCCTACTTTGTTTATTCTGTCTTGGAGATCAGAACCTGCTCCCTTTTAATAAAGACGATTGTTGTAGAACCTGAAAACCCTGCATCTGCGTCCTGAGCCTTTGTCTGGTCGTGACATGATCCTTCCAACCAACCTGAACTCAACCAAAACCCTTCAGTACAACACTAACCCACATTCTCAAGAAAACACTTCTCCTTCAGGTCTCGGAGAAAAATGGCTGCAGAGATAAAATGAGGAACCAACAGGTCTCAGAGCAGTAAAATATGATCTGATCTGTGTTGTTTCCCAGCTGCTGCAGCATCAACATGTTGCACCATGGACATCAAGAGTCAAACTGTGGTGGACGAGGAGTTTGACTCTTCACCTGTCTGTTCATGTGTGCTGTCAAACATCACCATGAATCCTGTCTGTTTTCTAATAAACACTATCTAAAGAAAACAAGCTGCATTCATGCAAACATTTATTTGAACTAACAGTCTTCACACCTCCAACTTCCTCTTCTTCTTCTTATTCTTGAGAAACACGTCATTGACACATACACAACGTGGGACCAGACACAGTGTGAACTTCACATAAAGACAAAAATATAAAGTCACTGTGAGGAAGTGACATCACAGTAACCACAGGAAGTACACGCAGCAGCTCTCTACTAAAGCACGACTTTAGACAGTCAAGAGACAGAAGAAGAAGAGAGACAGAGAGTCACGATGGTTGAGTTCAAATGGATTCAAATTTCTTTGTTTCTTCTAGCGGTGCTTCAGTTTACAGGTAAGAATACATATATCACATATATTAAAAATAACTTGATCAATATTATTAAAGATATTTGATGAGCTCAATTTTATTGAACTAAGACAACAAAATCTGTTGTTTGTTTCTAACATGCTGAGTTTAGTGAATATGGAAGTGTATTGCTGCCATGCCAGACAACTTTTATCGCTTGTCTCGTTATCACGTGATAAGTTTCTCGTTATAACTCACTGTGGAGGTTTGTCCGATCCGAGCGTCTGATTGGGTGCCGCAGCGTGACGTCAGGCCCGTGGAGCCTTCGGTGTCCCTCCAGCTGATCAGTGAGAAACGACCTCATTCAAACAACGTCAGTTTAACGTCATTACAACATACAAACTTGTCACGTTATATCATCAAAGGTGTGATATGTATGCGTACAGTAAGAAGGATTTTAAAATGCATGGGGCTGTACAGGAGGAAAAATCAGCCTGACCAGCTGCAGGTAGAGTCGTTTCTCACTGATCAGCTGGAGGGACACCTGATGTCACGCTGAGAGAGAGAGAGAGAGAGAGAGAGAGAGAGAGAGAGAGAGAGAGAGAGAGAGAGAGAGTCAACAGAGTTTCTCATTTTACTTTATGTTTCATCATTTTCTCTCGTCTTCTTAACAGCAGCAGCTGAAGGACTTCCCCCCTCCTTCACTATCAGAGCTGGAGAGGAAGTCACTTTGCCTTGTGAAAATGTGAAAGACAATCAGCAAAACTGTAACAGTACAACATGGCTCTTCAGTTATTCAAGAGGAGGAGGGACAGTAAAATTGTTTGAACATGGACAGATTGGTGAAAATGCCAAATCTAAATCAGACAGACTGAGTGTTACACAGAAATGTTCTCTGGTTATAAAGAAGGTCACAGATGAAGATGCTGGTGGTTACACCTGTCAGCAATTCAAATCAGGACAAAGTCTACACTCTCATGTTTATCTGTCTGTTGTTAACAGTGAGTATTTCCATCATAATGTTTTCAGCTCAAACTGTGAAACATCACAATAATTATGATTATAGTGATGAAGTGAATTTTACTCTTGTTGTCTTTCTCTCACAATATCTCCATCTTCACCAGTGACTGAACACAAGAACAATGATCAGGTGGTGTTAAACTGTTCTGTGTCGAAATATGGAGGATGTAAACACACAGTGAAGTGGCTGTATGTCGGTAACAATGTGGATAAAGATCACAAAGATCTGCAGACATCACAGTCTCTCTGCTCTGCCTCTGTGACCTTTCAGTCTTCTCATTTCATTCACACATCAAACTCTAACTTATTGAAGTGTGAAGTGACTGATGGTAACAAAGTGCAGCTGTTTCCCTTCAGACTTCAGCCCTCAGGTGAGAAACCAGGTGAGAATATGTTGAGCTGTTTAAAGTCACTTCAGACTGACGTGAATAATTACCTGAAATATTTGTTTATTTTATGGATTTGAAGTTTGAATATTACATCACAACACAAGTTTGTACTGAACACTTTGTTGAGTTGTTTTCATCTGTTCAGGTGACGACACGACAACAACAAAACCAAGACCAGAACCCAAAACCAAACCAACACCACGAACCCGACCACCACCACCAACAACAACAATAACAACAACAACAACTACAACAAGAACGACTACGGCTACAAAACCCACAACCAAACCACCACTAACAACAACAACAACTGAAAGCAGCATGAAAAGAGGAACCACTTCGACACCGTCTCCAATCATTGATGATCCAGCAAATCTGAAAGGTAGTGACTCATCACATTTTTATATATCTGTTACTACAATCTGTCTCTCTAGGCTAGGTAACACTTCCTATGAAGACCACACCTATAATGTGTTATCACAGCATTCATAGTGAATTATAATATATTCATAATGCTTCATGACTCCACTCATACAGTGTCATAAGTCATCATTATATGTGTTCAGTGAAGTACATTTGATGCATCTACAATCATTATAACTTTTCATTGTGAAGTGTTTTCATGCATTTATTATTATTATGTATTATTATCTAACTCCTTTCACACACATGCATGAAAGTGCATTATACTTTTCTTACCACAGACTGTGAAATGTTACGATGAAGATGTTCAGCTGGATATAATATTGACAGCTGTGTTTCATGAGTGTATAATTATATTGTTGTGTTTTTGAGCTGAGGGTCCTCTACACAGAGTCAGCCATTTTGAATCACCATGTTTCTACGGTAGCCCAGAACAGACAAACCAAACACCGAGTCTTGATAAGTTTTTTTTTTGTGAGTTACCATATAGTTTCTCTTAAACACTTGGGAGGGAGTGTGAGGCGAGGATATTCAGTTTGTTTCAGTCTTTTACTTCTTCACCGTTAAATGCCACAAAATCCGACACACTGATACTTTAAGTGTTAACACGCTTTACACATCTGAAACATTTAATTATTTAATAGTGTTGTATTTACGAGATAAGGTTAAAAGCTCTGGGAAGAACTGGGAAGTGGACCTTGAGTTTTTCTTGGTTGTTTTGTTTACTAGTTGCAGATTGTGTTTTTATTTTAAGCAGTTTTTTATAAGAAGATTGTTTGATTTGATGATTTCTCTTTTAGCTCAATGATTTTTGACAGAACAGAAATGCTTCAAATATTTCCGTTGTCTTTCCAGATTTGTGGTGGCTGTTCATCCTTGTGCCTGTGGTGTTAGTGGCACTTATAATCACTGCTGTGAAAGTCATCAGATGGAAGAGAGCTACAGGTGAGAGCACAGGTGAAACTTTTAGAAACAACAAGCTTTAATGAAACTGGATTTTCTCTTTGGAAGCTGAAATCGACTCTTTTTTTTTTTTTTGTCTTTTCAGGGAACAACACACGGATGAATGACGATGTTGTGAGTTTAAAAACTTTTTTCGACATACATTTTGATTGTGTATCTGAGGATGAGATAAAGTAATGACAGCAGAGTGGATTTGAAGAGGTTCTGACCTCCCATCACATTGCCTGTACCTGAATCCTGCTTTTTACATGCGTTGTTTGTATTGTGCCCTGACAACATGTGCATTAAAACATCTGCATGAACAACTCTGCAGTCGATCAGTCCACGTGGAAACTTACAGTAAAGATAAAAAAGAGAAGTTAGATTATCAAAGCGTCCACGCTCTTAATTCTGCATAACTTTAAGCCTTAATATAATTTGAACAGGTGAGTTGTATATAAATTCACCCTCAGTACAGTTGTCATGAACGGGGAAATTAGCTATAGAGACCAAAACTGTTTTTTGTACCAGGCTGTAAACATGTTTATTTCTGCTGTGAAGTTGGACATTTTAACATGGGGACTTATGGAGACTGACTCACTTCTGGAGCCAGCCTCAAGTGGACGACAAGAGGAACTGCAGTTTGGGAACAGTAGTCTTACAGATGCACAAACTGTGCGGCCGTCTCCAAGAACATTTTTTATTTAGCGTTTCCTGTTTTATTTTGAAGTTCTCCCCTCTCCTCATGTCTGTAACTTTACTTCCTGCCTTTGTTTCCAGTTTTGATTGTCTGTTCCTCCCTGATTAGTTTCACCTGTGTCTTGTTATCCTGTCCTCACTTTCAGTCTTTGCTCTTCGAGACTTTCATTTGGACTTTTTGACCCTTGCCTGCCTCACCACCCTGTAAATCTTTTATTTTGTGCTTTTATTTTGGACTGCACAAGCTCTGCCTCCTGTAGCGTCTACATTCGGGCCTCTCCTCTTGAGTTACCTTCAGTTTCTGTATGAGTATGAATCCACATGTTACTGAGCAGCGATGTTGTTGTCTTCTCTGTGTAGGCTGATCCTGAAGGTGGTGTTTCCTACGCCTCTGTCAACTTCACCAAGAAGCCCAACAGTAAAGGCCGGGTAAGCTGTCTGTTTGGTGTGCTACATTTACTCACATTATTCTGCAACATTTAATGTTTTGTAATTTATGTGTTGTGTTGTTTTTTACAGGCTCGGTGTGGTGGTGGTGGTGGTGATGATGAAGATGAAGCTGCAGTGACCTACGCCACTGTGAAAGCTTCCTCTTCTTCTGCTGGAGCCTCTGCTGATAGTCACGCTCTCTACGTCACCATCAACAAACCAAACAAATAAGAGAGCGCAGTATAGTTACAGCTTGTGTCATTACACTTATTTCACATTGATAACTGATGCTGAGTCATGTTTGGCTGTGTTTTTGTATCAGATGATCATTTTCAGGGTTTATTGCTGTAAAGAGGCTTTTTGTCCAGTAGGGGGTGGAGTAGGTTAACTAGCAGCACAATAACACATTATATAGCTTCTTGAAATATAAATGAGTGTAATATATGACATGTTCTGCTTGATGAACTTGCTGTCAGGAGCTTTAATATGCTGGTGTTGTACCTATCAGCAGGCGTAGTAGTTATAGTATGATATGTATTAGTTTTTGCTGTATTTTTATATACATATATTTTGTCATACAGTAATTTTAACACCAATATTCAGTCGACTAAAGCCTAAAAAGACCTTTTATAACATGTTAAGGTGCTTTATGAGCTGAGGAGTTCATCTGGGTGACGCTTTGTTTGGATGACGTGCCTACAGATAGTTTATCTGTAATTTTTCTAACATTTCTGAATCTTAAGTCGAGCTTCAACACCACTGTGGTTAAGATTTGATTCAGTTCAGGCACAACAGATACCTTTATGTTCATAAATTGTTATATTTCATAGTAAAACCTATATTTTTATGGCATTTTACAGAATAAAGTATTTTAAATGACAGTTTGTGTGTGGTCATTGTACAGTTAATCATATTAAATGGCAGCACCTTTAATTTAATACATTCATATGGTATTTTCATGTTAATATGGCAAAACAACATTTTAATGGTGCATGTGTGATCGACAAGTTGCAGTTTTCTTTTATTTCAAGGACTCATGTTTCCAACCAGAGAGTGGCACCAGAGATCCTTCACAACATGTGGAAGTCACTACTGTCTGCTCACCGTGCACCGCATAGCCAAAAGTATGTGGACACCTCTTCAGCAGACTGAGTCATGTCCTGGAAGTCTCAGTGGCATTTATGGACACAAAACACAACAAAGCACGCCCAGTACTGGACAAGGATGCACTTTCTAGGAAACCAGCAGTGAGTGGAGGACAGAGTGCTCAAATCTTTATCAAATCCAAGTCATGCTAAAGAGAGAGCACAGCGCGGAGCAGCTCAGCCTCTGTAGTCCTTGTAGATACGTAGGCTCTTTCTAACCCTCGGTGGTGCTGTCAGTATTTTTTACCTATTTTATTTCTAATTTAATTTCAACTTAATCTATAGTTTGAACTTCACCCACCTTACCACAGCACACATACATTTATAATTCTTCTCTATATTTGTATATTTGTGTGTTTCAGGCCGATCTGTGTCATAACAATGTAATAAAAAAAATAATGAAAGAAAGTTCAAGTCCAGACTCTCATCAATGTTTAAACAGTCTGTTGTAAAGTCTCAAACTTAGAGGCCTCAAACCTTCCAGGATAGTTCAGGTATTTTGAAGTGAGGTTGTTTGAGGTACTCATGCACATCACTCACAGTAGACGGCGATCAGCGTGTCCCCAGTTTGGAGAAGCAGACATGGATCCCAGCACTGAAGCAGAGCTTTGCACTGGTGTGGACAGGGTGAGCAGAAAATGTATTTTAGCCACATCAAAAAGGCCCAACACAAGAAAAATGTTTTTGCTGCCCCCGTCCACAGCAGTGCATTGCTTAGCTGCTGAGCTCGTCCTCCTGTCAGCTTCCCCAAACTGTGGACGTGCTGACTGCAGTCTGCTGTAGGTAATACACTGACTGTGGAGAAGTGCTTCTTACAACCACACTTCAACATACCCAGAATAACCCTTTAAAATAGTTTTCAACTGAATTCCATGAACAGCTCTCTGTCTGATGTATTAATAAACTGTCTGTTGCTGTCTCTTTGTTTGTTTCTGTGTTCATGTCGTCATCATTTGAGGGTTAAACCACCAGAGCTCTGCTGCACTTGTTAACCACATTATCATGAAAACACGTCTCCATCAGTTCTCTGGAAAAAAAATGACTTCAAAGATAGAACGATGAACCAACAGGTCTCAGAGCAGTAAAATATGATCTTATCTGTGTTGTTTGCCAGCTGCTGCAGCATCAACATGTTGCACCATGGACATCAGATGGATAAAGTTAGTCACCATAATAGTCGATATTGTTATGATTGAAGCATCGCCTCTTCTTTCCCTTGTTCTTCATGTTTCTGTGTGCTGATGGGCGTGGCCTCTGGGTTCCTTCTCACCTGCCTTACCACTACCACACCTGCCAGGGCCTGCCCCAGGCTTTTGGTGGCTCTAAACATGATGATGTGTCAAAACACTCCTAACTCCTAACTCCTAACTCCTAACTGAACGTTGCTGCTTCTCTCTTGCCTCGAAACAGAAGAGAGGGAAAGAGTTCTTATCTGAAATATTTGTTTGGATTAGTCAGATTTTTCTCATTTATTATGTCAGAGGTGCTGTCATCACATGTTACCTGAATATTTACTGAAAACCATGAAGACACTTCTTCATCTTCTGACAGTTTGCAGCTGAGTGAAGATATTAACCAGAGGTCCTGTCTGATCAATGAGAGCGAGGATAAATACTAAAGCATGATGATGATTTGCACACAGAGGGAGGGGCTTTGAGGGGCTTTCAAAGTGCCAGAGGGGAGGCCGCTTACACAAATATACTACAGACCGGAGTCGTTATTTCATACAGGTCGTACACAACGGGAGATTCTCCGAGTCAGACGTGATCTCACATCTTTAAACAACATGTCTCAAAATGACCCCAAAACTGTGACAGAAACGGAGGGCGGTGACATGAGATGACTCTGAGCAGCAGCATGGGAATAAATTAGCCTACGATACAATCCAGGTCAGTGACACAGTCAAAAATTGATAACTAATGACGCTGCAGACAGGACAGCAAAGACAGACAAGCAGCGCCGTGCAGCAGTGAGTTCTTCAGACCATCAGGAGGAAAGTGAAATATGAATCTGTAGGTTGATGGACGTGTGGCGTGAGAGCATGTGAAAAGAGTTCATTTGGTCTCACGGTCATTGTGTGAGAGTTTGCAGCCCACTTCTTAGATTTTGCCACCGCCAGCCCTGGTCACCATCTTATCTCTGATCTGTCACAACGCGGTGAGGTCAAGTTGGGTTTTTGTCCTGTCTCCATGTTTTGTCTTGTCATTTCCTGTTTTATTTTGAAAAGTAACTCTCCTCTCGTTTCAAGTCACTTGCCCTTCCTCACGTGTCACCGGTCTGATTAGCCGTGTCTCAGTTCAGGAGCTGCATCCTTCGAAGCACGCATTTGAAGGCCGATTACGTCAAAACGCCGCGCGAAGGTTGTCCCAATTCGAAGGCTCCTTCAAATGCGTCCTTCAAATGCGTCCTTCTTTTCCCTCTTTTTGGAGGATGCACCGGAGTATCCTTCGCGGCCTCACATATCCCAAGATCCTTTGCGCGCCGCTGTTCAATGCCGGGAAAATACAAATGCGACACCAAGCGGCGATGAATAATACCTAATAATGAATAATACATTTATTAATAATAATAATAATAATAATAAAAGTAAGTATTGGGTTTTTACTTTTACTTATTACTACTTATACTTTTACTAATTACTTATATTTTATTACTTTTTTTTTTATCCCTGCTTTATTTCCAGACTGTAAAACTGCAAAGTCTGGTTAAACGATTGGATTGAATACAGAGCTACGTTTAGGATTATCACTATTATATGTTATACTTCATTCTTCTTTCTTATACTTTCTTCTGTCTGTTTTTTCTTCGTTTTCTCAACTGACGACTAACTGACAGGCAACGACTACGTTACAAAGTACCAACTGACGGCAGGTGACGCAGCTGGTGACGCAACCAGGAAATGCTTCGAAGGCTAGACCGTCTCATTTAACAACGGTTGATGCGGCCTTCGAAGGTCTCTCAGGAGGCCGCGTCCTCCGAAGCATGCAGCCCTTGAATTGAGACACAGCTATTGTCTTCCCTGATTCCCGATTGTGTCCACCTGTTTCCCATTACCTCCATGTGTTCAAATAGTCTGTGTCTCCCTTTGTCTTGTTGCCAGTGTGTTCGTCATTGTCTGCGTGAGTTCACCCCAGCCCTTCTACAGTCTTGTCCATAGTAGTTTCCTTGAATTTGTTCTGATTCCTCCTAGAGAGTGATTTTGAGTTGTAAGTGTCATACCTTAGTTATTTCCATAGTTAATGATTTCACAGCCTTTTGTTTCCTCCTTGTGGAGTGATCTTTTGTTTGTTTACTGTTCATAGCTTAGAGCCTCCAGTTTTCAGGAGAGTTTTCTGTTTTCTATTCCTCATTTTGCGACTTCTTTTTCCTCCGTAGCGGGAGTGATTTTCTGTTTTATAAGAAGGTAATTTTTCATAGCCTACTTTGTTTATTCTGTCTTGGAGATCAGAACCTGCTCCCTTTTAATAAAGACGATTGTTGTAGAACCTGAAAACCCTGCATCTGCGTCCTGAGCCTTTGTCTGGTCGTGACATGATCCTTCCAACCAACCTGAACTCAACCAAAACCCTTCAGTACAACACTAACCCACATTCTCAAGAAAACACTTCTCCTTCAGGTCTCGGAGAAAAATGGCTGCAGAGATAAAATGAGGAACCAACAGGTCTCAGAGCAGTAAAATATGATCTTATCTGTGTTGTTTCCCAGCTGCTGCAGCATCAACATGTTGCACCATGGACATCAAGAGTCAAACTGTGGTGGACGAGGAGTTTGACTCTTCACCTGTCTGTTCATGTGTGCTGTCAAACATCACCATGAATCCTGTCTGTTTTCTAATAAACACTATCTAAAGAAAACAAGCTGCATTCATGCAAACATTTATCTGAACTAACAGTCTTCACACCTCCAACTTCCTCTTCTTCTTCTTATTCTTGAGAAACACGTCATTGACACATACACAACGTGGGACCAGACACAGTGTGAACTTCACATAAAGACAAAAATATAAAGTCACTGTGAGGAAGTGACATCACAGTAACCACAGGAAGTACACGCAGCAGCTCTCTACTAAAGCACGACTTTAGACAGTCAAGAGACAGAAGAAGAAGAGAGACAGAGAGTCACGATGGTTGAGTTCAAATGGATTCAAATTTCTTTGTTTCTTCTAGCGGTGCTTCAGTTTACAGGTAAGAATACATATATCACATATATTAAAAATAACTTGATCAATATTATTAAAGATATTTGATGAGCTCAATTTTATTGAACTAAGACAACAAAATCTGTTGTTTGTTTCTAACATGCTGAGTTTAGTGAATATAGAAGTGTATTGCTGCCATGCCAGACAACTTTTATCGCTTGTCTCGTTATCACGTGATAAGTTTCTCGTTATAACTCACTGTGGAGGTTTGTCCGATCCGAGCGTCTGATTGGGTGCCGCAGCGTGAC
This sequence comes from Argyrosomus regius, assembly GCA_946959425.1. Classification (NCBI taxonomy): domain Eukaryota; kingdom Metazoa; phylum Chordata; class Actinopteri; family Sciaenidae; genus Argyrosomus; species Argyrosomus regius. Next base: position 3,057,121 of record OX336901.1, on the reverse strand, counting down.
GTCAGGCCCGTGGAGCCTTCGGTGTCCCTCCAGCTGATCAGTGAGAAACGACCTCATTCAAACAACGTCAGTTTAACGTCATTACAACATACAAACTTGTCACGTTATATCATCAAAGGTGTGATATGTATGCGTACAGTAAGAAGGATTTTAAAATGCATGGGGCTGTACAGGAGGAAAAATCAGCCCGACCAGCTGCAGGTAGAGTCGTTTCTCACTGATCAGCTGGAGGGACACCTGATGTCACGCTGGAGAGAGAGAGAGAGAGAGAGAGAGAGAGAGAGAGAGAGAGAGAGAGAGAGTCAACAGAGTTTCTCATTTTACTTTATGTTTCATCATTTTCTCTCGTCTTCTTAACAGCAGCAGCTGAAGGACTTCCCCCCTCCTTCACTATCAGAGCTGGAGAGGAAGTCACTTTGCCTTGTGAAAATGTGAAAGACAATCAGCAAAACTGTAACAGTACAACATGGCTCTTCAGTTATTCAAGAGGAGGAGGGACAGTAAAATTGTTTGAACATGGACAGATTGGTGAAAATGCCAAATCTAAATCAGACAGACTGAGTGTTACACAGAACTGTTCTCTGGTTATAAAGAAGGTCACAGATGAAGATGCTGGTGGTTACACCTGTCAGCAATTCAAATCAGGACAAAGTCTACACTCTCATGTTTATCTGTCTGTTGTTAACAGTGAGTATTTCCATCATAATGTTTTCAGCTCAAACTGTGAAACATCACAATAATTATGATTATAGTGATGAAGTGAATTTTACTCTTGTTGTCTTTCTCTCACAATATCTCCATCTTCACCAGTGACTGAACACAAGAACAATGATCAGGTGGTGTTAAACTGTTCTGTGTCGAAATATGGAGGATGTAAACACACAGTGAAGTGGCTGTATGTCGGTAACAATGTGGATAAAGATCACAAAGATGTGCAGACATCACAGTCTGACTGCTCTGCCTCTGTGACCTTTCAGTCTTCTCATTTCATTCACACATCAAACTCTAACTTATTGAAGTGTGAAGTGACTGATGGTAACAAAGTGCAGCTGTTTCCCTTCAGACTTCAGCCCTTAGGTGAGAAACCAGGTGAGAATATGTTGAGCTGTTTAAAGTCACTTCAGACTGACGTGAATAATTACCTGAAATATTTGTTTATTTTATGGATTTGAAGTTTGAATATTACATCACAACACAAGTTTGTACTGAACACTTTGTTGAGTTGTTTTCATCTGTTCAGGTGACGACACGACAACAACAAAACCAAGACCAGAACCCAAAACCAGACCAACACCACGAACCCGACCACCACCACCAACAACAACAATAACAACAACAACAACTACAACAAGAACGACTACGGCTACAAAACCCACAACCAAACCACCACTAACAACAACAACAACTGAAAGCAGCATGAAAAGAGGAACCACTTCGACACCGTCTCCAATCATTGATGATCCAGCAAATCTGAAAGGTAGTGACTCATCACATTTTTATATATCTGTTACTACAATCTGTCTCTCTCTAGGCTAGGTAACACTTCCTATGAAGACCACACCTATAATGTGTTATCACAGCATTCATAGTGAATTATAATATATTCATAATGCTTCATGACTCCACTCATACAGTGTCATAAGTCATCATTATATGTGTTCAGTGAAGTACATTTGATGCATCTACAATCATTATAACTTTTCATTGTGAAGTGTTTTCATGCATTTATTATTATTATGTATTATTATCTAACTCCTTTCACACACATGCATGAAAGTGCATTATACTTTTCTTACCACAGACTGTGAAATGTTACGATGAAGATGTTCAGCTGGATATAATATTGACAGCTGTGTTTCATGAGTGTATAATTATATTGTTGTGTTTTTGAGCTGAGGGTCCTCTACACAGAGTCAGCCATTTTGAATCACCATGTTTCTACGGTAGCCCAGAACAGACAAACCAAACACCGAGTCTTGATAAGTTTTTTTTTTGTGAGTTACCATATAGTTTCTCTTAAACACTTGGGAGGGAGTGTGAGGCGAGGATATTCAGTTTGTTTCAGTCTTTTACTTCTTCACCGTTAAATGCCACAAAATCCGACACACTGATACTTTAAGTGTTAACACGCTTTACACATCTGAAACATTTAATTATTTAATAGTGTTGTATTTACGAGATAAGGTTAAAAGCTCTGGGAAGAACTGGGAAGTGGACCTTGAGTTTTTCTTGGTTGTTTTGTTTACTAGTTGCAGATTGTGTTTTTATTTTAAGCAGTTTTTTATAAGAAGATTGTTTGATTTGATGATTTCTCTTTTAGCTCAATGATTTTTGACAGAACAGAAATGCTTCAAATATTTCCGTTGTCTTTCCAGATTTGTGGTGGCTGTTCATCCTTGTGCCTGTGGTGTTAGTGGCACTTATAATCACTGCTGTGAAAGTCATCAGATGGAAGAGAGCTACAGGTGAGAGCACAGGTGAAACTTTTATAAACAACAAGCTTTAATGAAACTGGATTTTCTCTTTGGAAGCTAAAATCAACTTCTTTTTTTTTGTCTTTTCAGGGAACAACACACGGATGAATGACGATGTCGTGAGTTTAAAAACTTTTTTCAACATAAATTTTGATTGTGTAGCTGAGGATGAGATAAAGTAATGACAGCAGAGTGGATTTGAAGAGGTTTTGACCTCCCATCACATTGCCTGTACCTGAATCCTGCATTTTACATGCGTTGTTTGTATTGTGCCCTGACAACATGTGCATTAAAACATCTGCATGAACAACTCTGCAGTCGATCAGTCCACGTGGAAACGTACAGTAAAGATAAAAAAGAGAAGTTAGATGATGCAACTTGACTTACACCATGACTGTCAAACTGTGGTCAGTAAAACCAGAGGTCAGAGGTCAAACCATGACAGATATACAACATCTGGTGACATCATTTGAAAGGGACATAACACGACCTCCTTCATTTGACCTGTGACGACACCCACCTGTCAATCAAAGCATCCACGCTCTTAATCCTGCATAACTTTAAGCCTTAATATAATTTGAACAGGTGAGTTGTATATAAATTCACCCTCAGTACAGTTGTCATGAACGGGGAAATTAGCTATAGAGACCAAAACTGTTTTTAGTACCAGGCTGTAAACATGTTTATTTCTGCTGTGAAGTTGGACATTTTAACATGGGGACTTATGGGGACTGACTCACTTCTGGAGCCAGCCTCAAGTGGCCGTTTGAAAAATACAATAAAATATAAATACAAAGGCACAGTGGTCTTATACATGGAGCACAAACTGTGCGGCCCTCTCCAAGAACATTTCTCATTTTGTGTTTCCTGTTTTATTTTGAAGTTCTCCCCTCTCCTCATGTCTGTAACTTTACTTCCTGCCTTTGTTTCCAGTTTTGATTGTCTGTTCCACCCTGATTAGTTTCACCTGTGTCTTGTTATCCTGTCCTCACTTTCAGTCTTTGCTCTTCGAGACTTTCATTTGGACTTTTTGACCCTTGCCTGCCTCACCACCCTGTAAATCTTTTATTTTGTGTTCTCAAATTATCTTTGGACTGCACAAGCTCTGCCTCCTGTAGCGTCTGGATTTTGCCTCTCCTCTTGAGTTACCTTCAGTTTCTGTATGAGTCAGTATGAATCTACATGTTACTGAGCAGCCATGTTGTTGTCTTCCCTGTGTAGGCTGATCCTGAAGGTGGTGTTTCCTACGTCTCCGTCAACTTCACCAAGAAGCCCAACAGTAAAGGCCGGGTAAGCTGTCTGTTTGGTGTGCTACATTTACTCACATTATTCTGCAACATTTAATGTTTTGTAATTTATGTGTTGTGCTGTTTTTTACAGGCTCGGCGTGGTGGTGATGAAGATGAAGCTGCGGTGACCTACGCCACTGTGAAAGCTTCCTCTTCTTCTGCTGGAGCCTCTGCTGATATTCACGCTCTCTACGTCACCATCAACAAACCAAACAAATAAGAGAGCGCAGTATAGTTACAGCTTGTGTCATCACACTTATTTCACATTGATAACTGATGCTGAGTCATGTTTGGCTGTGTTTTTGTATCAGATGATTATTTTCAGGGTTTATTGCTGTAAAGAGGCTTTTTGTCCAGTAGGGGGTGGAGTAGGTTAACTAGCAGCACAATAACACATTATATAACTTCTTGAAATATAAATGAGTGTAATATATGACATGTTCTGCTTGATGAACTTGCTGTCAGGAGCTTTAATATGCTGGTGTTGTACCTATCAGCAGGCGTAGTAGTTATAGTATGATATGTATTAGTTTTTGCTGTATTTTTATATACATATTTTGTCATACAGTAATTTTAACACCAATATTCAGTCGACTAAAGCCTAAAAAAGACCTTTTATAACATGTTAAGGTGCTTTATGAGCTGAGGAGTTAATCTGGGTGACGCTTTATTTGGATGACGTGCCTACAGATAGTTTATCTGTAATTTTTGTAACATTTCTGAATCTTAAGTCGAGCTTCAACACCACTGTGGTTAAGATTTGGTTCAGTTCAGGCACAACAGATATCTTTATCTTCATAAATTGTTATATTTCATAGTAAAACCTATATTTTTATGGCATTTTGAGGGAATTTATGCAGAATAAAGTATTTTAAATGACAGTTTGTGTGTGGTCATTGTACAGTTAATCATATTAAATGGCAGAACCTTTCATTTATGACTTTCATATGGTATTTTCATGTTAATTATACAGCAAAACAACATTTTAATGGTGCATGTGTGATCGACAAGTTGCAGTTTTCTTTTATTTCAAGGACTCATGTTTCCAACCAGAGAGTGGCACCAGAGATCCTTCACAACATGTGGAAGTCACTACTGTCTGTTCACCGTGCACCACATAGCCAAAAGTATGTGGACACCTCTTCAGCAGACTGAGCTCATGTCCTGGAAGTCTCCGAGGCATTTATAGACACAAAATACAACAAAGCACGCCCATTACTGGACAAGGATGCACTTTCTAGGAAACCAGCAGTGAGTGGAGGACAGAGTGCTCAAATCTTTATCAGATCCAAGTCCTGCTAAAGACAGAGCAGGGCGTGGAGCAGCTCGGCCTCTGTAGGCCTTGTAGAGTCCTAGACTCTTTTTAACCCTCTGTGGTGCTGTCAGTATTTTTTACCTATTTTATTTCTAATTTAATTTCAACTTAATCTATAGTTTGAACTTCGCCCACCTTACCACAGCACATATACATTTATAATTCTTCTATATATTTGTATATTTGTGTGTTTCAGGCCAATCTGTGTAATAACAATGTAACAATAATATATATAAAAATAAAAATAATAAATTAAAGAAAGTTCAGTCAGGACTCTCATCAATGTTTAAACAGTCTGTTGTAAAGTCTCAAACTTAGAGGCCTCAAACCTTCCAGCATAGTTCAGGTATTTTGAAGTGAGGTTGTTTGAGGTACTCATGCACATCACTCACAGTAGACGTCGATCAGCGTGTCCCCAGTTTGGAGAAGCAGACATGGATCCCAGCACTGAAGCAGAGCTTTGCACTGGTGTGGACAGGGTGAGCAGAAAATGTATTTTAGCCACATCAAAAAGGCCCAACACAAGAAAAATGTTTTTGCTGCCCCCGTCCACAGCAGTGCATTGCTTAGCTGCTGAGCTCGTCCTCCTGTCAGCATGAGAATAAATTAGCCTACAATACAATCCAGGTCTGTGACGCAGTCAAAAATTGATAACTAATGACGCTGCAGACAGGACAGCAAAGTCAGACAAGCAGTGCCGTGCAGCAGTGAGTTCTTCTGACCATCAGGAGGAAAGTGAAATATGAATCTGTAGGTTGACGGACGTGTGGCGTGAGAGCATGTGAAAAGAGTTCATTTGGTCTCACGGTCATTGCGTGAGAGTTTGCAGCCCACTTCTTAGATTTTGCCACCGCCAGCCCTGGTCACCATCTTATCTCTGATCCTTCCAACCACCCTGACCTCAACCACAACCCTTCAGTACAACACTAACCCACATTCTCACGAAAACACTTCTCCTTCAGGTCTCTGAGAAAAATGGCTGCAGAGATAAAATGAGGAACCAACAGGTCTCAGAGCAGTAAAATATGATCTGATCTGTGTTGTTTCCCAGCTGCTGCAGCATCAACATGTTGCACCATGGACATCAAGAGTCAAACTGTGGTGGACGAGGAGTTTGACTCTTCACCTGTCTGTTCATGTGTGCTGTCAAACATCACCATGAATCCTGTCTGTTTTCTAATAAACACTATCTAAAGAAAACAAGCTGCATTCATGCAAACATTTATCTGAACTAACAGTCTTCAGACAGACAACTTCCCCTTCTTCTTCTTATTCTTGAGAAACATGTCATTGACACATACACACCGTGGGACCAGACACAGTGTGAACATAAAGACAAAAATATAAAGTCGCTATGAGGAAGTGACATCACACTAACCACAGGAAGTACACGCAGCAGCTCTCTACTAAAGCACGACTTTAGACAGTCAAGAGACAGAAGAAGAAGAGAGACAGAGAGTCACGATGGTTGAGTTCAAATGGATTCAAATTTCTTTGTTTCTTATAGCGGTGCTTCAGTTTACAGGTAAGAATACATATATCACATATATTAAAAATAACTTGATCAATATTATTAAAGATATTTGATGAGCTCAATTTTATTGAACTAAGACAACAAAATCTGTTGTTTGTTTCTAACATGCTGAGTTTAGTGAATATAGAAGTGTATTGCTGCCATGGCAGACAACTTTCATCACGTGTCTCGTTATCACGTGATAAGTTTCTCGTTGTAACTCACTGTGGAGGTTTGTCCGATCCGAGCGTCTGATTGGGTGCCGCAGCGTGACGTCAGGCCCGTGGAGCCTTCGGTGTCCCTCCAGCTGATCAGTGAGAAACGACCTCATTCAAACAACGTCAGTTTAACGTCATTACAACATACAAACTTGTCACGTTATATCATCAAAGGTGTGATATGTATGCGTACAGTAAGAAGGATTTTAAAATGCATGGGGCTGTACAGGAGGAAAAATCAGCCCGACCAGCTGCAGGTAGAGTCGTTTCTCACTGATCAGCTGGAGGGACACCTGATGTCACGAGAGAGAGAGAGAGAGAGAGAGAGAGAGAGAGAGAGAGAGAGAGAGAGAGAGAGAGAGTCAACACATTTTCTCATTTTACTTTATTTTTCATCATTTTCTCTCGTCTTCTTCACAGCAGCAGCTGAAGGACTTCCCCCCTCCTTCACTGTCAGAGCTGGAGAGGAAGTCACTTTGCCTTGTGAAAATGTGATAGACGATCAGCAAAACTGTGACAGTACAACATGGCTCTTCAGTTATTCAAGAGAAGGAAGGACAGTAAAATTGTTTGAACATGGACAGATTGGTGAAAATGCCAAATCTAAATCAGACAGACTGAGTGTTACACAGAAATGTTCTCTGGTTATAAAGAAGGTCACAGATGAAGATGCTGGTGGTTACACCTGTCAACAATTCAAATCAGGACAAAGTCTACACTCTCAGGTTTATCTGTCTGTTGTTACCAGTGAGTATTTCCATCATAATGTTTTCAGCTCAAACTGTGAAACATCACAATAATTATGATTATAGTGATGAAGTGAATTTTACTCTTGTTGTCTTTCTCTCACAATATCTCCATCTTCACCAGTGACTGAACACAAGAACAATGATCAGGTGGTGTTAAACTGTTCTGTGTCGATATATGGAGGATGTTATCACACAGTGAAGTGGCTGTATGACGGTAACAATGTGGATAAAGATCACAAAGATGTGCAGACATCACAGTCTCTCTGCTCTGCCTCTGTGACCTTTCAGTCTTCTCATTTCATTCACACATCAAACTCTAACTTATTGAAGTGTGAAGTGACTGATGGTAACAAAGTGCAGCTGTTTCCCTTCAGACTTCAGCCCTCAGGTGAGAAACCAGGTGAGAATATGTTGAGCTGTTTAAAGTCACTTCAGACTGACGTGAATAATTACCTGAAATATTTGTTTATTTTATGGATTTGAAGTTTGAATATTACATCACAACACAAGTTTGTACTGAACACTTTGTTGAGTTGTTTTCATCTGTTCAGGTGACGACACGACAACAACAACTGAAAGCAGCATGAAAACAGGAACCATCACAACACCATCTCCAATCAATGATGACTCAGCAAATCTAAAAGGTAGTGACTCATCACATTTTTATATTTCTCTTTTCTCTCTTTCTCTTCTTTAATGAGAATGTCAGGTGACTTTAATTCATTAATTTGTGTCTTCACTCAGTGAAACTTATGGATTGTTTCACTGAGTTATGGTGTCCCTCCCTGGCGAGGGTTCACCTCCTCTGTCCATCAGACATTGGATCAGAGTCATGGCTGATCCACGGTGCACTGTGGAACAGGTTCTCCTGGCTGTAGGAGAACAGGTTGGTCATGAAAACTTTGCATATGGTTCATGGATGAGTAAGGCCGCCGTGTCTTTTCTCTAAGAGGAACGTTTGGTGTTAGTTGAAAGGTTTTCACTGTTCTCTTTTTCTCTCTCTCTGCACTACATGGATAGTTTCAGAGTGTGATCTTTAAACATCAACAGAGGGAGGGACAGCGATAAGTGAGCACTGTTAGCTGAGCTGAGCACATCTAAAAACATAGATGTGTTTCTTTTACAAGAGGCACACAGCTCAGCAGACAATGAAGTGGAGAGGGGGACGAGCTGGAGAGGACAGCTTTTTCTTATATCTATTCATCATATCTTATACTCTTTACAGGTTTGCTGTTGTGGAGGTTCATCATCGTGTCTGTGGGTTTAGCAGCACTCATAATTATCGTCATGGCAGTCAGCATGTGGAAAAGAACTAAAGGTGAGAACTTTCACTGATGAAACTCAGAAACAAGAAGTTTTGATGAATCTGGATTTTCACTGTGGAAACTAAAGTTGAATCTTTCTCTTGTCTTTTCAGGGAGAAAAACACAGATGGATGAAAACATGGTGAGTTTTTTATGGGATTAAAACACTGACATAAATCGTGCACGCATAATGATATTGATGATAATGCATATTGTTTTTTGAGAGCTTTCAAAGCACTCACAATCTATTTTGTATCCTGCATCTCTGCTCCCTGGAGCAATATTGTAGCCTGTGAGGAAAAAACATGCTCAAGCGCACGGATGTTTGATTTGCGCGCATGGGTCTCATTACGTGTGCACGATTTATGTCAGTGTTTTTATAGTAAAAAAAACAATCCAAAGAAACGGTCAAATTACTGTAAAATCAAAGTTAAATATCATAATTCAAATAAATGTTAAAAACTATACATTTATTGAGATTTCAGTCAAAGTTTTGCAGAGAATCATCGTTATTTTACTGAATTATTACGATCAAACACCTTCAATAAAGTGATGATACTAATAGTTCTGCGGAGAAACAGCGTTATTTTACAGATGTTCAATGAATCATTATGGAGCGACCACTCAGTGCACTTTTACAACACTTGTCACATTCAGCCATACATTCAGGGCACAATCACATTCACACACCAGGGTTCAATATCTTGCTCAAGGACACTTCAGCTGGTCCTCTGATTACTAGACAATCCTGAGCTACAGCCGCCCTGCAGATCAGAGAAGTGGGACTGGGATTGGAAAGTTGTCAGTTTGAGTGTTTCAGAGTGTGGCTTTGATTGTGTCCTGTTGTTTTTCACAGGTGGCTGATGATGAAGATGATGGTGCAGTGAACTATGAGAACGTCACATCTTCTGTTTGAGTTTGACCAACACTTCTGTCCCCATCAGACTCCACCCATCAACAACTTCTACATCAACTCAGCATGTTTTACATGAGTAGATGAAGATTTGAGATCACAAAAACATCCTAAGATCATTTTGAGAGACTTATTATTTGAGTTTTTGTCTTTTTCTGCATCTGTTGTAAAACTTTTCTCATCTGCAGTCAGTTCAGAACACAGCAGCTGGATTTGAACTGTTTGAACTGGAAAGAGCTTTTAACTCTTGTTTAACTTCCTTAAATTTGCTTCTGACCAAATAATTTAGTCCTGACTTTAAGATGAACTGATCAGTTTTGAAGCTACAGCTTGAGCGCATGTCTTCATTCAAGATGAACTCATTTAAATTCACCTATTAGCTTTTTTGTTGTTGTTAACATGTTTGTTAAGAGTCCAATGTGTGTTTGGCTTGAATGAGCTTTGAGTCTTAATGGATTCACTCAGAGTTTTGTCTTTATTTTATATGATAATTATATAATCTGCAAATAAAGAAATGTTTAACATTCAATTCTACACTGTGTTTTGTGATTTCTTAATGTACTAACTGTGTCATGGCTTTCTTAATGGAAGGTGGATTTTCTTTGCCATAGATGGATTAATGAACGGGCCAACAGGGCACAAGCACAGGGGCCTGAAGGATCAGGGTCCCCCGGGATCAGAGCCTCTGCTTTAAATGACTGTTGAAATTTTGGTTGAAAGCATTGTTGTGAATTAAAAATACAAAGAAAAATGTTAAATCAATATATTAATTGTTGTCCAATGAAATGAGTGATTTAGCAGGAGGGTTAAAGACTTTAAGGTACCGTATACATGTCACATTCTCATGAGGGGCTGAGGCCCCCTCTAGTTCTGATCCTAGAGTCGCCCCTGCACCAAAACTGGGACGAATACCTGAACAAGGAAAAGGATCATCTACATGAGGCACAATCAAACCATTACTGTGTTCATCCAACAGGGGGCATTCATGTCCAGTCATGCCTCAGCACTGCACTGTTCTTTGTCAGTACTATTTTTTACTTACTTACTTACTTACTTGGGCTTCCTGAACACCAAACTTGTGACCTCAGTGAGAATGATTCGATGCAGTGAAATTCTTAGATGCTGCTCTGTAGATGTACACCTCCCCAGTTTGTCCAGTAAGAACAGGTATGATGATGATATGGTCATTAATCCAGATCATAAACACACTCTCACACTCTTACTGAGCTGCCACTCATTTATAGTCATGGAGTCCACACAGTCTGTGTGTGTGTGTGTGTGTGTGTGTGTGTGTGTGTGTGTGTGTGTGTGTGTGCGTGTGTGTGTGTCTACTGTAAAGAGAGAATTAACATAAAATACGAGGATACATGTGAAATATGAATTAACATAAACAGCATGGCATGAAACAGACAAGTCAGAATAATGTCAAATCAGCAGAAACGGTACAAAGATGACATGAAGGCTGCTCTCCGTGGTCCTGAAGGCGCTCAAGTTTTCAGCACCATGGAGAGCAGCCTTCCTGTCACCATCAGTTGGGTGGCTCGTCCCCAAAAGCATGACACACTGTTGTGTCTCGTCAGTTGTGTTAATTTCAGTCATGTTCATGTGTAGTGTTTCATGTTTAGTCCTGTATGTCATGAACACCTTGCCTTAAGCACTTCCTGTTTTATTTTGTACTCACCTTTTCCCTCCCATTTCAGACCCTGACTTCCTCCCTTTGTGTGATTTTCCCGCCTTTGTAATTGTTTGCCCCGCCCCTGATTGGTTTCACCTGTTTTCACTCACGTCATGTATAAATAGTCCTTGTCTCCCTTTGTCTTTGCCAGTTCGTCTTGTTCAGTTTGCAGAAGAGTATTGTTTGGTTTTTTCATGTTTTGATTGAAGTTTGTGTTCATTTTTTGATTTCCCTTAAGAGCCTTTTTGTTTGCACTTATTATCCTCCTTGAGAGCGCCTTTTGTTTGATTGTTTTTTGGACAAATAAATACCCTTTTGTTACATCTTCATCAGCTCTAGAGTCGTGCATTTGAGTCCACCAGATTTGTGTCTGAGGTCGTGACACACACTGAAGACATTGGCCATGTATGTGTCACCACGTTCGGATCAACACACACCTGTGAAGCTGTTTTCTCAAAAATGAACTCATGCGAGGGAACCGACTGTCAAACCAGTCTTTGGAGGACTGCGGGCGCATAAGGCTAACAGCTGTCAAGCCCGATGTTAAAAAGATAGTGTCGGAGGGGAAATGTCACTTCTCCCATTAACCAAACCGACTTTAACTTGATGTAAAGAGTAACATTTCTCATAACTGAGGCCTGACGCTTTTATTTGTCATTTGCATCTATTTGCTGATGTGCAAGGCTTGCACTTACCATGCTCTTCTCTGTTATGTTGACGGTTGTTATTGAGACACTGCATGATCCTGTTCCATATTCTGCTCACTATCCTGCAGCTCTAATTGTGTCTCCTGTGTTTTCTCTGCAGACTGCTGCACACCAAGAGAGTCTGACTGAGTCACACAGCTTGTGGTCGAGCGGCAACCTCCATCACTGTGAAGTGAAGTCAAAGAGGAAGTGCCAAAACCTGCAGTTCCTCAAACGTCCACTTGAAGCTGGCTGGAGTCAAGAGTCCCCATGTTAAAACTTCAGAGCAGAAATAAACATGTTTACAGCCTGGTACAAAAAAGATGAAGCTTAAACTTAAAGATGCAGAATTAAGAGCATAGCAGGTTTGATGGACAGTTGGGTGTCGTCACACGTTGTTTGAGCAACCAGGCTTCATTCAGCTCCACCCACGCTCCACATCTTTGCCCATCTTTGGATGTGTTTTTGATGTTTGTCTGCTCATCATTCGAGGGTGTTAACCGGTCAGAGCTCTGCTGCTCTTGTTAACCACATTCTAAAAAAACACTTCCCGTTCAGTTCTCTGAAAAAGGACTGCAAAGATGGAAGAGGCCGCTGCAGCATCAACATGTTGCACCATGGACATCAAGAGTCAAACTGTGGTGGACGAGGAGTTTGACTCTTCACCTGTCTGTTCATGTGTGCTGTCAAACATCACCATGAATCCTGTCTGTTTTCTAATAAACACTATCTAAAGAAAACAAGCTGCATTCATGCAAACATTTATCTGAACTAACAATCTTCAGACAGACCACTTCACCGTCTTCACCTTGAGAAACACGTCATTGTCACAAATAGACGGTGGGACTGTACACAGTGTGAACTTCACATAAAGACAAAAATATAAAGTCACTATGAGGAAGTGACATCACAGTAACCACAGGAAGTACACGCAGCAGCTCTCTACTAAAGCACGACTTTAGACAGTCAAGAGACAGAAGAAGAAGAGAGACAGAGAGTCACGATGGTTGAGTTCAAATGGATTCAAATTTCTTTGTTTCTTATAGCAGTGCTTCAGTTTACAGGTAAGAATACATATATCACATATATTAAAAATAACTTGATCAATATTATTAAAGATATTTGATGAGCTCAATTTTATTGAACTAAGACAACAAAATCTGTTGTTTGTTTCTAACATGCTGAGTTTAGTGAACTCCTGGAAACAAGGATGAAGAAATAATCGTCACACTAACTATGAACATAACAGACATTTTCTCATTTTACTTTATTTTTCATCATTTTCTCTCGTCTTCTTAACAGCAGCAGCTGAAGGACTTCCCCCCTCCTTCACTGTCAGAGCTGGAGAGGAAGTCACTTTGCCTTGTGAAAATGTGATAGACGATCAGCAAAACTGTGACAGTACAACATGGCTCTTCATTAATAAAAGAAACTCGGCAGCAGTAGAGCTGATTAGACTTGGACAGATTGATGAAGAATCCAAATCTAAATCAGACAGACTGAGTGTTACACAGAAATGTTCTCTGGTTCTAAAGAAGGTCACAGATGAAGATGCTGGAAGTTACGACTGTCAACAATACAAATCAGGACAAAGACCAGATTATCTCTCTCAGGTTTATCTGTCTGTTGTTAACAGTGAGTATTTCCATCATAATGTTTTCAGCTCAAACTGTGAAACATCACAATAATTATGATTATAGTGATGAAGTGAATTTTACTCTTGTTGTCTTTCTCTCACAATATCTCCATCTTCACCAGTGACTGAACACAAGAACAATGATCAGGTGGTGTTAAACTGCTCTGTGTCCACATATAGAAGATGTACACACACAGTGAAGTGGCTGTATGACGGTAACAATGTGGATAAAGATCACAAAGATGTGCAGACATCACAGTCTCTCTGCTCTGCCTCTGTGACCTTTCAGTCTTCTCATTTCATTCACACATCAAACTCTAACTTATTGAAGTGTGAAGTGACTGATGGTAACAAAGTGCAGCTGTTTCCCTTCAGACTTCAGGCCTCAGGTGAGAAACCAGGTGAGAATATGTTGAGCTGTTTAAAGTCACTTCAGACTGACGTGAATAATTACCTGAAATATTTGTTTATTTTATGGATTTGAAGTTTGAATATTACATCACAACACAAGTTTGTACTGAACACTTTGTTGAGTTGTTTTCATCTGTTCAGGTGACGACACGACAACAACAACAACAACTGAAAGCAGCATGAAAACAGGAACCATCACAACACCATCTCCAATCAATGATGACTCAGCAAATCTAAAAGGTAGTGACTCATCACATTTTTATATTTCTCTTTTCTCTCTTTCTCTTCTTTAATGAGAATGTCAGGTGACTTTAATTCATTAATTTGTGTCTTCACTCAGTGAAACTTATGGATTGTTTCACTGAGTTATGGTGTCCCTCCCTGGCGAGGGTTCACCTCCTCTGTCCATCAGACATTGGATCAGAGTCATGGCTGATCCACGGTGCACTGTGGAACAGGTTCTCCTGGCTGTAGGAGAACAGGTTGGTCATGAAAACTTTGCATATGGTTCATGGATGAGTAAGGCCGCCGTGTCTTTTCTCTAAGAGGAACGTTTGGTGTTAGTTGAAAGGTTTTCACTGTTCTCTTTTCTCTCTCTCTGCACTACATGGATAGTTTCAGAGTGTGATCTTTAAACATCAACAGAGGGAGGGACAGAGATAAGTGAGCACTGTTAGCTGAGCTGAGCACATCTAAAAACATAGATGTGTTTCTTTTACAAGAGGCACACAGCTCAGCAGACAATGAAGTGGAGAGGGGGACGAGCTGGAGAGGACAGCTTTTTCTTATATCTATTCATCATATCTTATACTCTTTACAGGTTTGCTGTTGTGGAGGTTCATCATCGTGTCTGTGGGTTTAGCAGCACTCATAATTATCGTCATGGCAGTCAGCATGTGGAAAAGAACTAAAGGTGAGAACTTTCACTGATGAAACTCAGAAACAAGAAGTTTTGATGAATCTGGATTTTCACTGGGGAAACTACAGTTGAATCTTTCTCTTGTCTTTTCAGGGAGAAAAACACAGATGGATGAAAACGTGGTGAGGTTTTATATTTTATAACAAAACAAAGAAACTGTCAAATTACTGTAAAATTAAAGTAGAATATCATAATTCAAATAAATGTTAAAAACTATACATTCATTGAGATTTCAGTCAAAGTTTTGCAGAGAATCATCGTTATTTTACTGAATTATTACGATCAAACAGCTTCAATAAAGTGATGATACTAATAGTTCTGCGGAGAAACACCGTTATTTTACAGATGTTCACTGAATCATTATGGAGCGACCACTCAGTGCACTTTTACAACACTTGTCACATTCAGCCATACATTCAGGGCACAATCACATTCACACACCGGGGTTCAATATCTTGCTCAAGGACACTTCAGCTGGTCCTCTGATTACTAGACAATCCTGAGCTACAGCAGCCCTGCAGATCAGAGAAGTGGGACTGGGATTGGAAAGTTGTCAGTTTGAGTGTTTCAGAGTGTGGCTTTGATTGTGTCCTGTTGTTTTTCACAGGTGGCTGATGATGAAGATGATGGTGCAGTGAACTATGAGAACGTCACATCTTCTGTTTGAGTTTGACCAACACTTCTGCCTCCATCAGACTCCACCCATCAACAACTTCTACATCAACTCAGCATGTTTTACATGAGTAGATGAAGATTTGAGATCACAAAAACATCCTAAGATCATTTTGAGAGACTTATTATTTGAGTTTTTGTCTTTTTCTGCATCTGTTGTAAAAAACTTTTCTCATCTGCAGTCAGTTCAGAACACAGCAGCTGGATTTGAACTGTTTGAACTGGAAAGAGCTTTTAACTCTTGTTTCACTTCCTTAAATTTGCTTCTGACCAAATAATTTAGTCCTGACTTTAAGATGAACTGATCAGTTTTGAAGCTACAGCTTGAGCGCATGTCTTCATTCAAGATGAACTCATTTAAATTCACCTATTAGCTTTTTTGTTGTTGTCAACATGTTTGTTTGGCTTGAATGAGCTTTGAGTCTTAATGGATTCACTCAGAGTTTTGTCTTTATTTTATATGATAATTATATAATCTGCAAATAAAGAAATGTTTAACATTCAATTCTACACTGTGTTTTGTGATTTCTTAATGTACTAACTGTGTCATGGCTTTCTTAATGGAAGGTGGATTTTCTTTGCCATAGATGGATTAATGAACGGGCCAACAGGGCACAAGCACAGGGGCCTGAAGGATCAGGGTCCCCCGGGATCAGAGCCTCTGCTTTAAATGACTGTTGAAATTTTGATTGAAAGCATTGTTGTGAATTAAAAATACAAAGAAAAATATTAAATCAATATATTAATTGTTGTCCAATGAAATGAGTGATTTAGCAGGAGGGTTAAAGACTTTAAGGTACCGTATACATGTCACATTCTCATGAGGGGCTGAGGCCCCCTCTAGTTCTGATCCTAGAGTCGCCCCTGCACCAAAACTGGGACGAATACCTGAACAAGGAAAAGGATCATCTACATGAGGCACAATCAAACCATTACTGTATTCATCCAACAGGGGGCATTCATGTCCAGTCATGCCTCAGCACTGCACTGTTCTTTGTCAGTACTATTTTTTACTTACTTACTTACTTACTTGGGCTTCCTGAACACCAAACTTGTGACCTCAGTGAGAATGATTCGATGCAGTGAAATTCTTAGATGCTGCTCTGTAGATGTACACCTCCCCAGTTTGTCCGGTAAGAACAGGTATGATGATGATATGGTCATTAATCCAGATCATAAACACACTCTCACACTCTTACTGAGCTGCCACTCATTTATAGTCATGGAGTCCACACAGTCTGTGTGTGTGTGTGTGTGTGTGTGTATGTGTGTGTGTGTGTGCGTGTGTGTGTGTCTACTGTAAAGAGAGAATTAACATAAAATACGAGGATACATGTGAAATATGAATTAACATAAACAGCATGGCATGAAACAGACAAGTCAGAATAATGTCAAATCAGCAGAAACGGTACAAAGATGACATGAAGGCTGCTCTCCGTGGTCCTGAAGGCGCTCAAGTTTTCAGCACCATGGAGAGCAGCCTTCCTGTCACCATCAGTTGGGTGGCTCGTCCTCAAAAGCATGACACACTGTTGTGTCTCGTCAGTTGTGTTAATTTCAGTCATGTTCATGTGTAGTGTTTCATGTTTAGTCCTGTATGTCATGAACACCTTGCCTTAAGCACTTCCTGTTTTATTTTGTACTCACCTTTTCCCTCCCATTTCAGACCCTGACTTCCTCCCTTTGTGTGATTTTCCCGCCTTTGTAATTGTTTGCCCCGCCCCTGATTGGTTTCACCTGTTTTCACTCACGTCATGTATAAATAGTCCTTGTCTCCCTTTGTCTTTGCCAGTTCGTCTTGTTCAGTTTGTAGAAGAGTATTGTTTGGTTTTTTCATGTTTTGATTGAAGTTTGTGTTCATTTTTTGATTTCCCTTAAGAGCCTTTTTGTTTGCACTTATTATCCTCCTTGAGAGCGCCTTTTGTTTGATTGTTTTTTGGACAAATAAATACCCTTTTGTTACATCTTCATCAGCTCTAGAGTCGTGCATTTGAGTCCACCAGATTTGTGTCTGAGGTCGTGACACACACTGAAGACAGTGTGTGTATGTATGTGTCACCACGTTCGGATCAACACACACCTGTGAAGATGTTTTCTCAAAAATGAACTCATGAGAGGGAACCGACTGTCAAACCAGTCTTTGGAGGACTGCGGGCGCATAAGGCTAACAGCTGTCAAGCTCGATGATAAAAAGATAGTGTCGGAGGGGAAATGTCACTTCTCCCATTAACCAAACCGACTTTAATTTGAT
Organism: Argyrosomus regius; assembly: GCA_946959425.1. Lineage (NCBI taxonomy): Eukaryota > Metazoa > Chordata > Actinopteri > Sciaenidae > Argyrosomus > Argyrosomus regius. The sequence continues at coordinate 3,039,096 of OX336901.1, read as the reverse complement.
GTAAAGAGTAACATTTCTCATAACTGAGGCCTGACGCTTTTATTTGTCGTTTGTATCCATTTGCTGATGTGCAAGCCTTGCACTTACCATCCTCTTCTCTGTTATGTTGACGGTTCTTATTGAGACACTGCATGATCCTGTTCCACATTCTGCTCCCTATCCTGCAGCTCTGATTGTGTCTCCTGTGCTTTCTCTGCAGACTGCTGCACACCAAGAGAGTCTGACTGAGTCACCGAACTTGTGGTCAAGCGGCAACCTCCATCACTGTGAAGTGAAGACAAAGAGGAAGTGCCAAAACCTGCAGTTCCTCAAACGTCCACTTGAAGCTGGCTGGAGTCAAGAGTCCCCATGTTAAAACTTCAGAGCAGAAATAAACATGTTAACAGCCTGGTACAAAAAAGATGAAGCTTAAACTTAAAGATGCAGAATTAAGAGCATAGCAGGTTTGATTGACAGTTGGGTGTCGTCACACGTTGTTTGAGCAACCAGGCTTCATTCAGCTCCACCCACGCTCCACATCTTTGCCCATCTTTGGATGTGTTTTTGATGTTTGTGTGCTCATCATTCAAGGATGTTAACCAGTCAGAGCTCTGCTGCTCTTGTTAACCACATTCTAAAAAAACACTTCCCGTTCAGTTCTCTGGAAAAGGACTGCAAAGATGGAAGAGGCTGCTGCAGCATCAACATGTTGCACCATGGACATCAAGAGTCAAACTGTGGTGGACGAGGAGTTTGACTCTTCACCTGTCTGTTCATGTGTGCTGTCAAACATCACCATGAATCCTGTCTGTTTTCTAATAAACACTATCTAAAGAAAACAAGCTGCATTCATGCAAACATTTATCTGAACTAACAATCAGCCAACTTCCCCTTCTTCTTCTTCTTCTTGAGAAACAGGTGATTGACACATACAGTACACACCATGTGACTGTACACAGTATGAACTTGAGTCTTCACATAGTTTGTTTGTTGCAGCGTTAGATTGGCTCAATGAATGCAGAAACAGATTCTTTTCCTGACAGAAAACTACATTTCAAAAATGTTTTGTTGAGTTTTTGGCTGTTTGTACGTTTACAAGAAATTCAGAGAGACGAAAATCTAAAACAGACCAAGAGTCGCTATGAGGAAGTGACATCACAGTAACCACAGGAAGTAGATTAATCTTTTCATCATTTAACTCCCAGCAGCTTCCAGACTGTGACGGTTAACAGCCGAGAAGAGACAGAAGACGGACTGAAGCACGATGGTTGAATTCTGGATTCAAATGTCTTCACTTCTGATTCTGCTGCTTCACTTTACAGGTAAGAATGCATTTATAACATATATAGAAATACCAGAAATGTTACAAAACAAACTAAAATGATCCTCAGACTAAATCTTCGCATAAAAGTCAAATTCAGATTTAATCTTTTTTTTCTTTTCTCATCATTTCAGCAGCAGTGACTGGACAATCTGGTCTCCGTGTTGTTGTCAGAGTTGGAGATGAAGTCAGTTTGCCTTGTAAAAATGTGACTGGTTATCAGGACAAATGTGAGCGTACTTGGCTCTTCAATGCTCCAAGAAGCAGCAGAACATCAGTGCTTATTACACGTGGGCAGATTGCTGAAAGAGCCAAAACTAAATCAGACAGACTGAGTGTTACACAGAACTGTTCTCTGGTTATAAAGAAGGTCACAGATGAAGATGTTGGTCACTACAGCTGCAGACAGGATGAATCAGGATATGGAGACAGTCTGGTTGATCTGTCTGTTGTTACCAGTGAGTATTTCCATCATCATGTTTCAGTTCAAACTGTGAAACATCACAATAATTATGATTATAGTGATGACGTGAATTTTACTCTTCACCAGTGACTGAACACGAGAACAATGATGAGGTGACGTTGTCCTGCTCTGTGTTGGTACTTGATGACTGTAAATACAGAGTGGAGTGGCTGTATGAGGGTAAAGATAAAGACAAGAAGACATCACAGCGTATTTGCTCAGATAATTTGACCTATAAGAAGCAGGAGTCAAAGAAGTACAAGTTATTTAACTGTGAAGTGACTGATCTTTCCACTGGACAAGTGCAGCAGTTTCCCTTCAGCCCTCAGACCTCAGGTGAGAAACCAGGTGAGCTCATGATGAGCTGTTTAAAGTCACTTCATCCTGATGGAACAAACTATATTTGATTATTTGTTTGATATTTTAAGTCAGAAGATGACATCATTCTTTCTCATTTATATAAATTACATAATTTCTATTTTCTAATATTTAAGTTTTTGGTTTTACATGCAATAATTGACAGGATAAGTCTATTCAGGGTTTTTTTCAGGGTTTTTTGATTTTTCAGGTGATGCAGCAACAAGATCAGCAACAACAATGGCAGCAACAACAACGGCAGCAACAACATCACAAGAAGGTGAGAAACAAAGCAGCTTCTTCAACATGAAACAAATCTGAATGTAATTTATACACATACAAAAATACTGTAGATGTAGTTAAAGATGTAGTTGCATGTTCGCGGTGCTGATCTTGGATGTTTTAACATGGGGGCTTATGGAGAGTGACTCGTTTTGAAGCCAGTCTCAAGTGGACGTTTGAGGAACTGCTGTTTTTGGGACTTTTCACAGCCTCTTGTGCTAAACACACGTTTTGTGCTTCTGATTTTTGATAATAACTTTCTTGACTGACATTATTTTTCTGATCCACAGCTCGTGCAGATTGTTCTGTTCTGGACTACATCATGTTGGTTATGCGTGTGGCTGAACTCCTCCTGATTACTGTGATTACTGTTCTTCTCATCAGAGCTCAAGGTGAGAAAATTCAGACCAACATTTGTTCAGACTGATGAACACAAACTGTAAGTTTAGAGCTGAAATGTTACTCTGCTTTATTTTCCAGGGAACCAGAGACCACCTGAAGACAACACTTTGAGTTCAGAACTAAAACTGAAGTGAACCCATGTGTAAAATTCAAACTGTGTATGAACCATCAGGGACTGTAAGTCAGTGTCACCCTTGTCTCAGAGACATTATCTTTGTATATTTCTAAACTGTTTTCATAATTACGTCGTGGTGACAAACATAATCACTGCTTGAACTATGTTCGTGTTCCTCTGAGTGAATGAAACATCACATTATGTAACGTGCTCGAGTATCAAAGAGGCTATGAGGGGTGGAACATATCAGTGCACAGTAGTGATGTGCGATTCTGCAAGATTTGATACTTTTTAATAATTAAGGTGGATGCATCATCAAATTGCTACATCTAAATGAATTTTCATGACATACTGCCACACAGCGCTCCTTTTCCTCTCCTGCTTGCTTGCTTGCTTGTTTGCCTTGCGCCGCTGAGTCACGTGACGGTACAACACCAAAACTCAAGAGGGGAGAGGAGCAAAGTGTGCCGCGCTGTGACGGGAGCAGCACTTGAAAGCACCACTCTTTGCAATGCAACTGCCAGCATCAGCTTCATTCAACCCTGCAGTGATATATCACAGTAGACACCACATGTGATTTCATACTTTCAAAGTAAAGAGCAAAGTTAAAGTAGTTTTCAACAGAATTTGATAAACGGCTCTTTGTCTTATGTCCTAATGAAGTGTGTGTTGCTGTCTGTTTGCATGTGTTTGTGTTCATGTCATTATTATAGGAGGGTGAAAAGGTCAGAGCTCTGCTGCTCTTGTTAACCACACTTTCAGAAAAACACTTCCCCTTCAGTTCTCTGAAGAAATGATTGCAAAGATAGAACACGCAACGAACACATCTGTGTTGTTTCCCAGCTGCTACAGCATCAACACGTTGCAACATGGACATCAAGAGTCAAACTAGTCAAACTTTGCTTTACACAGATCTTTTGTCAGTCAGTGTTTTCCTGATAAGTTCAGGAGGATGTCAACATTTTTGTAACTTCCCAGGTACGTTAATTAACGACATTTCCTCATCATGTTTGTCTGTGTGTGTTTGTGCAGGTTTCATACTCAGCAAGAAGACGAAGAGTGATGCGTTCAGGTGCAGCAGACAGTCAGGTAAAGATCAGATCAGACAGTTACTGATGGTGCGTTCAGGTGTTAAACGTGGGTCAGTGATATGAAAGTTGTCAGTTAAAGTGTGTCACAGTGAGGGTTTGTTTGTTTGTGTTTCACAGGTGAATAATGATGAAGATGAAGATGATGGTGTGGTGAAATATGAAAACTGATCGACCACTTCCATATCGACATGGACTCATCAGAGAAAAGACTCAGTGCAGTTTAATAACGTCACATTAACACGAGTAGTTGAAGCCTTCAGATAACAAAAATCTT